>OY720644.1:116234223-116786723 GCA_963169105.1 Ceriagrion tenellum
TTGAATGGAAAGTTAAACTATAAAATCCTATAACCCTACCTTGCTTAACTCGTTTGTAGTTCAAGCAGATTGTATATACGTGGAAACTAGATCTCGAGAATAATTTTTTTTTCAGTAAGCCTTGTTACCCTGATGGCGCAAATAAACTCAATTGTCGGCCGCGTGCAGACACAATTGCCGACCGACGTGACGGCCGCAGCTTTGGCCTCCCGTTGTCTCGCTCCCGCACACGGGAAAAGTGAAAAGTGCTGTTGGGAGACTTTTATCTCCGGTACTCACGAGTCGCCTCACCTCAGCTCTGAAATAGACTCGTTGAGGTGCTAGAAGCTCCGTTGAGGCCTTTAGCTGTCTGCGTGCCGGTCGAGGATGCTCCAGTCGGAAGCTGAAGAGGAGAAATAAGAAAGCCTGTTACTAGAAAAAGTGACTGACATCGTTTCTTCAACTGTGGCAATCTTTTCAATGGCCACTTATTCAAGCAGCACGCATACTTTAAAAGGAATATTCCCGAAATGAGTCCTCATTTATATTATGTGCGGGAAAGAAATGGCGTTTTCGGTGTAAACGTAACAAGCATAGTATCATAGTAGATCTCGGTATACAGAGAGTTGATGTCTCCTTTTACTTATTCGGAGATTACCTGTTTACGTTACCATCAACCATAGCGACACAATGAAAAAATAAAATTTGCAATTTCCGCTCGAATTTATTTGCACGACCGATTTCGTAACAGAGTTACATTTTAAGGTGATAAACAAAAGTTCCATCGTCCATAGTTGATTGACAATTTTCTGCAATCGGTGGTCTTGGTTGCATTTCTCGCGCCCTTGATGTCAAATACTGTAGCTGCAACCAAGGCTAGCATATATGGATAATTATTTATCAAATATAGAGGGAGAAAGTATCGAAAACCACCTGAAGATGTTACTCTGCAACGAATCCGATCGTGCAAATAAACTCATGCGGAAATTACAAAGTGCAGTTTATCATTGACCGCTAAGGAAAAGTTCCACGAAGTAGGGCCAGGGACAGCGTCCTATAGCAGTATTGATAATCATTACTAGGCGCACAAACGTAAGGAAACGCTGATTTTCGACAAAATATATTTGGTGCTTTCTCTCCTCAAAACCACTGCTTGTGTCAATGAAAGAGAAAAGTTAAATCCAATACTCATTTTTCTAATTTCACCTTTCAAATTTCCTGACATTTTAGCTTTACTTGTGTTACTTTTTAGTAAATTTCTCACCATTGAAAAGAAGAATACAGAGACTCGTATTGAACATCTGTTACGAAACACTACCTCGGCGCCGGAATGAAATGTAAAAAAAGAACGAAAATGAGCATGTTAAGAAAGTGAACCTTGGAAGCGACGATTTGATTGGTTTCCACAGCTTCAATCATGGCTAACTATAGCAACTGAAGTGATTTCTGAACTTCACATTTGTCTCCACTGCTTGAAACGGCAATACGCAATGCAAAGCTTCAACAGGTCATTTACGCAAGGGATCAAAGCTAACTGAAGCTCTACACACGAGGTATTTGTCTTCAACACACGGCTGGGACACTCTCTGCTCCATACTTTCTTCCATGTAAATAAGTCAACAGGCATTCTCTCAGCCAAATATCCACGCTCTCCACTGGAGGAAGTGATAGGAATTCTTGAGATACATGTTTTTACCCAGCTACTTCTTATTTAGGCGTTAAAAATCCCTTAGAGCACTAAACTTTCATCGGCAAGTGTATATGCGACGCTTGACGTCACTTTCCTACTCCTCACATTCAGACTTACGAAGCTATACTGAAAAACGCGAGTAGGAATATCAAATTATTAATACCTCACTCAATCGCTGAGAGCACCCCGTTCCATGAACATGTGAATAATAGAGTTGAATTCAACGTTCATCTGTTGTGACGCATCTTGTTAGAGCGCATTACGATGACAGCCGAGCTAAGAGAGCTCGGTTCTCGGCTACACGGGCCAAAAGAAATCCACCGGACACCTTTTTCAAAGAACACGCTCAAAACAAATGAAGGCAGTGCTCAATATACACTCATATTATTGCACAAAGATAGTATTTGTTACAAAGATAGTTATGGAAACAAATGAAATTACTTTCCGCATTTACCTCTACGGCATAAGTAAATTTAATTCACGGCTTTTTATGAAAAACTAATTAATCTTTTTGACATCAAGAGATCCAGGTTCGAGTCCCATTCAGGGATTTTACCTCCGTGGAATTTCGCACTAGAGGGCAAATCCATATAATTAATACAATGACTAGTTCCAGTTTCCTCAAAATTTGTTAATTGACCTTTCAAGTTTCAATCCCGCTCTCCTCCCGAGGACTCCGTTCATTGCGTGATGTAATATTATCAATATTTTACATAAGAGAGCATAATATAAGTCAACCTACGCGTATAAAGGTTTCTGTCGCAGTAGAAATTTGGAAATGAGCGATCGAAAGGCTCGTTTCTGCAAATTGTAAACTGGCACTTTTGGAGATAAATTACCATTTTCAAATAGTCGCATTGTAAAACCTGCGGCCGTCGGGTGGAGGAGGTTGGGGACGAGGACATGTGAATTCCGCTTGACATTAAAGGACAGATGGCGTAGAAGGATGACCGACTTGTTCGACACGGTACTGAATGAGTCTTGAGGATGCAACAAGTCTGCTGTTTGAAAAGTGCTCGAGTCCTACATAGCGAAACATCCCGTTCTGTGATCATAGATCTCAGACTTATGGCCGGTTTCAAGAACATTTTAGTAATGGAATCAATAGTTAAAGAGATCCATAAAGTTATAGATCTCATAAAAATATATCCGGGTAGCAGGAACACATCTACTAGTTGCATAACTTATTTACCAATCGTCAATAGCTTCAAATATTTGATCTAATCTTCTACCGCCGAATAAAATTTATGAAAATGTAGCCTATGAATGATGGCTACTGCACATGATAATTAGTCAGTAAGAGTAAAGAAACTGGTAATTAGTCCCAAAACAACTTTTTAATCTAGTTATTGAGTCTCCATGCGGTTCATCACGCATCCGCCATCTTGGCTACTTACGGAACTAATAACTCCATGCCATAAGCTACGAAACTTCATCGAATGTTGCTGCGACACTTGTTGAATGGTTGCCATGGCTTGTGGGCCTCATAACTTTATGGAATACATACGTGTCGTTCCTGCGACTGGACATTAAACAGTTAGCACGTAAGACTCAATTTCCCTCAAATTTGTGGAGACTGTCAGTGGACTGGGCCAAATTTTAAACATTAGATTGAAATTTAAACTTGGTAAGAATCTAGGTAAGGGTCGCATTATAGCCATCGCAGCGTTTACTGTTATTCCCTTAAAACTTACGCAGCCATTCGGCGTCGAGGGAGAAATCGGCACGACGTGGAATGGATCAGAACCATCTGTTCGTTCTTGATGAGAACCGAGAAATTATGTCACGAAGGAAATAATCCGCTCAAATCAATAACTTCTAAAATTGCTTCTTAAATATTTACGCGCTACGATGAAATAACAACGCCTGAAATCGCAGCGATGTTAGTAATATAATGTTGGGTAAAGGCGCCTTATGCGTGACCTGTTCATAATGTAATATCGTAAGGCTCATAAATATTTTGGAAAAATTGACAATGACTCCATGGCTAAAAAGAAAAGAGTATTAATCTCACCAGCCAGCATAAACGGCTCAGTAATTCAAATTTCCAAGGATTTCTAGAAGAGCCATAGATGAGCCTCCCCTTAGCTGACTCCTGTCGAATACAGATGGGCAGAGATAAGGTCCCGCGCCGCAGTGGGGCTTAGTAACTGGACCAATTTAGGATGAAGGGAAGAGGAAAAAATCGTAAGTTGACATGGAATTGGGTCCATTTCACATTTGAATCCCATCCCCGACGGCCTCTTGCTTTTGACGACCAACGAAACGAGGATTCGTGGTGAGAGAAATATGCGAAAGATGTTCTACTGTCGTTAAGCAACCGTTGCTTCGAGGTGGAGATGCGATTGATCTAATAACAATACCCGTACTAAAAGCATTGAACAAAAATAATATAACAATCACTTGAATACTCATACAATGACTAATACCCAAAAATATAATACGAAAAAAATGTATCTTTATTTATTTCGGATCTCAAAATTGATGTCATTGTCGCTTTTCCCGCGGTTTCCGCCCATTCCGTGTGTAATGACGAGAGCATTGATTCGATCTGTTGAGCCGTTAGATGAGATTTTAATAACGGAACAGGTTTAGGATGGAAGCGTGAGGGAGGATGCGAGTGGACCAGGATAAGTGAAAGTGGTGAAAGGGAAACGGGAGAAGAGACTGGAGAAGAGCAGTAAAAGGAAGAATGGTGATAATGCAATGTAGGAAATTGAGACACACAAAGATTAGGAACAGCAAATAAACAAAGTCAATTTTTTCGGCCATACACCAACAACTGAGCGATTTCAAACGTATCCTATCCCGTGATGGGAAGACGAAATGACAATATTTTACGACATTATAATTTTCTCTTAATTTCCATCGTTTCTATTTTCTCGCCAAAAATTACCTCGTCACACTCTCGTATTCTTAAGGACATTTGGGTCCCTTGAAGCTCTGCGTCAGTCAACTGGGGGATGCATTATTCACGTCACTCATAGTTAAATGCATTTAAAAAAAAACCTTAACCTTTTTAGGGGGTGGCCTCCCAAGGAAATTCGCGTGCCTTCCGAATAGTTTCTCCGTCGGTTCGAGACGTGCACTTATCCGAATCTTCTTTACTCGCGCATCTCACTTTTAATTGAGAATGCTGCTCTAGATGTTTTTCTTATGAGTGACTCTCGTGGACTGAATTGTCTTTAAATTAACTGATGCATAGTATTTGGCTCAAATTATATGGAGATGCTCCTGGTGAAATTGTTTCGAAAACGGTAAAATAAATATTTTGTTTTTTTTTGCGGTTTATTTGATAGAAAATGCGCTATTTCAGTGAAAGTGGAATAACGGGAGTGGAGACGCCTTTAAAAATATTGTATATTTCCTCCTCTGAATTTATCTTACGTCGTCGTGAAAAACTATGTTTTATGAGTTTCATATATCATATTGTTTTTGCACCCGATCAGGTTATGTTTATCCATGAAAATAATATCGGTCATAGATTGTACAATGCATAAGTGTTTGAAAAGAAAATTTTTCGCGTTTCAGAAAATTTAGGGAAATGTTTTTGTGCGCGCCATATGTAAATCAATGGACAATTATGACAAAAAGTTGAAGCAATAACTGCGATTAGGGTGATGAGATTGGCTCTTGGGTTTGTTAGATACTACTTACATATTGTCATGGCATATCAATAGAAGTCAACAAAAGGTCAGCATTGATTAAATGAGACCACTTACTTGTCAGGCTATTATGTCAGGAAATCCATTTTGTCTCCAGTGAAAGTCCATATGCTTATCAATAGCTTAGCGTTCCTCAAAACTGTACGAGGGAACAGAAAATACGAGACGTCGGAGCGATAGATATTCCGGACACGAATGTGTCCGTTGGACAGTGAAAGTTTTATTAAATATCTCGATAAGATGAAATGACTCCAATTACAAATGTAAGCAACTATGAGACAGAATAAATTCGAAATAATGCACATAATTACATGAATTAAATCTTACTCTGTAGTTTCCTTTAAGTAATCCCAAAAACTCCTGATATATTTCCAATAAAATTTCATGTGAACTTTTACTGTAACTTAATTTTGTTAATGTTTGTATTTGTCAAGAAAGTTATCATTCAAGACAAAAATATGGCTATCGAAAACCTGTCGTCACTTAGCTCGCCCCCTCCCCCCGAGGTTAATCAACTCCGAAGTCAGCTTTTATGTAAATCTAGGCTTGCTTGCTCAACTAATAACTCATATTAGGTTATTAAACGAGAAAAATGTATTATGAAGAGAAGTTTTGGAAATTATTATATATTTTTGTTCGTAAATATTTTCATTTTGGCTAATTAATGACCATACTTCATGTACGTTTTTATTCCCTCGTTTCATGTGGAACATGAGCACTCTTTGCTGTTACTTATTTAATTAGCCAGATCCTCAAGTTTGACCCTGAATTTAGGTGAATGACTTTTAAACATATCTTAACACTTAGTCGGAGAGTGACTTTTCAATTTTGGATTGGTGAATGAATATATTTAGAGGGGAAAGCGAAAGGGAAGAGTAAATTGGCACAACCTTTGTGTTGGGTGAAGCTTTTGGATGACCAACTACTTAAGCGGGTCATATTTTGGACTCGATCGAGAGGCAATTGTGCGTTGGCTTACTCGCCACTTTCACTCAGGCTAAATTCATTCAGTTATAGCCTTCTTGCACTCAAATGAGTAGGAAAACCGAGAAATAGTAAATATATCTAAAGCATGCATGCATGTGGAGGAATAGTGGCAGTAGGACAAAGAATTTGTTCAGAAAATCATCGATACTTGTTGAAGGATATATTGCTTATTCCATGATGCAACGTCATCCGAGCATAATGTTCCCAGATTAATTACAAAAGTGCCCTGTCGGTCTTGGAAATGAAGGCAGTGGCCGTTTTCCTCACCTGGCAAATGAAGAATCAGTTATAGTGCTGAAAAATGCTTCATAAAATACACTGATTCATGTTTAAAAAGTTCACATATAAAGTAAGTCATGAATTTCAGAGGAGTAAAATACGTATGCATAGAAATTAGTTCACTATAACTAGGTCACAAAAACAACAGTTAGAGTCCACAGTGAAATCCAAACCCAAAGTCGACTTATTTGAAAAGTGCAATTTCTTAAAATCTGGAAATATGTTAGAAAAGCTTAATTCTCGGACTCAGTGGCGACAATATAAGGCGAGAGCACCGAAGTCTCTTGGAGATATTTTTTGAAAATTCCACGTTAAGGAATCAATGAATATATTCCACACAAATTTAAACGCGAGAGTAAAGAACCTCGTTGGTATTACCACAAAGTAAGGCGGGATCTCATTAGACAGAGGCAATTACAGAACTTATATAAATTCTAATAAGCCGGGTAATATAACAACAGAACTTGCGGCGAGAGAAATTTGCGTTACTCAACGGTGTAAAACGAAAAAATTATGCGCACTACTCTACGATGCTTAAAGAAAAAAAATATAGGAGAGTTACGAGATGAAAATCCCGAGTCATTCCGGTCTTAGACGAGAGAGCTCCAGGGCGAATATTCGGCGCTAAAGTCTTCATTGGACACAAAGGGCAAAATATTCAACAAAAGTATCAACAAAGCCAACATATTTCACCACTACTTCGAAAGTGAATTCACAAAGAATTGCAGTGTACATAATTCAGTCATTCCAGGCATTGATGGACCGATGACCTTCATAACAATTCAACGTCATGGAATTAGCCCTGATTACGAGGTGGCTGAGAAGGCCATAAAAACGTTGGCAGCAATGGCCATCTTGACCCGTCGAGAATAGTTGATTGGCCATGTTCACTGGGAAAAAGTGAAATCCTTCATTCGAAGTCAAGCTTCTTCCAATACTGGAAAGTAGAAAAAGGAAACAAATATGACCCAGGATATTACCAGCCAATACCAGGAAAGTTATCTTTGTATCATTTTTATCCATGATCATTGAACGCATTATTATTAACAATGACATTCCTGGGGGGTTGTGTTTGAATCGCTCGAGATGATCCTGATTACGTAACAAAGGAGTCATGTGGTACAACAACGAATGGTTGGATTTTTTGATGAAATTTACGTACTCGTATGGCTATATTTTGAGTCTAACAAGTCGTTTATAGTGGCTAAAATCGGTGTATAAAAATCCATTTACAATATTACCGCGAGAAAACTCGATCGGGAAGGTTAATTGAGTTTTTTCCAGTGTTTCGAATACACCATAATCTCTAAACTATCGTGGTTGTACCACGTGACTCCTTAGTCACGTGGTCGAGGACATCTCGAGCAGTTCATACACAACCCCCCCTGGACAATGGTGATATCCAAAACAACGTGGAGAGTGCGAGTTAATAAAAAATAGTGAAATGGATAAGTAAATTTCTCAGCGATCGAAAAAAAAGAAGTTATTGATGGTTTTAGCCCTGATATGGTTGGAATCACATCCGGTGTTTCATAAGGATGCGTGCCCTCTCTTACTCATTTATTTTTCCTTCTTTCTTTCTGGCTTTCATCTTAGGCATTTTCCATGAACATTTCTTAAAAAAAATGGTGGTAGCGTGCTTTCTCAAATACTCAACAGAGGATTGTATATTCGATTTTCCATTGACAAAGCTTTTATAGGTATTTTACATTCGCCGAAAGGACGTCAATTGGACCGCGGGTTCAAATCGCACGCGGAGTTGCGGAGCGTTGCCATGTTTGGTTTACGTGAGCATGAGCATTATTGGGTTTACGCACTGCTTCGTAGGAACCCCCCAAACGATACATTCTGCCGAACTGACGTCATCAGAAGTGTTCCCTTCATAGTGTCCCATTCCATTGATTTGACATATAATCGCTTTCGCTTATTTTTTTCTAAATTTTAATAAAAAATTAAAGTTTATACTACAACTCTGTCGCACAAAAGGTGTTGACTCCTATCAATTTTTTAGTCAATCGCATATAATTAGTTGAGCAACAATGGACGGATGTATAAAATATTTTGACGGCTTGATGATCGCCTGAATCTGTTGAATTTATTAAATACTCTATTCGTGATAAAAGTTTTATTCTTTTTTAATTGACCATTTGGTCCTCCACAATGTTGTGAACATGACCAAGTCGTGAAGTTGGGCCATTTAACCATATTTTTTCTTTACCATATTTAACCATGTTCGTTTTCTTAAGACTAACATCAAGCAGGAGAATGAGATCGCTCCAGAATATACTTCATTTTCTATATAAATGAATGTTCTTTCAAATATGTTAATATGCCTTATCAATCATGCTCAGTGTTAACGTGGAATACACCAAATCCCAGGTCTATACTATTTTGACGGCTACAATAGTGTGTTTCAGAGAAATACACGTTATATCATTTTGTCACCACACCTAATCCATACGTCTGACAGGAGCGAAGAAATAAGAGCGAGAATAGACTGCCGAACATGTAAAGTAGAAAATATCGTCCTTTCCGCGCAGAATATGCAAGCATGAGAAATCGCTACTCCACTGAAATCACTGCTGTTTGACACTCACCGTTTCACCTGTCAATTTTTTTTAACGCCCTTACACTGCTAGTGTCCTGACATCCCCTGTCAGACGCCCATATGGCGTGTGCTCTTGGGGTTGTATGTAGATGCAGATTTTTGCAGACTAGCCGATGGAAAAATCGCTCGATAAAGTTTATCCACTTCTTCCCTTCTTTACCCTTTTTTATTTAAATATGCTGACGACCCATTTATAGCAAGTGCCAGCAGAGATTGTTCTGAAGCGCACTTTTCTGAAGTGTTTTATTATTACAATTTTATTACTGCAATACATTTTACAGTTGAATATAAAATTCATGGTAAACTGTCTTTTTGGATATGATAACTATTACAAATCCAAACGAGACTGTATTGTTGGACCGGAATGCACAATGGCATCCATTTGCAGATATCCATTTGAATTTTATATCTCATCATCCGTTACATCACAAAATTTATGCTGCCTTGTCTCTGAACCGCAGAGTCAGTCCACTTTGTTATTTCCTAGACATTTCTCCAGTTCAAAGTGCAATAAGAAGCGTTACCACACTATCGTTTCGATGGATTAGTTCTGGAATATTTTGACCCTCACAAAGTAAAGTAGGTTTTTCACTTGTGCTGAATATCTGAACATGATTATTGGCTACCAACCTCGCATGCGATTTCCGGCATGATATAGCTCTCGCATGATTTAGCTCCTTGGAGAACTTTTCATCAGTCGCATTAATGATACTAATCAGTAGTTGTATCTTAAATATTGTATTACGTGGTGAATGTATTTCTACGTAGTACTCTCCTATTTTCTGGTCTGACCGTGCATGTTATCGTGATTGCCTATGGCGGCCTGCGCCTCCGTCGCGTCCGGACGAGCGTCGTGGTTCTGATTTGAAATGGGATGAGTGCTACATGCCATGTGTGAAATCACCCCGTGCCACACACCCTTGTGGTGGCTTGCACGGTATTTCTGTTGATGTACTGTGAATTCTGAACCATGTCATGAAACCATGCATAAGTATCTCAGTTCTTTAATTATTTTATGAAATGGTATGGTAGTATGAAGATTTAGATGTTTCCAGGTAAACCGCCGACAGAGTAAATAGGCGTTTTAAAATTTACCGAGAAGGAATGGAGAGTGTGTGTGTGTGTGTGTTCTCGCACGAGATATTATTAAATTCGAGATAAAATAAACTCGTTTTGGAATGGTAACTATTTATTCGCAATTTTTTTATTTTAACACCCATTAAACAGAAATGTGATGGATAACAGTGCCGTCGAAAAGCCATTAAGGCACACTAACCCCACTAATCGACTACTCTTTACGCTCAACTTTACTGGCTGGTCCTTTTGATTTAACAATCATTGACGTATTAATTGTAAGTCCATGACTTTTTGCTTGAGGCAAATGAGAAGAGATTGAAGAGTTTGTCTTTTAAGTAAAATAATTCCCTGTTTTGATGGAAACCAGAGCGCTGAGGAGTGATGAAAATGAACTTGAGACAGAATATTTAAATGTCTAAGTGTGTAAACTGTAAGTAGTGGATGAGAAGTGTAAATATTTCTTTGTCTTCAAAACCAGTGAAGAATCCTAACGCAGTTCAGTGAAGTCAAATGCCCTTAATGTAGGCAAAAACTCAAAAATCAAATTTGCCAAACAATATCAATGTTCATGGAATTGCGAGCCAATTATCGATAGGGAATAGAAATTCTACGAGCTCCTTGGAAGGAGAGTGACATTATTGAGAAGTAGTAGTCAGTATAGTAGTCAGTCTAGGCCACTGCCTGAGTCGGATAAGAGAACGCGTTAAGCTCAGAAATATTCAGTTAATCCGAAAGACGACGTCTATACCATCCTTTGAGAATGAATTTCATATGCTCTGCTATATCAGCAGATTTATTGTGGGGTATGAAGACATGCCTCCTAAACTCCTTAGTATTTTAGAGCTGATTCATTCACTTGAAGATATTTTTTTAGATTGGGTCAAATTATGTTCTCAATTTTTTGTCACAATTTTGTTACTACTTAGTCTTTCAGCAAATTAAATTAAAAGGTGCGTCTTTCTGCGTCTCTTCATGTAATGGAAATTTACGCCACGTGAGTAATAAAATATAAGAGGGTGAACGGACTGTGTCGCACGGGACCCGTTTCTGTTATTCTCTTACTTACCAACGTTTATTTTGGTTGGATTTCATCAAAAAGTTCGATACGAGATGTGATAAGGAATCGAAAAGACTCGTCATCTTTAAGATGAAGTTTCGGCTCGAGAGATGAATCTACGTTCGCTGCTGAGCCGAATGGGACAGGATCTTGCGTTTCAGGATTGGGTAATCGGCCATTGAATTTGTTCGGTGGATTCGCTTTTTATAGTTTTTTATCAAATAATGATCGTCCCTTTCTTACGCCGATCGGTACATTCGTAAGCGTCGTTGAGGGGTAGGGGGATGAATCCAACTCCCACCATCCCGCGATGAGTTGCCTATGGGAAACCTTTTGCGTCGACCTCGCGCATTGCGACGCGACACTGCGCGAATGCGTTTAATCTCGGACGTAAGCTAGGAACAGGCATTTCCGTGTCTGCTTCTTTTGGCTCGAATTTTCAAGAGAACCAGAGAGGAAGACGGGCACGTGAAATGGACGAAAGAGGGAGAGGGTTTGAACGAAGGTGGTTCAGAATATCTCCCGAAGAGTCACCAAATCACGAATGACTCGCGCCCAGTTTTTCCGACCGAGCGTATCGAGGGTATCGAGGAGGAAGGAAGGAGAGACAAAGGAAGTGAGTGATGAGAGGTGGAGGAAGCGGAGGAAGGAGAGGTGGAGGAAGAAGAGGGAGGTGGAGGAAGAGGAGAATGGCGAGGACAGGAGGAATGGAAGGTGGCGGAGGAGAGGAAGGGAGAAAATAATCGTGGAGGAAGAAGATAAGAGGTGCAAAAAGGGGAGTTGGAGGAAGAGAGGAAAGGGAGGTGGAGGAAGAGAGCTACGAGTGCAGGGGGAAGGATAGGGGGAGAAGGAAGGAAGGATAGGGTGGAGAGGCGAAGTAAGGGAGGAAGGAGAGGTGGAGGGAGAAGAGGAAGGTTGAGGAAGGAGAGCGGAAGGAAAGGAGGAAGGAAAAGCGGAGGAAGTAGAGGTGAAGGAAAAGAAGTACAGAGATGAGGAGGAAGGGGAGGAGGACAGAAGAGGGGAGGATAAAAATGTAAAGGAAGGGACGAATGAGGTATGCAGGAAGGGAGGAAAGAGCGGTAGAGGGAGGAAGGAGGATATTATAGAGGCAAGAGGATGGAGGACATGTGGAAGAGGGAAGGAATGGGAGGTGGAGGAAGGAGAAATGGAATAAGTGAGGATGGGGAATAGGAGGAAGGGGGAAACGAGATTTGGAGGAAGGAGATTTGATGGAAGGAGAGGTGGAGGAAGAAGAGGTGGGAGGAGGTGAGGTAAAGGAAAGGGAGGTGGAGAGGATGGATGGAGGGGAAGAGGAAGGGAGGAAGGAATGTGGCGGGATTGTGGATGGAGAGGAGAAGGAAGAAAAGAAGGAGAGGGGGAGGAAGGGAAGAATAAAACATGAATGAGAAGTAAGGAGGAATATAGGAAGGAAGGAAGGAGGTGGAGGAAGGGAAAGTGAAGGTAGGGAGGGAGGAGAGATGGAGAAGGGAGTAAAGGGGAGTCTGAGGAAGGGACGAAGGAGATTCGCAGGAAGGGTAGGTGGCGGAGAGGTGGAGGAAGGAGTGGAGTGGAGGGGAGGGAGGATATATTATGGAGGGAGAAAGGTGGAGGAGGTCAAAGAGGAGATTGAAAGGGAGGAAGGGGGGCGGTGGGAGGAAGGAGAAGGTGAAGTAAGAGAGGTGGACGAACGAAGAGAACGAAGGGGAGGTGGAATGAGGAAGGGAAAGGGGAGTTGTGGGGGAAGGGGGAAGGAGGAGACTTGCAGGAGGGGAGGAGAAAGGAAAGGTGGAAGGAGAGATGAATGAAGCGGAGGCAGAGGAAGAGAGGAAGGATAGGGAATGGAGGATAGACAGTGAATTTCCTTGGACAGTGACAAAGAGGTTTGAACGAAAACTAGTAAAGAAATAATATTCGGCCGAAGCATAAATAACCTACACCACCATTTTCAATTTCATTTTTTAGAAAAGCGTGGTTTTGGCGACCCATTTGAGAACTCTACCGTCTGTGGACTATTAATAGAGGCTTATGACCCAAAGTTCAGCTAGATACCTTAATTTTTATAGCAGTTATTGCGCGAAGAGACAGACAGACGGAAATTGCTAGATAGACTCGTAAGGTGATGCTGATCATTTCTATATGTATATACTTTTCTCCATACCTGCCACGCGCCTCCTTCGATGCGTTACATATTTTCTGCAGTCACAAAATCAATATACCCTGATCACGTAGTGGTGTGTACGGGTATAATAAATACGCCCAAGACCTCCTTTTTTCCCCTCAATGTCAAGTGAAATTATGTTGAAACCAGGTAAATTTACTATTTCATCGGTCCCGCTAGTGTTTAGCCATGTTTCATACGTACAGATGATATCAAAAGATTCGGTAAGAAAAAACTACGGAAATAATCGATATGGCACAAGAGGGATGGGAAATTTTTATGACAAATGTTAATGGTGGCCAATGCTTTACTCTGCATCTCCGTTCATTGTCCACCACAACATGCAACCTGGAATCCTGATGAGGAATATGATGACATCAAGTTCCCTGTGGTAACTTTTAATAAGTGCTCCACTACGTAGAGCTTCCTGCACAAATATTCGACCACCTCGAAACACCGCTCCACTCCGATCCCACGCTTCACTTCAATGTCTCACCTCTCTGCATACTTAACCTTTGTCGTGTGCACTTGGCTTTCCCCATCCAAATCCCCACAATCCTCTACCTTGACCATCCGTGCATTTTGTCAGACGA
The DNA here is from genome assembly GCA_963169105.1 of Ceriagrion tenellum. Classification (NCBI taxonomy): domain Eukaryota; kingdom Metazoa; phylum Arthropoda; class Insecta; order Odonata; family Coenagrionidae; genus Ceriagrion; species Ceriagrion tenellum. The sequence continues at coordinate 116,248,317 of OY720644.1, forward strand.
CGCCTTCCTTGCACCTAAGACAACTCTCTTTCATCTTTGCCACATGACTTCAACATTACAAACATCATCTTTCCGTGGTGACCTAGAGTCCAACCAAGTCCTCAGCCAAGCCACACATCAGCCCTTGCCCAAATCTTCTTTCATATCACTGCTAAGAGCCGCACTGTTTTTCGAAAACGCTTACTTGGCTATCGCTCCGAGAATCTATCAAAATGTTATGATACCTTCTGCTCTAGTAACAGTGTCATCCGCCGCAGAGATGATTGCGTGTGGCCTTCAGTGAATTATTCATCTGACCGGGTCTTGAACCTGAAGTGCGCGAATTTGAGCTCCGTCAAAACCAAGCGATCAAACCGGAGCCACCAGAGAATTTTACAGAGGCTCACTTCTTAATGATTAGGTGTTATCGTGAGTGACGATCATATCTTTTGACGAAGCGCTCGTGTTCATGAGCATGGCGTAGTCTGTACCTGATAAATCGTACCAAAAATGTAGAATCCACGACTGAATCACTGAATAATCCTCATATTTCTCTACATATAGTATATTTAAATAACCAAATCCATCATAGCTTATAAGTCAATTTGTGTTTGATGATTTCCCGCCAGATCAACAACTGACAATGTACTTAACAACGTCCCGTTGTCAACGAATATAAAATGTGTTTACACTATATCTCCCCCACAGTACAATAAACAGATTTATACAGAAATTAGAATATTAATAACATTAGAACATTCACATTATGAACTGAACACCAAATAAAATTATCAAGACCAGCATAATATCAGATCAGATACTCTTCTTTCAGAAACTATGAAATATAACCTTCTAAATAAGGTTTCTTTCTTAATCTTGGTATGCTTTCCTTCATAATCTTTTACATTAAGAGGTTTAGGTATATAATGCTCAACGACTGAGGGCTTTAGATGGTAAGTGTTCCTTCTTCTTAGCCTATTTTTATCATCTTTAATTAATACTACTGAACGTGGGGCTGCAGCATTGTCTACCACTGTACTCCGCTTCCACACATTGTCTCCTCCCAATGAACAATATTTTGGCTCATTTAAAATGAGCAGCACCTTGGTTTTGTAGTTCTTTCAAAGCACTTTTTATTCTTTTGAACCCTTTTAAGCTGTATTTGACTAAAATTTGATAAAACAGCGGGTTGCGACAATTCCTTGTGGATTGGAAATTTTGTTTTTGTTCTACGACTGAAAAGTAATTGGAATAGACTGTACTTAGATCCAAGAATTGTAGAATTTCGATATTCTAAAAGCATTATATCCTTCTCTAAACCTGTTTCCTGACATTTTTTAAATATCATCTTACAAATACTAACAGCTCTTTCAGCAAGCCCATTACTTAGTGAGGACTAGAAGTGTTAATTTTGAAGCCCCATTGTTTCACAAACAAGTGAAATTTTTGAGAACCAAATGGCATGTTGTCAGCCCTCATTTCATTCGGAATTACATGCACCGAAAAAATACCCTTTAGTACTTTAATGAGTCCCTCTGAGTCTTTTGACCTTAATCGCGCTCACTCTATCCACTTTGAGTAATACATTGTCACAAAGCCCAAGATGGGAAATAGTAGCATATTCGAGAATATGGCAAGCTATCCTTGCAAACGGCAATATGGCCGACTCTCGCAACAACATAGGTTCCCTTGCATTGATGGAACTACATTTCTCACTAACTCTGCATTTAGCTAAATATAATTATCAATTTCTGCTTCCATCCCTGGCCAATAAAACAGAGATTTCGCTCCTGCCTTAGTTTTCACAACTCCAAAATGTGATTCGTGCAATTTTGACAGCACTTTTATCTCTAAGTGACAGTGGTATCGTAATTCTGTGGTCATCTAAAACAAGATCATTTTCTACAAATATGTTTTCCTTGAGTTTTAATTGAATCTAAGGTTTTCAGGGGCTTTGGTCTTTGACGCGGGCCAGCCATTTTGATGTAAGGTTATCAAATTACTCAAAACAAAATCTTTAGATGTCTCTACTTTGAATTCCTCTAGTTTAAAGAAGAATCAACGCCAGTTGCATCACTTTGTGATGATGCCCTACACTGATTGCATCAGAAATACACAATTTTGATCCTGGTACAAACTGTGCCTCAATATCATGCATACTCATTTTGAGCCTTATTATCTGAAGCCTGTTAAAGGAATTTCACTGATGGCCTTGTTCACTGCTGATACTAATGGCTTGAGATCGGACTTCACGATTGTCTTTCTGCCATAAACATACCGGTGAAAACGTTTGCAAGCGAATAAAATGGCCAAAAATTCTTTGTCAATTTGACCATAATTAACTCCGCACGAGTTCAGGCTCTTACTGGCATAACAAACCGGCCATCCCTCTTGCAAAAGAACACAACCAATTGCATACTTTAGCCTAAATATTTCACCTCTTCGTCCGAGTACTGAAACTTACTTGGATTCAATTTCACATTATAACGTCTAGCCCTATCCAAAACACTGGACAGTATCCCATCATGCCTTTCTTTTGTCTTTGCATGAATCAATATATCATCAATGTAAATCAACACTCCTACAATATCTCCAAAATATGCAATATATTTTTGAAACACTTCAGCTGGAAAGTTCAAACATTTTCATTACCCGTGACTTATATGCAACAATCACATGTGATATGCATCTCATGAAGTGTCGATTCAGGCGCTTTAAAAGTTCGTCATTTTTGCCAATTCTCTCATCGTGTAAGTGCTCGCTGTGCGGCGGCGGCTTGCAAAATTGATCCACTTCAATTGTGAATCCATAATTTTAAAAAAATCCTATAAATTTATAACCTATTATACGATTGATACTTCACAGTAGGAATTGTCTGAGATCGCCGTCGCGTCGGAGAGTATTGCGAAATGACATGTCATTAACAGTGGCTGGTGATTAATTAAATTGACTTAATTATTTCATCCGAAAAAAGTCTTAAGAGGAACTTTGTATCACATACGTGACTTTGCATTTTATTTTTGGTTTATTTTTATATTGAATTTTTATATTTAAGTGTTTTACAAGAATATTAAATTCCGATAAGATGGAGTCCATTGTTGATTGAAGAAAAGACGATCGCAAAATATTTCACTACATACGATATCTTCTCTGCCCTTAAATTGAACACACCAATCAGATTTAAGACTGAAATTAGAACTCGTTATCATATAACAACCTACCGGCGCTTTACTTGGTCAGGGAAGATTATTGTTTAGGCTTTTCAATGAGGCTGATGTAATTCTGTGTCAAAACGCGTCGGTTAGAGCGTAAATGAGGCCCAGATGAAAGCATGAAGAAATTTTTGCAGAAGAGGGTGAAATTCAGAATTGATCTAATAACACCTTTCATTGTAATTGACTGGCGTGAAAATTGGGTCCCTTCCACATTCAATTCAAATGGAAATGGTTCTTTTTATTCGCCTTTTCAAGAGAGAATACATGAATTAATATCGTAAACGTCAAAACCTACTTTAAGATAAAAGACCTTGGTTTTTTTGGTTGATGAAGAGGTTCAGGGAGAAAATGCAGCGGATAAAGGATCAAGGTTGTTGTGGAAATGGAAGAAAAAAAGTGGATTATTGTTGTGATGAGTGCCGGGGTGGATAAAGACATGTGAGGTCGTTGACCGAGGCGCACTCTCTTTTGAAACCAAGAATCCAAGAAAACCAAGAACCGCAGCGTGTGATACGAGTAATCGGTCGAAGCATTGGCTGTTCTCTCTCTCTATCGGATGGGAAAGAATGAAACTGTATTCGAGTGGTGAGGTGGGAGGGCGGTGGATGGAGAAGGGAGAACAAGGGGAAGGGATGGAGAGGGGAAATGCCGAAGGAGTGTGTGTGTGTGTGATTAAGTGGGGAATTCTAGGGGATCCCCGGGAATACAAGGATACGTGTCGGTGGGGGCGAGGGGGGCAGGGGGTGGGCGACCCCCTCTCGCCCCCGCCGTTCCAAATCCGCCCCTTTCACGTCCACCGGCAAAGGCAGAGAGGGTAGTGTGGAAGTGGGGTACTGGGGGAGCGGGACGACGGGCCCGTTTCCCTCTCGTTGCCCTTTTGTCTTTTGCTTTCCCGCGTTCCTTGCGACTCGCCTCTTTCCCCATACAAGAGGACACATTTCATGCAAAGACTGCCTTTCGCTCATCATCAGGGGCGAGTGGGGACTAAGGGGCACTTCTTTCGAGTTACGGTTTCCCAAAACGCAATCTGCTCTACGACGATGGTATGTACCAACGCTCACGGTTCCCGTCCTCACGATGCAATCTATCGATCAAGATTGAAGATTTAAAGAACGTGACAAAATTTTGCGTACGGCAATTCGCTCTTCGCTCTCTCGAGCGCTTTTGAAAAAAGGGTGAAACCCTCCCTGCGTCCTGGAGAACCCTTTGGTTCGGCCACCTTCGATCCGTCATCCGAAGATTGGCGTCGCTCCACTCTCCGATCCCCGTAAGCTGACCGCTTCTCTAATACGCGCTCTTTATTCCGCCCGCAGTCAACAAATGGCTTAACTTTTCATTCGCTTAGCCTTAGAGAACCTATTGTAAAAGGCTGCAGCGTGCGCTCGATACGTTTACTTCTTCTTCGGAGTCATCCCTCCTCGGGATCTTCAAAAAATAATCTCTTCTTAATATATATATCTGCCATTTCAGCGAAACATACTCGTCACAACGCCTCGGCATTCTCGCCATATCACAATTAGGCTGGTTCCTTATTTTTTTCGAGGATTAAAATTAGAGAATCCGATGGGATGGAGGTATTGGAGGGATTAGCATTTGGGTGGGACAGGGAGGGGTTGGAGAGGAGAGAGAGTGAGAGAGAGAGAGAGAGAATGTAGGGAGAAGTCAAATTTCGAACTTGGAAGCCACTAGCTCTCTACTCTCATCTGTCATCAAGACGGGCGAATTGACGGGTGTAGTTTAATTGAGGTTCCTCCAAACGGCGGACTTGTGTTGCATTGGCATTGGACGAGTCCAGAGGGAGGAAGAATTCCTAAATACGCGGCCACTCGGATCATATGCAAGTATTTCTTACTGCTCTTACAATGCCTGTTATAATATTCCCCCATTTTTCTTTATTGTTCCTGCTTTGTTGGCTTCTCTTATGACTCCCGGCATTTTCCATGTGTACCTCCTCCTGCGATTGCGTTTAAACCAAGTGTTTGTTACCAATAATTTATTTCTCCTACAAGATTCTACTGCCTTCTCACCGCGATCATTTCTCGTTCCTAGTCCAAACCCTCCCACTTCATAGCCATCTCTCCCTTCCCTCACTACTGCGTTCCAGTCGCCCATTACCATTACATTTTTCTTGCCCGGCAATTCTCTGATAATCTCCTCAATCTGTTCATGCACGCCATCCACCTCTTCCTCCCTATGATTGCTTGTGGGCATGTACACCTGGACCAATACGAAATTTGTAGGGCGTGATTTTATTTCTACCACTAGTTTCCTGTTGCTCACCTGTTCAATATTTACTACCCTCATTCCCAATTTTGTGTTCAATACTATCCCTCGTTGACTCTCAATCCCAACACTATAGATTACCCTGTAACTATCACTCCAGTAGTCCCCGCTGTCCTTCCAACTCACCTCGCACAGCCCCAATGCATCCATTTTCCCTCTATCCATTTCCCTTTTAATATTTTCAAGCTTCCCATCCCTCATCATTGTCCTAACGTTCCAAGTCCCTATTTTTATCGGTACTTTCCTTCTCTTCTTCTTATTTTTCTTATCTTCCTTGGTCCTTGTATCCTGTGATGACTCCGCTGTGCAAGGACTTCGTGAGATGAAGACCTCGGGGGCCTTGGCTCTCCCGATGCCGGGCCCGACACCCACCCCATTGAGCGACGCCCCTCAGTTGCCAGGATTCATTTCTCTTTGAGCGACATTCATATTTCTGGGTAGTATAATAGTCGAGAGGGGACTCCCACCCCCACTTCCCATCAGTGTTCTTCCCAACGTGACACCATCTCTGGACTACCTTTCGTCTGGATCCTACCCTTCGACCTATCTGTCATGGGTGGCCCTACCGGGAGCAATATTAAGTATCTCTCAGCTCTCTCTATCTGTCTCTCTCTCCCCTCATGCTCCCGCCAGTCCAGCTCACTTGGGTCACAGGAACGCGCAAGCCCTTCCACCGCGTCAAGGTTGTAGTCCGCGGGAAAGGGATTATACATTGTAGACTGGAAAATATATTGACTCTACTTACTTAAACAATTGGAAATTCGTGCTCTCAGTCTTCCAACCAACGTAAAATTTGTAAAAAAAATTAGGAATGTGACCGAACAGGTGATTTGGATTAATTATACAAACAGTTCTTACTCCGTATAAAAATATAATTGCTCAAGAATCACAAACCATGAAACAAATTTCACGCGTTATAAAATACGTCCAAGAGGAAAGAGTGGGTATTGAACGTCTATACATACGTTGAATATCGTTACCCATTCATTGTTGGCGGCGTAGGGGGAGGCTTCAAAGTGGTTCAGCATGTAAATATGTTCCGCGATGCCGTTGGACATAGCGGAGGACAACGGTGAGGGGAGAATTATGGCGAAGGAGAGATAGCTGGGGGGTGGGAATGACGGGGGCGGAAGGAAGGAAGGAGGAAAGCAGGGGGCGTTATTAGGGTGGGAGAGAGGGGGCGAGGGCGACGGAGTCGGAATAAACCCTTTAAAAAAGGGTATTACGGGCTCTAGCCGCAGCGGAGAAAAGGGAACGGGTCGAGAAGGAAAATGGGGATTCGATGGCAGCAAATGATATTTAACACTTTCCCGCCGTTCTCTGTCTTTCCATTTGATTTGGTTAGTGGGACTTACGGTGTTCCACAAGGAAGCGCGATCGGCCCACTTTCATTCATTTTTTATATAAGTGACCCAAGTGCTCGGGTTATCAGTAAACTAAGACTATTTGCAGACGAAGCGGTCATTCATCGAGAAATTAGCGAAGATGCGGACTCAGAATTTCTATCATCGGACCTAAGCAACGTTCATTCGTGGTGCCAAGTGTAGGGGCTGGAACTAAATCTTAGTCAATGCACCACAGTACACTTCTTGCGGAAGTCATCACACAAATGACGAATCCGCACTGTGGGTGGCGGATCATTAAGTCATCTTCATGTTGAGTCGAGTACTCGCCTTCACTTCAGACCAATAGTGGGAAACACACATAGAAAACATATTTGGCACAGCATTACAGAAACGTTTTTTAATCAAGAGTATATTAGGAAGGCCCTCGGATGAAAAATTGAAAGACAGGTGTTACTTCGCCCTGGTAGGGCCACACCTCGAATACGCCGCTGCTATCGGGACCCTTGGCAGAAATATTACACCAGAAAAATAAAATATATAGTTGGGAAAGCTGCGTGGTTAGTAAAAAACTATTACGAACGAACATATAGTGTTTTCCGACTTTCAATGGGATTAGGTTTGGAGCCAGTCGAGAATCGGAGGTTGCACGCTAAGCATAGTATAATTGCGAAATTCATAACAGGTGTATTTCAATGCGACACAATGAATATCATTTTGACGCCATACTGTATTTGAAGGTCCGACATGAGTGATAAAATAAGAGAGATCCATTGCCTAACAGAAAAGAATAAAAATTCGTTCTTTCCATGCCCCATTAGTGTGCGTAGTAACAGCTGAGCTTCAATCTAAAAACTCCCAATGACACAGTTCGCCTACTCCCCCCCCTTGCCACACGCCAGGGTATCGGGGCTCTCAGGGTAGTATGTATGCGTGCATGACCCCCGTGGCCACCCCTCTTCCCCCCTCGCCTCCTCCATTCATTGCCGGAGAGAGGCTGGAGAGTAATCCACCGCGTGTGACCTCTTCCTCCCCTCCTCCCTTCCTCCCTATCCCTTTCCACGGGGTGTCGCGTGGCCGTCGTTGTCTCAGCTGTGCGGGTGGATTTGTTGGCGGGCAAGGGGGGCGGGGGGGGGGGCAGGAAGGAGGGGGAGGGAGGCGGTCGAGAGAGATGAGGCCTTCCCCTGTCCCCACCCCATGTCCATCTCTCGACCGAATCCAAAGGGAAGGGCGGGAACATCTCTCGTTGAGTATCTCAGCGGACAGTGAATCGATTGGACTCGTCGCATTGTTTTTTTTACTGATTGGCCGCATTACTACATCTACATAATACATCTACATATCACATCTACATCTACATAATACCCTGCGAGCCGCCCCATGGGCGTGTGGCAGGCAGGGGGTGTTAGGAAACCAGCCTTGTAAGGGTGTAAGTTTTTGGAGGTGGAATGGTGACATGTTATTGGAGTGTATTTAGTGGAGCTCAGTATTTATTGTGATTGCTTATTTTGCACGGAAAGAACGAGTTTTTATACCTATCTGTTCGGCAGTGTATCTCTCTTATTCTACCGCATCTGTCAGACCTGGATATGTAGTGAGGAGTCATGATAATATTCTTTATGTCGCTCTGAAAAATATCAGTTCTGAATTTCCCGATCAACCTAAGCCTAGCGTGCAGCCTCCGAGTCTCTAGGGGCTCCCACCTTAATCCCTCTAAAAGTTGTGAAATACTATATGCACGCCCGTAGCACTTTTTAACGAAGCGCTCTGCTTTCCTTTGTATTTTATTAATTTTGTTGGTAAAATCTATTTGACCAGGGTCCCAAATGCTCGCGGCGCATTCGAGGTGTGGCCTAACCAGAGCGAAGTAGCATCTCCCTTTGAAGTTTTTGATTACGTTGCAAGCCATCTCAAAGTTGCGTGGCAAGAGGTGATTTATACCAAGGGGAACTACCATATGTATCACGAATACCATAATACAAATGTGCCATAATTAAGTTAACAAAAATACGAGCATTGATGCATGAGTGAAAGGTGAAATTTCACCAGCACATATTACTGCTACCAATGCCGCATAATGTATTTTGCAACCACGTGAATGTACGGAGATACGTGAGTCATACAGGAAGCATGCGAAACATCGTTTGCACTACGATGAAGATTAAGAATATCGCTTCCACTTATATAAAAATTACTAGTTTAACCTTACTATCTTTATAATGCTATCCTACATCCTTAGCTTCATTCTCATGGCATAATCTAACGTAATATGTCGGATTTCGCAAAGTATTATCAACGTCGCCGGAATATATATCGTCGTGGGATTAAAATGAAAGCTCAATTCCGAAATTTGACCGACGTTCTGAAAACAATTTCCATCCCTGTTGCTGCCGAAAACTTATTACACTAACGAAATCATCTCTACGGCCCTTTAATACATCTTTCCGATCTACACTTTACGAGTTCTAACTCGATTTTTAAGCCACCTCATAAGGATCCCAAACAATAGCCGCGTAATCCAAGTGGTGTCTAGCAAGGGAGGAAAAGTTTGCAACGCAGCAATGGAGCGGAATATTAAATCCTTGCCAAAAATGTTGATACGTTGATAGAGCAGGTGGGATGGGGACTTCACGCGAAAGCACCAACTGGAATTGGGCCCTCTGTATAAGGGCAGGCTGTGCAAAACTGTGAGTGAAAAACCGCACGCGAGCAGGAAAGAGCCTTTTAATACCAATAATTCCCACCCGGAAGGAAGGTAGTACACTTGGAAGAAGGCGTTGACTTTTCTGCCAATGCAGAATGCTTTGTTACAGTCGGTTAAACACTATTAGTAAAATGCTGACATTCAGCAGTTCATTTTTTTACAGCGGACAGTTTTTTATGCCTTTTAGAGACCTCATTTTTTATGTTATATTAAACTGAACTTTTATGAAGAACATCAATTCATGAAAGGCGTTCATCGTCTGGCTCTGAAACGCGATGCCTCACTATTGAACGTGCATTTAGTTGTTTTGCGAAATCGCTCAAGTTTTTGAAAAATTCAAAGTTTATATGAACTTCTCTCGAACTCTGTCGTAGCTTAACCGACATGCATGTGTCAATGTATTTTATGATTAAAACTTCAGGTAATATTTCACGCTATCATGTCATAATTTGATCGATTTATCCTACAGCAGGACTCAATCACGGAAAATGATGTGAAATAACCTGAGGCAGCCATACGCACTGCCAGCCAATGCTGCAAAAAAATGAAATCATCACGCACTTTGCCATTCATAGATTTGGAAAATATACCTTTGCTCCATTTTATCATTTTAAGTAATACCACATCACGAAAAAAATGGAACTGTCTTAATGATTAACGCGACCAGTAAAGAGAGTTATTGTGGAACATGGAGCTTAGTTAGCGAAGAAAGCATGAGTGCTTAATCTGCTTTCCATGCGATGTAATTTCTCCCGTGTTTAGGACGGCCCCGTGAGCTTGGCCCGGAGAAAGGAGACCAGGGAAATACCCTGAATGGCAGGCAGGGGAGGATTCTGAGGACCGGAAGAGAGGGAAGGGGGGAGGGAAATGGCAGGAGATGCCAGGGCCCTTAGGGAGGTAGGAGCTAGAAAAGGGGGGGGAGCTCTCTCGTGATGGTACCAGGCGAAACGAGCGAGCGATAGAGAGAGAGGGAGAGAGAGAGGGAGAGAGAGAGGGAGAGAGAGAGAGAGAGAGAGAGAGAGAGAGAGAGAGAGAGAGAGAGAGAGAGAGAGAGAGAGAGAGAGAGAGAGAGCCCTGCCAGAGACACCTCGGATACAGTCAGTATCGCTGGAAAAGGAATGCCGCTGCCCGTTGGCGCGTTTCATAAGGACCCTTGTCTCTGTCGAGGCGAGCGGATTAGCTGCAAGACTCGAAAAGGTCGTGTAGGCCGTGTATGGAAAGGCAAAGCTTCAATCGCAGGATTCTCTCGCCACACTGAGAAGACATTGTAGCTACCTTGAACCTTTCTCTCTCTCTCTCCTTCCATCCATTTGGGACTTAACTTGGTGGTCGAACGGACAAGGACATCTATGTGCACCAGGTACCGTGCTAGCCTCCACTATAGGGTGTGTGGCACGGGGTGATTCCCCGAGAGACGTGCAGCCCTCGACCGAGTCCAAATCAGAACCTCGCACGTTCCCCTGACCGTTAGGCGCAGACCAAAGAGCGGTCAGGTCAACAATGGGCGGTCAGAACAGGATCTCTAGGAGAGTGATACGCAGGCGAAACATGCTTACATGCGGTTAATACATTAATGTTAAACTACTGTTTCGTACGGCCAATGTAATTAGTAATCAGTACTGCTAAATCATGCAATAATGCTAAATCATGCTAAACATTCCTAGAGGTGTGGGTTGTTAATTATGGTGGTAAATTATTACGCTCCAAGTACAAAGCCCATTCTACCCAGTGTCGGACGCATTTTCAGAAAATTAGCCACTCGCACAAATATGGTCTCGTATTGTGCTTGGAAAAATGGCATTTTACGTCTATCAGTTATGCAGCCAATTGCATTTCTCTTATGCCTGTGATCGTATCCACCGCAATAGGTAAGCTCTTGCATATTGCGATGAACGTCCGTCAAAAATCGTCTACTTCAAAAATGCACAAAAGTAAACTTGTAGAAAAAACCGGTTGTACACGATCGTGTGGTCCGGGAGGAGAGTATTTTAAACGCGCTTTGAGAGATTAAAACAGGTTGTATCGTCATTCATCTTGTCTTGCCACGACACCTCTCGGACGGCTATAAAAATATTTTATGCGAGTGAAAGGAATAGAAGTTTGACAAAACTTCAGGTGCCACCAGAAGAAAAGAAACTCCTAATAATTTATGGAAGTATAATAATTTGTATCTATTCTATGTTCTCCCTATGCTACTCTTGATATTTTGTGTAGCCAATGGTGAGCGTGACATTTGGTTAACCTATTTTCAATAGCGCTTAACCGAGTCTTCTTTAAATCGGAAATAACATCCATAGTTTTTCAAGATAAATTGAGACCTGCCTGAGCCGTCGATTTTGTCGTCATTAGATAATATATTGTTGGCAGAATGCCCCCTAGTTCGATGCACATTGATTTGTTGACTGCGCCCCGATCGAGACGAGCAGTATACCTTAATGAGGCATTTGTTGTTCATATGGTTTAATTGTCTGCAATTTGGGCAATTATTCTGACACTTTTACTCGTAATTCATCGATTATTACCGCAAAAGAAAATTGAAAAATCAAATACAATTCTGAATTAATGATTGGATCCATACGGTGGAAATGTAACCTTTCTCATTCATGGTGGAAGAAAAAAATTCCATTTGTGGAAAGGAAGAATCCGTGTTATCACGGATTGTTGGGAAAACTCGTGCGAAAACAGGCAAAGGGTATTATACAGTCATACGCTAAGTTCGCGCGTTCCGATTTCAACCGATCTCAAAACTTCCTCTCTCTTGTTTGAAATGCGCACGCGACCCGGCGAACAAAAGCGAATCGCACGCCGTAATTGGCGCGCGAAGATAAATGCCGAGCGAGGTTCGGTCGAACATACGTCATGGACAGCGGAAAGCCCCGTTTTTGTAATTAATAAGTGGTAATATTATCGAAAAGGGTCGTATGGAATGCTTTCAAGTGTCTGGAAAGATTATCGAGGTAGGGCTATCGTTGTCATATCCTTCGCGACCAGAGGCTTATCGACCTTTTCTCTGGTTATTTCATTGGTTCCCGCTTGTTCTCGGGAAAATGTTTGAATCAGGAATTTGGGTGGAAATTTACGGTTAAGGTAGTCCGAGCGAAATAGTTCCCTATAGTCATAAATAGAGACCACACATTCGAATTATACGTTTTAATTTCACTCCATCTGTAGGACACATCAATTACATATTGCATTACTAATGGTGTAATAATATAGTTTTATATGACAGAAATTGTAAGTAATTAAATGATAATATCTAAATAAGTCTTTAACTTGACTCATTTTTTTCGCGCGGTGCGTTTGAAACGCCTTCAAATCGGTAGATTTTTTTTATATCCAAGAACCTAATGCGGTGACAATATGATTAATTTTCAAATAAAGTTGAGAGAACATACAAACCATACGCTGTTAGTTTTTTTATGACATCTAAGTGATAAAAATTCCTCATTATGTAAATAATGTCTCTCTGTAGTGCATACATGTACCATTTCCCTTGTAAAAGGGCCGGTATATTTTCGCAAATATCTCTAAAAGTAATTAGTTTAGGGGCTAAATTTTTGATTCTATTAGAAGGGTGAGATATTTCTCTTTAGAATGAGACCAAATTCATTGATTTATAAGTAAAATGATATTTCACTCGGACTGCCTTAAGATGTGAAATGGGGTCGATTTCCATAATTTCTCTTTGCATGAAAAGTTCGCGATTGTGAATTATTCAGTCTATAAACATTTGAGCTGCCTGAATCGTCGCGTCTGCTTTGACACGCGTATCACGCTCTGTAACTTGGGAGTCCAGACAGGTATAATCCTTAGGGCTCGTGGGTTTCCAACCGGGTGATGTTGGTTTTTGGCACCGACGTTTTGAAGGCGTAGTCTGCCATCGTCCTCAAGGTCTACGCCTTCAAAACGTCGGTGCCAAAAATCACCATCACCCGGTTGGAAACCCAAGAGCTTCACATTCTAAGAGAATTCGCCTGGAAAGCCTTAAATTTTACATATCCTTAAGGCTTTTGATCCTACGGATTTGAACAGCAGACTTGGCTTCATGGTACGAAAGATGGAGGATCATTAATGCCATTTTTACGTATAAATTTAAAATTAGCTGATTCCGCAAATGATTGACACTGAATATTATGCCGTCAGCATAATCTCTCACTTGAATTATTAATGGGGAAGAAATGAGTCGAGAGTCTTCACCTGTCAAAACAAGATCTTCATAAAACCTGTTCATCAGCCTAAAGTATATCTCTCAAATCCTCATTATAATTCCTTAACGCCGGCAATTGTGATGTTCATTGTCCCTCTGTCAGAGTGTATCGAAAGACAAGCAAGAATGAATCAACTGCAGTGATTTTAATGATTCTTCAACATCCTCAGAGATAACAGCATCCACATTGATGCATAATATCATCGATGGATAATTTTGTACTCAGCGTGAATCGTTTATCTCAAGAATTCTCCTTAATCGAATCTTTACTGACTGTGTCAGCACATGGTTTAGTTACACGCTATGGATTTTCAGCATTGATAATTCCTTTATGACTACTACGGCCATTTTATGGTTAAAGGTATTGTTAATCTCGAGGTCGGTTCAACGGTTGGCTTTTACGTGGTTAAAGTAGTAAAGAATAAATATAATTTTAAAAGCCGTCCACCTTCCTGCTCTTTTCCCTTCCAGTCATTGACTAATTTCCACAAATCTGTGATCTCGGCAAGCACGAAGACCCACTATCACGCCTTTTCATCCTCAGAAACAATCTTCTGATTGCAAATTACACACAGAGTTCTTCTTGATCGTGCAATATTTGCGTCGAACCTCCATTATTTTCTACATAGAAAAACACGTCAAATTTCGGAGTATGCTGTTATTTTTTCAGGAAATAACGTTAAGATGCACACAATAACATAACATGACATAATAGATAAAACAGTTTCACAAAAACAAAAAGTATTGCCTCCACAACAGGAAGATAATGTACCGTTCCCACGCTTCGCCCAATGAATCCTTGAAAAAATTAATGTCCTTGAACCACACGGTCACAACATGGAAAAAACACGCGTTCTTTTCCATGAACGAACCAAAACTGAGTTTCTATGAACTTTCCGAGCCAGACACTATTCTCCTTAAAAAAAACATCCCTCATAGACTGAACATGAGGTGCCGCAGGGACATAAAAAAACCCTCTTCGTGGGGCCTCTCTGTCCGGGAAGCCGTTATCGCGGGACCCTAGCTTCTTAGTCGGTTGCTAATAGCTGGTACGGGCATTTGTTTGAAATTTGGTGCATAGTACCAACAAAAACCGTACATATCTCCCAAGACAGAAAATCATAGAGTTGCGTAGAAACGTGGCCTTAAAAGTTTGAGTTGGCTTCTCTATTATTATCGAAGAAACTGGTCTAAATAAGTATCTGCCGTCAAGGCTTGCAGCTTCCCATTTGCATAATCAAGCTGTTATTTTCCCGTAATTACCAGTTAAAAATATCTGAATAGGAAATGTCTTTAGTACTTTTTAATTCATGTATGATTCCAAGTCACCAATGGAATCATTACGTGCCAGAAGTGTATCAGTTGGAACAAGTCCCAGTCGTCCCAGCGACCGGAGAACTCTTCTGCCCCCCCACGGGGCGAGGCGGGGCGGGACGGGGCGGCAGCGTAGCGAGAGCGGTGTCCACTCCATCCGCGTACCTCGACAATTCGATTTCGTTATCGTGGACGCGAGCGGGCGCGAAAATTCTCTTCACATTATAAAGCTTTGAAAAATATCGTGTATGAATAAATCGGCGTATATCGGTGTATAAATAAAGTATTTTACTGCTTTAAAGTAATTTAAGTAGTTTAAAAACCGAGGCCACCATTTTTATTTATGGAAAAACCCCGTCCGTACCCGTTGCATGTCTTCTCCGCGACAGTGAAACATTAAAAATTGCAGTGAGTGCAGTCAAAGAGGGAGGAGGTATTGGAGGTGGAATGTGGAGACCAGTCGGGTCGTCCTCGCTATGAAAGGAGGACTCGTAGCTGATGATTCTCAACATCCCTTTATTCGTGAAAGCGCATCACCACTTTAAGACTTGCGTGAGAATGAGCCTAAAAGCTCTCTATGAAACAGCGTAATCTCTTCTGTCTACTATAAACACACATCTCTTAAGAGTATTTTTTGCAGGCTCTTAAATTTAATAGGGAGGATTATCACCCGAGTATCAAGCAGCTGCGTTGATTGCCCCACCATCACTTTGAAATATAATTTCCGAAATGATATATGCACACGCGTATGATGATCGACGAAGGAGGAAGTAGAGGGAGAAGTGGCGAGTGAAGGAGAGAAAAGAAAGGCCACCGCGCCAAGAACGGAAGGAATCCGAAGCATTTTCCGTAATGATCCAGTGATTTGCGCTCGAAACAAAAAAGAAAGAAAATTTTCGAATGGACGAGAGGGTTTGAGAGGGTGAAGGGGCGTAAGTGGGGAGGAAAACGTCAACCCCTTCCTCCGGGAATCCGAAATGGAATATATATATATATATATATATATGTAGTTTGCGTTTGCGACGGTGGAGCTTAGCCACCGCTGCTCGTCCTGCCTGTTTCTCGCCTCTCAATTTTCCTTGGACAAGATACTATGAACATAAAACCTAGAGCGTCAAACCGTGTCAAAGGTGATTTGAGACAGCTGTACAAGAGCGCTTGATTTATATATGCTGGAAATACTTTCACACAGCCAAAGGCGTCTAAGGAGCGTGTTGGCCGGATTGAAATCGAGACAAACAAAGGCAAATAAATGCGAATAAACTCTTATTTCCGCTCGTCTTCCCCAAGAGGCCATCTTGAAGACACGTGTTCTTCTCGTTCCTCATGAGATGCAGACGGAATCCTGGGGAGGTTAAAGGTGACTCGCCATTGACTGAGAGGCCTCGGACCGATTCAAGTGTTTTTAGGAACATTGAAGATGAAAGGAATTCGATGGCGACGAAGCGCTTTCATTTTAACGTGTCCTCCATCGCGGATTTTAACGCAGGAATCGACGGTATGAAATTACTTTTCCGCTCGTCCTCCCCTCTGCCTTTGCTTTCGCAGTTCGGCTGACGATATTTGGCCGATTGAATTCGACTTTGGGCGACTGGTTTCGAGGCGGCGTTTTCGTTGGGAATCTCAACGTCTTTCTGACTGCGATACTGGATACGCCATCATAAAAAGAAAGTTTTGCTTCATGACCGGAACTTTCTTAGAAATACCTTATACAAGTAAATTAGCAAAAATCTGCTGAAAATACATCTTACCAAAGATAGACGAATGTTAGTTTGAACCCTGAGAGTAAATATCGACCTAATTCAAGTAATATGTTTTGTTTAAACATCCTCAAATTGCCAGGACTCGTAACCGTTCCATCGTATCACAATGCCTGGCCCTGGAAACTCACGTGAACTGAAGACATCAAAGGGCAAAGTGCGAGGCAATAAGAATAATGCATTGAGACACATGGCTCATATACGTACTTATGTCCTGAGTACCCATATACAAATGCAACAACTATATGAGGCAGTGTCTGCCTTCCAAACTAACAAGTGAAAGACGCGAGCGAGACCAAGGCACGCATAATCTCCTTGCTATTCATTTTCGTGACCTCTGCCAGGGATTGGTCATGAGCCGCCAAATGTATCATTTTTACTCACGCCTTCTTCTTGTGATTTTTTAAAGCAAGAATGACGCACACGGAACTGCACATCTTTGACAATTCGGACCAATTCAACCGTAGACGTGCTTCTTAGTTCCTCTTTTCTCGTAGAATTGCGAACTGCATTTCAACAGAAATCCAAAATTTCGAGCATTTGTCTTTTGTTGCGTGAGCCATCAGAATGTACTGACCGCATTTACGTGACGCATTCTTGCGCAAAGTCCAACTCGGGACTTTCGAGTTGGAGTCGATTGATGGCCACCAACATCCACGAACATTCCCGAAAGTCAACACTGGTTTCATTTTCATGGCGTGTTACTGCGGCCAAATTATATGAATACTACGAAGCATTAATGTACAAACGATTCGTTCGGCGTAAGCTCACTTTTTATTTGCGTCCCGTGAGAGCTCCTCGTGGATACGCTGCCATTCTCCGCTCCAGGATCGCAATCCAACGCTGCGGTGGAACCCATCAGGTGAAGGAAAAGAAAGGGGTGGATTTCTTGGCAATGAAATGTGACGAAAGTAACATCATTCATGAGAAAGAAGCATATAATTTCATCCCTTTCCATCCCAAGCTATGTTTTGCTCTTTCGACGTCGTGCATTATCGTTTTCCCACGCACCGGAATATTCGGAATTTGCGCACAAGCATCGATCGCTTCTTCGGCCGTCGGCGCCGCTGCCGCTGAATCCATGCGACGCCGATGGACGCTTCTTTCCCTGTGAGTTATTGGCGCCAATACTCGTCATATTCCTCCGGACAGCCTCGAATGAGGTTGGCGCTACAGCTTTCTATCTTTGCCGGTTGTTCAACACATTATGCTACTACCAACCTAATACGATAAAAACGATCACAAGCATAAGATAATGGATATAGACAGCAGAATTCCTAGGTTTAAAATGTCATTTTTTCCACGTATAGTCCGGGACCGTAATAATCGGCGCGATGGCTCAATTCTAAGGAACTTAGACCCTTAATACTTAACGCATTTCCGCCCAGGAAAAATTTCTCTTTGCGATTTTGATGAATTTTTGGTATTTTACTTATATGGTCACCTGAAGTACTCATAAAAATATTCTGGTGATCGTGACCTTGAATTAGCCATTTAGACAAGCTAATTGCGATAAAGTTCGCGGTTCCTTCAACCTAGTGTCACACTCGGCGCGTCAGGGTCCCGCCATGTGGCTAACATTGGCGGAAATGGGTTAAGATCATGTTGTTGTGTTTAAATAACATACCATAGCTATTAGCGAGTCACCCCTCATGAAATGTCCGGCGTGATTTTGTTTTCTGGATGATTTTCAATCTATTAGTTGCAAATTCAAAAGCAGATTTACAACTTTTTCAATAAATATCAGCAATAATTATAACTGGTAGTTGTATCGACGAGTTATACTGCCGTGTTAGCCAGTTCCCTCTGCGAAGCACTTTCACAGTTTCTGATATGTATGACATCGCGCCCTTCCCCCCAACTGCCTCTTTGGTCTGCGCCCAGCGGTAGAGGAAACTTGTGAGGCTCCGACTTGAAGTGGTAGTGAGAGTGCTGCATGCCTGGTGTGGAATCACCCCATGCCACACACCGAAGTGGCAATTTGAACAGTACCTCGTAGATGCAAATGTGAGCGACGCAAATTTATATCATTGTGAGTCTTTCAGAGCCGCGTGAGCGATTAGTGAAGATGATGTGAATGCAAAAGAGATAGTAATACTCTTTACTGCGCACTAACCAGTTTTACTCTCCTGAGGATATTTTAAACCGGTAACTAAAATATGAAAGCCGACACTTACTTTGCAAAGAACTCGCTGGCCCGAAAATTTCCTCAAATGTAGAGCTCAGAGATTAGTTTTTCAATGTATCAACTATTCTGTGGTGTACTTTTTTTAACTGTATCTATTTGAAGATCTGTTGTCATTTTCTTAACTGCTCATTATTTTTCATTGACTTCAGGGAAAAAATTCGAAAAATATCGAAATCTAGTTTTATTTCTTCGTCTCTAACGATATCATTGACAATTAATACTAGTTTCCAGGTTTACTATAATTTGAATGGCGTTGCAATTAAACGTGCGTATTTATACTTGATGGCCTAGTATTTATATTCGATGGATCTCTCAAAGAGTTACTGCCGACTTCACTTTGATGTGTACAATGATACACAGTTGCTGGTTACCTCTTGTTTACGAAAGTTGATACGGTCGCGAAGTGTCGCGCCCTCACAGTAGAAGAAATAATACCCTGTGCCATACACCCTCGCGGTCGTTTGCGTTGGGCGATGAGTGTTCAGCGTTGTGGAATGGGCGCCAAAAGTTAGGAAGTCTCGTCTGGAGCTGTCCTTGGAGAATTTTCCCGACCCCTGAGACCACTCTCCCACCACTTC
Source organism: Ceriagrion tenellum (assembly GCA_963169105.1). Classification (NCBI taxonomy): domain Eukaryota; kingdom Metazoa; phylum Arthropoda; class Insecta; order Odonata; family Coenagrionidae; genus Ceriagrion; species Ceriagrion tenellum. Next base: position 116,267,888 of record OY720644.1, read on the forward strand.
CCTTTTTTCTCGATTGTCAACGTGGATCTGTCGACCGGGCAGCGAAATCCTCGCGGTGTGCTGTGGCTGCGATAGGACACTCTTCTCTCTTTGTCTGTCTTGCATTCGGCTCATTAATTTTAATCTTCCGGGAATAGATCCACAGAAGTAGGTACCGCCTTTGGTTCGGCTAAGTTCCCAATCCGAAGACACACCGGCCTAAGCTCCACTTCACTTCCCCTCCCCCTACCACCGCTCCTTTCTCATCGTTCGCCCACTCGTCCACCCCCACCGACCATTCCTTTGGCCTCATTCACTCCACCCTCGCCGCTGCTCCTCTCAGCCGCAGACGCAGCATCTATTATATAATCGCTCGTATTTTTTATTTCGCGGTAATTTCCATTTCACGATGTTCCCATCGGCCTCCAAACATTAATGAGACCATTGTAGATGTGAGCGGATACTATGTATACACAATGGGTAGAGCGATTTTCATTGCGGTTGAATCAAAGCTTTCATCGTCCACCGCGTAGCACCGCAAGGATGACATAAAACAACCGGGACACTGCACAGAGGTCAAATATGACGTCCGCACGTTGTTATGCGACCTAGATAAAGTTTGCTCAAGGGCGAAGAGGGGCTAGCCTGGCGACGGAGGGAGAGACAGGGTGGCTGTCGGGAAGAGAAAAAGTGACGCGCGATAGAAAGGAGGAGCCTTCGCATCGCAGTGTTACTTACTCATAGCTGCTGGGATACGCCTTGGGGCGGAGTGGGGGTAGGTATGTCGCGGAGTGTCATGAGAAGAGGGTTGGAGGGCGAGGGGGTGGAGGCAGAAGTCGGAGGGTAGAAAGAGAAGGAAGGGGAGAGTCGAAACGCCGCCGGGTGAGAAAAAAAAGAAGGAAGAGAGACGGAAAATCCTTGGAGGATGACGTCTTTTGTTCCCTTTCGCTCCCAAAGAAAAACCCCTTTTGTGCTATTCGCATATCCTTTCCCGCCCGCCGGGGCTCTCGCGCCATCTCTTCCTTCTTCTCGATTCTCTCGCCGTCAAAATCTTTTGTCTCTCGACTCAATACCTTCATATGTATGTATTTTTTTACTTTTGTGAAGTCCTCTGGCCCTTCACGATTTTTTCCCCATTGAAAATCCAGCTTCTCTCCCGCGCTCTCATCTTCCCTCCCTTCGCAGAAAGGACGCCGGCCGTCGCGAGCGACAACCCCGCTCATTAAATCCTCGGACAGACGCCTTCTCCACAGGTTGCCAACCCCTCATCCATCAGTCCATCCATCCATGCGCCATCTTCACTCCGAATCCTTTCCTCGGTCGGTCAGATGGGAATGGGAGTTAATGTTAATCAGCCTCGAGCCACAGGAACAGGAATCACACACACACACAGACACACCTATCGCCTGACTGTCACACACAAAGGTCTGGTTTCTCCTCCTCTCGACAAATTAAGTTATCCGGCACATTCAATTATTTCGCCGGAAAAGTCGGGGGTTGGTGTTTTTCAATCCACCAACAAGGCATGAGTATCCGAAAAATTTTCCGAAAATTCATCTGGACTATTTTCCGAGTGATAACGCCTCGTTGGTGGAATAAGTCATAGCTTCGGAGATTCAATGTTTGCACACTAAGAAAATAGGCGATGTGCATCAAGCGACACAAATCTAGCCTCAAGATTACGTCAACGATCGTTGTTGACGAGACATTCTACATCTACATCTACGTAATACCCTGCGAGCCACCACGAGGGTGTGTGGCAGGGGGTGAAGATCACCAAACATGCACTATTGCCATGTAAGTAGGATATATAATGTAGACATGCTAGAAAATAGGGTCATAGTTTATTAGTTACTACAGTAGATTATTAGTTATTGCAAGTAATTGCAGTAGTTATTACAATAGAATATTAGTTACTACGGTATAGTACAGGTTAAAATCTACATAATAAGGAAGGGATTATTGGTAGTTATTACATGCATCATGCACTACAGACTATTCTAACTATGTTTCACCTACCTATCCCTTTTGCTACGTTGCCTATTGTTCTCTCTTATGGTACGCGGGAAAAATGACATTTTAAATCTATCGGTACGACAATCTATCTCTCTAATTTTGTTAATATGGTCAAACCTAGCATAATACGCAGGGGTTCTTAATATATATCTAACGTCATCTGTGAACAAATCGGTTTCGAATTTACTTAAAAGGTTTAACCTAAATTTTAACCTGCGTTCTGATAGTAATTCCCATCCTAGTTCTTCTATTAAACTCGTAACACTAATACAATTATCATAACGACATTTAACAAACCTAGCAGATCTCCTTTGCACGCGCTCTAATTCTTTTATCATACCTTCCTCGTAGGGATCCCATATACTAGCGGCATATTCTAAATGAGGCCTGACAAGTGTAAAATAGCTTCTTTCTCGGACTCTCTCATCGCATTTGCCTAGAACTCTTTTTACGAATCCTAATCTACGGTTTGCTACACTAGTTATTTCCCTGATGTGTTTCCCCCATGACATGTCTTCACTGATGGTGACGCCTAAGTATTTAATTGATTCTACGTTACATATTTTGTTTTCTTTGATGCTATAATTATTCCGGGGAAGGCCATTCTTTTTCCAAAAATTCATAATCGCGCATTTCTTCAAATTTAATTCTAGCTGCCATCTATCACACCAATCATCAATCGCATCTAAATCCTTAGCTAAACACTGTCTGTCCTCTTCATTTCTAATTTCTTTATACACTACTGCATCATCGGCAAAAAGACGGAGCTTGCTATTTTTTACTACACTATTCAAGTCGTTTACGTACAGAAGAAATAAAATTGGGCCTACCACGCTTCCCTGGGGAACACCCGATGTAACTTTTACTTCGCAAACATTATCCGAAGGCGAAGAGTAACAAGACCAGAAAATCGCCAATGCGTACCTATCTAACAAAAAACACAACGAGGAAGAACGACGAATTATTGCAGACCAAGATAATTCCTAAAATTGTGATTGCTGAGGCGAATAGGCTATGGGGTCACCAAACGGATATCAAAAACACCGAGCGGCGAAAAGGTTTGCGCTTAACCAATCGCAACATTCTCACGACAACCCACCTTTGACGATCTTTCGGAGGCATTGAGGTGGCTCTGCTTGTTTCAAACCGCAAGGGAGACGCAAATGAAGCAAAGGAAATGGCTGCTTCACGCAGATGGCAACTGCTGTAATATGTTCTCCTAAAATTTCTGTTGATTTTGGGACCGGGTTCCTCTCTACTAGGGAATTTAAATGGATTAGGACAAAATGAATTTCGCATGACGAGCCGAATTTGCACCCGTTTTCGCTCGGACTGTTCTAAAACATGCCACAAAAATGTTCGCCTTCCTCTCTCCAATCTTTGACAGCCCTATAAAATCGGAATGTGTCCCCCAACGACAACTCTAATACACTGCCTCGTGAAGGACCACATTGAAAGAAGCCTCGGCCTAATCAATTCAACACGCCTGTCCCCAAGCGCAGGAGCGGATGATGCAATGCATCCGTGAGTGAAAGTGGAAAGCTTCGATGGCGTGGTCGATGAAGCGATCGAGAGAATGAGTGAAATGAGATGAGAGCAGATTTTGACTGGGCGAGGACGAGCAAAGGATATCGTGATGACACACGGACTCACGCGGCGGAGATGAGATTTGAGGGTAGAGAGAGAGTTCAGCAAATGAGGACAGGAGAGGGTTTGTGAACTAATTCATGATCGTTAACAGAGGCAGAAGTGGGGAAAATTGTGCGGTGAGAAATAAGTAAAAAAGAGAGGCCCGCCATTCATTGATCTCTGTACTTTGACTCACCCCGATTGTGGGGAGGGACAGGGAGTGTGCACACGGAATGTGACCAAGGCCGTTCACGTACTTTTCGCTGGAGCAGAGGCGGCCATGTTGAGGACAAGGCGGTCCGGTAATCGGTAGGTCGCGGGTTCGCATTCCTCCGCGTGCTTCTGCCTGAGGCACAGCACAGGACCTCTTCTCTCTGATCCTCAAAATGCGACGGGTTGACCGAGCGTTCGCCCGCACCCACATCCACCTTTTGCTCAAACACAATGGCGACCTCAATGCGGAAAAAAATCCAACCCTCCCCCCGCTCCCCTCACCCCAATTCCCCCCCCCCTCCAAGCAACCCCCTCCCACCCTCCGTTCACAGCCCCAAAAGATAAAATAAAACGGTGACAAGAGGGAGGATTAGAGTGGTGACATTTTACCTCTCGCACCTCACTTCTGGAAACTGACCTTTCACACCAATACGGTCAAAACTATCTGAAAATGTCACCTCTACGCCTTTACGCCTTACCTTGTTTTGTATTCATTCCGGCACCCGCCTCTGAAATAAACGAAGGGAATCTCTTGGCGCATTGAATGCGGCCGATACTTTTTTTTCGCCGATCAAAACTCAAAGATTCTCTGGACTGAGAAGGAGAGGGGAGGGAGGGAGGAGGCGGAGGACGAAAAGAGGGAGAAAAACATCCCCTATCGCCCTACCCCCTCCCCCTTTTGTCCACCCCTCTCACAATGACAGACGCTAGAGCGTTTCAAATCCACTGCGAATTCCCCCCTTTCTCGTTTTCCCGCTCTGGGGGAGGGAAGCCCATTTGGTGGCATGGATTCTTTTTTTCATTATTCAAAACCATTACATCGATAGGAAAATCACACGACATTACCCAACGTCCGGCGTCAATATTTAGGATTGCGAATTTATGGAACGGCGACCAAGAGTCGGTTCCGGTGGCGGAGGGGTAAAATCTTCGCCAGCTAACCCTAGGGTCGCGGGTTCGAGTCCCGCCTGCGTAGAATATTACCTGCCCAGGACATGGGTGTTTGTGTCTCGTCCGTTGTTACTGTTATTCATTCACCCGACGTAAATTGGCCCATTGTGCTGTACTCGGGGTAGTGAAGATAAATAAATAAATAAATAAATAAATAATCACTCGCTCTATCTCGTGGTTAGAGAAATATCCATTCCCAATCTGAGACGATGTAACTACGCTCAAAGCAGTGGCGCCGCTCAGAATCGCTTTCGTCGCTACCTGACCTCCATCAGATAACTGTGCCGACGCTTCGCGACACTTCGTTTCCCGAATGCATTAACCTACTCCTCAATCCTTCGTTAGCCGGCAGTTAACTACTCAACTTTGGTTGTCTTGAGTAGAATCACCCCATGCCACTAGAGGTGGCTACTCCAGCGATACTTGGTATATTTACATTCCAACCGAAAAAATATTCAACCAAGTAATGTCGGAACGATCGCGAGATATTTATAATACCATTTGAGATTGCTGACATGTCTAAGCACGAGGCGACGTCGTGAGCGGAACCATTTTCGATGAAACTAAGAATACGCCCCCGATTCTCTCCTCATTGAAACATTCCAACACATTCCCCTAAGCCGAATACCTTGAATGAATTCGGTGTCATTTTAAAAGGAGAATATCCCATCCTTCCCAAGACACTTAAATACATATCATATCAGCCCCTTCCCTCACTACTTTCCGAGATGTACATACATACATACCCATCACGCCGATCTCTTCCGGGGTAGGCACAGTCAAAATGTTTCCCTCATTAATACATAATTGTACACCTAACTCTGCTTCAATAATTTCCTCCATACTGACCTATCCTTGCAAACCTCTTTTACACCTCATTTACCCCCATACACTGTTTCATGCACGCCCTCTTGTTTTTAAGACTCCTAATATTCCTCCTCCTAAGAATTTCCTCAATCACATTCTACCACAACTTTCTCGGCCTACCTCTACCTCTCACACCATTCATTCTACTCTCATATATCTGTTTCGTTATTCGACTCTCATCCATTCTCTCAAGATGGCCAAACCAACGAAGCACACTCCTTTCATACACGTCCATTACTGGAACATTTAACCCACATTCATTCGTGACCCACTCATTCCTGACCCTTTTCATTCTAGTTTGACGAAAAATACCATTCACACCCTTTTACTTGGGGAATGGTTACGTGTATGCACTGAAAAGAGAGACCTTATCAAAAAAATGATGAATTTGTAATGCCTAGATATCGACAAAAAATTAAAATTTGGTAGTTTGCGTGTTAACTCAACTTTTTTAAATAAATGATTATTGTTGACAAAGTAATTTTTACGGAATCGTGAAAAACCTTTCGTTTAGAATGAGTTTTCAACGCACCGTGAAAGAAAATGACTCCAGTTTTATTCAATAACTTAGAATGTCAGTCACATAAAAGCAAATACACCTTTTAATGAGGCAATTCATCCTTCTTATGGCTGCTGAAATTAAAACGCTAAATTTGAATATGATCTCCATTGTGACAAGATGGAACTATCTCCCACAAATTACCAAAATGTGATCATAACCTATGTCATTGTTCTCAGTAATATTCCAAAACAGCAGTGTCTGTAAACTAGACTTCTTGATCGTTATGTTCACAGTGATAGGTACTGTGTATTTCGGAGTTTTAGCAGAGAAATTCCCGTTGGCGCTCATCATGAGGAATAAGACAAAAAAATATTAGTTTTTTTTATTGACGCAAAAAAGAGAATTCATTTTTCCACTTACAATCATCATTTTTTTACCGACGGGAAATTCCCCGCTTAAGCACTTTCACTGTTATCTTTCCTTTAAAACGGAAAATATAGTATTTAACCACTTAATTTTTTCGATTGTTAATTCGAATAAATGTTTTAAAGAAATGGATCGTGAAAGCACTAAAAATGATCTTTACATATATTCTTTATGAAATCGCTTTTGAACGTTTAGGGTGGAATTGGACAGGCAGACACGGTCACCACTCATTGTTATATACGGGTATAAATAACTGTCACGTACCTTCACGCCAGGTTTCAAAATAAATAGGCTCAGCGGTTTACTCTCTCAGGTAGGTTAAATAGAAAACAGTATTTGGGAACTCATGTGCCCGTTGTAACCCCAACCGTCCATTAAAGCTCTAGAACTGAATTTGGGTGTGGTTTTCCAGCACTGTGAAAAATTCAACGCAGTTTGCGGTATACTGCGCTATCAATATTCCACGCATATCCTGTGGTGCCTGATTCTTGACTTGCTTCAATCAACTTGAAGTGCTGGATGCAGATACAGTCGATGTAAAAGCCGTGTACGGCACTCACTAACAGTGGATAGAGAGAGGAAGGGATATTTTGTATCCCAACCAAAATCTCACCGAATTAAGCTAATTTTTACAATTTAAATTAGTGTTGCTCATAAAAGGCCTGGGCCAAATTTCCCCTTTATAACGAGTGATCAGGCTGCCAAGTAACTATTCTATAGTTGAAGTTGGAGAAAAATTGATTTTTTGTTTGAAAACTTTGGTTTAACCAAATACAAAATATAGACAACAAAACCATGATGAAAGTTTCAACCCTGCATCATGATTGCAGTCATTTCAAAAAGCAAAATGGGAAACATCCCACCTGATTCAAAATCTTGAAAGGGGCCCATGTTTAGGGTCCCTCGGCTGCTGAGGCCCTGGAACATCCGCCAAAAACTGTATAACACAAGTTAGCATGCATGCTAGAGTAATAAAATAATTTCTGGTCAATCGGTTCAGTAGTTCACCTCAAGTCAATCGGTGGTTCAGGTAATAATAAGTAACGAATACACAGGGAACACACCATTCTTATGCTTAGTTTAGGTAAGCCTTGAATCGCCCGTACGATATTTTCTGATCTCTCGTATTCCTCAGGCTGCCAGGGAAATATGACACTGTGAAAATTGGAGAAAAATTGAGAATTTTTGCAATGAAAATGTTGTTTTTGTACAAATACGAAACGTTCAACAAAATCGACTCCATCATGATCCATCATTGGTCGTTCAATCCTAAGATTGGTTGACTGCACAGCCCTCCCCCCTTCCTCCCTATCTAATGCTTGTTTCCTTACATCCTGGTATCTCTTCCTATGTACTTTCCTCTTCATTTTTGCAACGACTTGCTTCCTTTATAGTTGATAAATAGTTCTTCTGACGTCGGAATCCATTCCGAGTTTTTTCGAGCCGTCTGAACATCTTGTTCCACCCAACATTTTCGAAGGCTTTCTCCAGGTTCACAAATGCTACATATAATTGCTGGTTCACATGCATTTTTTTCTCCACGATGAATCTCAGGTAGAGTATGGCCTCTGCCAGGTACCTCTATTCTTCCTAAATCCAAACTGGTTTTCTGAGAGGCTTTCTTCAACATTTCCTTTCTTTCTTCGGCTCATTATTCGTGTGAGTATTTTTGATGCATGTGACACTATACTCAGGGTTCGATGCTCCTCACATATTTTTATGTGTTCCTATTCACTTTCTTACAAAGTTTTCTCTCAATTCTTATAAAACAATATAATAATTTCACTACTAAAATCAAAACTATGTCTTAGTTCTCAATAAGAAATAATAAAATATGCTGGTCACCATCAACAGAGTGATCTCGACAATGTCAACTTCACTTCGACTAGAGAAGGCGTAGCATGATATGCTATGAATTAAAAGTCTTCAAGTCAAATTCAAGTATTCACCACTAAATATCAAAGGCCTCTGACGATTCCTTCCCGTCATTTTATGCTTTAGTTGAAATATTTCACCAGATAGCTCGAATTCATTTTGTTCAAAATATATTTATACTTTTACCTCTGAGACATAACTCCGGCTTCTCGCATGTTACAAGGACTAAAATTCCATGGCATTTCCGCCCTAAACCGTATTTGAGGCCCGGGAGCAGTCCGGTATTCTGAGAAAATAAACCCACTCGTGACTAGGAGCAAAGGAAGCGAGTAGTTTCGGTGAAAGGAGCCGGGAGAATCATTCGGCGAAGCGTCGGAAGTCATTAAAGAGATTCATAGGCGCCTCATCCCGACAGATGGAGTGCGCACTATTCCCTTTCCGCCCGTTCAGGGCTGGGCGCCCGCTTGGGTGTGATATTAGTCGAGGCGTCGGCCCACAGCCCTTTCTCTTTCCCCTTCGTCTGATTTCACAAGGAACACTGTCCAAGTAGCACAACGGGACGGTTGTTTAATTTGCCGACCGAGCCGTAACTTCACTACAGAACTTCACAAGTTTCAGATTCTAGTCAAAAATGGAGTCCGACTGATTTTGTTAGTTTAGTTGGATAAGTAATAAAAAGTGGCGAGTAAAGACAGCTTTTATGTAATTACAATTATACGAAGACTGAAATATTGCCTTCATGATCCGTAAATATTACAGATACATTATGCTATTCGCATACCCAGGTGGCAGACTATCAGCGTCAGTGACATAATACCGTAGCAAGTGGAGTTACCATTTGAAATACTGAACAGACAATCATTAATGGAAAGGGACAAGAGACTCTTGTATCACATCAGTATTATCGAAAGCATGTTTGCGGCAATTAGCATATGCGGAACAGGACCAGACAAAAGCGATCAATTAATTTCGAAGCCTTGCACTGAGACTTCCTTTTCGAAATTAAGATGCACAATGCAATGCATGTGTATCGTTCTTTTGAAGGCCACTCTCAATTTGACTGAGTCTATAAACATGAGGAAATGGAGCAAAGAGCTAAGTTAGAGGGGCCTGTCGCTTATGAGTTGTCAAGTCATGGCATAAAATTAGCTGCAAGACTAAGATGAGCTGATGAACCCCATCCGACTTAATAGCCAGACAAAAATGGAGCACATTTTCTGCGCAGATAATGGCGCAAATGTGGGTATCGAACTCCCAATCTCGGATCTCCATCCAGCCTAATGCGGTAAATTCACTCTTCGCACTCAGCCAAACAAAAAAGAAATTCGTGGAAAGAGATTTTGAAGAAGGGTGTGAGTCGTGACGTGACCTTGTCCCGCTCACGAAATTTCTGTCATGAAGAGAGGAGAAATAATTTCTCGACTGCACTGCCCTTCTTCTCGGCGCGCCGCGGTGATTGGCCGGAGACAATACGTCGGCGAGCGAAGGATCGGCGTTTAATTGACCTTCTCCTCTCTCTCGTGGCTTCCCGTCCGAGGAGAATTTCCGACCACCCACTGCTCCCTTTGGACGCCCGCTACTCGCAAGGGCGGGGCGGATAAGGATCAAATGCGAGGCCGGCCTGCTCGTTGTGTATTTCTGCTCTCGACCTCAAAGGGAGAGTGAGATAAGGAGAACAGATGGGAGTATGGCGTTCCATGCGATATGTCTCCTTGGAGTGCTCTTGTCTTGGGACACTGCCGTTTCCAGGGAAGAATGCACTGGGAGGAGCTCACGAGCGGAAGGATACCTTTCCGATCGTCTACTGAACGGTTCGTCCACCTTGGACGTCTAATTATGAAGGACTATTTTATGCCTGTTCATGAATATATATTCCTCTACTCTGCGGTATCGCCACAGCAAACGTTAGCCTGCATTGATATGGGGAACGTGTGTGATCAGGCGCCTTCGCTATATTCTGTCATATATACAAGTTTCCCGACATGCCTGTGCTATATCTCCATTATACTCGACGCTCCGAGAATTTACACTGTCTTCCAACAAATGTTTATTGCCTTGTTCTACAATACTAGCACACGTACATGCCACGAGCGAAGCCATGAGGAGACAATAAGATGTACGCAGGGAAAGTTCACTTGGTTCATAATTGATTTTAGAATGCGTTAAATATATCAAAATATTGATCAACCAGTATATTGAGTGAAAATTAAAAATATGTGAAGTATCTCTTATGCATTTTGTGTCCTGCCCCCCTGATTCTCCAACAAAATCCTGGCCACCCTCACGGTGCGTTCCACTATAGCAACCCTGCACGCATGCACACTGCTATCGTGAAGTCATCGTTGACCCCTCGTGGGCATCGCGACCATCAGGAGAAAAGCAAGCTAAACGAAATGAGGATTATCACATCCCTGTGGCGTTTTGAGGCTCTCGGAATGTTTGTTCGAGCACGGGACACATTTCTCCACTTAATCATTATAGGAGCATCAACCGTTTCACTTTTATGATTGACATTTTTTTTACCGTTATTCATCATGTCCAGTTTCCACTCGCGATAGAGGCGCCTAGCCATTGTAAAGTGACAGCGTCAGGAACTTATGCGTTATGGGTTACCCAAACGTGCAGTCACCCAACGATTTTAGACGGCGATCATCACACGGAAGATCCAACGCACGATCGAAGCTCGAACGGGGCTTTGTCGTTCATAAGAGATCGAGGATCAGAGGCCGCAGCAGCAGGTAGGGGAGGGGGAAGGAGGGGTGGAAAGGAAGGAAGTGTGATGGGCGCACCCCCTGATATCGCCCCTTAGAATTGGCGTGGAGTGGAGCGGGTGGCGATGTCGGTCTCACAGACCACAAATTTGTCATTATTTTCCTTCACTAAAATATTCATTCTAATATTCTACTGTGATTAAAACTAAAAATTAATTGAAAAGAGATGGAATGTCGAAGAGAGTAATGAGAGGAGAGAATGCAGAGGAAGTGTGGAAGGATTGGAATTGGGGACCAATTAAGAATAGGGAGACAAAATACGAGGATTGTAAGAGTAAGATTGAGCACTTTTCATTGCAAAATAACATAGGGCTCGTTTTTTTCGGCATTCTTTACGGCATTTTGTTCACTCATAGGTTGTTCAATCCTTAGATTGGTTGAATGCAGCCCTCCACCCTTCTCAATATAATATTACTTCCTAATATCTCTTCCTACATACTTTCCACTTTCAGTGAACTTATTCCTTGGTCTCTCTTTGGGGGCTTTACCCCATATTTTCCCTTAAATTGAATTCCTCACAAACCCAAGGTGTCTCACGATGTGTCCAATCCATATTGTTCTTTTTTTCTGCGTGATGCTCCATATGGTTATATCCTCTTCTCCTAACCTTTTGAACACTTCATCATTTGTTATTTTGTTCGTCTATGATACTCAAACGATATCGTACTGTCCACCAAATTTATTTCAAACTCTTACAACACGTGTCTCAACTGTCTAGCAGTCATCATCAGGTAAGACTGACTGACCTGATGATGACTGCTAGACAGTTGAAGTCTTACCTGATGATGACTGCTAGACAGTTGAAACACGTGTTGTAAGAGTTTGAAATAAATTTGGTGGACAGTACGATATCGTTTGAGTATCATTGTTCAATATTCTGTTCTACAACATCTCGCCGGAGAAAGTGGAGTATGTTCGTCTATATTTTATCTTCAGCATCCTCCTCCAGCACCAGGTTTCGAAGGCTTCTTGTCTGTTCTGGTCAGCTTATCCAATCGCCCAAAGAGCTTCTGATCCAAAGAGTGCTCTATGATCCACATGGAAGGTTTTCACATTATGTTTCCTCATTTGTTATTTAAATCTTCTCTGAACACAGCAGTAGTCTTTTAACCTAGAGCGCTTTCTTATCTTGAGCTATTAAATTGTTGCTTGATATCCATTGAACTTCTTCCGCCCCGCGTGATGGTGCTCCCGAGATAGGTGAAGGAATCCACTTGCTCTAATTTCTCTCCACTCAGGGTGACTTCTGCATTCAGCTTCTCTCTTCCGCATTTATAGGATTTTGGTCTTCGTCTCATTTATTTTCATCTTGTATTCTGGGAGAACTAGGTCCATTACGTTTAGTGACCTTTCGAGATCCAGATGTCCAGATATGACTGCGATATCATCCGGGAAGCGGACTACTACTATTTTGTTTATTCTCCGTTTATTTTTATTCCGCTCAGTCCAATTTCCTGTTTTTCTTACGGCCTCCTCCAAGTACACGTTGAACAGTACTGGACAGAAGTTCCATCCTTGTCTTACTCCTTTGTTAATTTTAGCTTCTATCTGGCTTCCATCTCTCATTCGCACTGTGACGACTTGATTCCTGTGGAGTTAGTAGATTATTCTTCTATCGTCGTTATCCATTCCGAGTTTTTTCGAGCCGTCTGAACATCTTGTTCCACTCAACATTGTCGAAGGCTTTCTCCAGGTCCACAAATGCGACATGTAATTGCTGGTTCACATGCATTTTTTTCTCCACGATGAATCTCAGGTAGAGTATGGCCTCTGCCAGGTACCTCTATTCTTCCTAAATCCAAACTGGTTTTCTGAGAGGCTTTCTTCAACATTTCCTTTCTTTCTTCGGCTCATTATTCGTGTGAGTATTTTTGATGCATGTGACACTATACACAGGGTTCGATGCTCCTCACATCTCCCAGTCCTAATCATCTTCGGTATTGCAATCATTACGCTCCTTTGAATGTCCTCTTGAACTTTCGGCCATTTGCATGGAGACTAAAATTCATTGTAAATGAAGGCGCACAAACTGCTTTAGGTGCTCTGCTGTCTCATTATTGGCACTTTATAGTTCTGCTGGATGTATTTTACTGCTTACTTGTAGAGGACACTTGATTGTTCAGCCTAAACAATGACGAGCTATCAAGATGTTCAGGCTCTAAAGCACGAGAATTAATTTTGTGTTTTGTCGACATGGAGACATCGCTACAACAGCAATTTTGCAAATGAGCATTTTGTAATTCTTGATGATTTTTGGCTCTAAATCAGTCCACCTATGGAAGGTGATTCATAAGTGGTGTCCAATAGCACACCGATATGAAAACATGCTCGCCCAGCTTAGAATAACGCGAAATTAGGACGAAAAAAAGAGTGCACGAGGACACATAAAAAGTAATTTATTTCGTAAAGCAAAATTGCCATTGCAATATTTTAATATTGTATAGCCAAGGTTTTTTGCTAAAAAATGAAAAATTAGAAAAATCGATAGGATACGTGTTTTAATACAAACGCGTTTGAAGTATTCAGATATAAAATTCATGCCCAAAATTGTTAACTATTGCTAATTAATTACATTACAGTATTGTGCTCCTTAGTTTTCAGTTTATGCGCTTCCACATAAGCATTGTATGTCTTGCGATGATATCGAAGACGAATTAAATGCACGTTTACAAAAAGTTTAAAATTTCATATTCCTGTAACTAGGCAACGGGTGGATATTTGGCCAAACAAATGGAAATGATCAAAAATGTAGTACAATCTATTTAGTACTGCAAATTTGGTCGAAACCGAAGAGGTCGAGGGAAAGTCAGTGTAAGAATTGACGTGGAATGACCCAGCATCGGAAAGATGACGTAGGGTATTGAGAAGATTGTAATGATGACTGCGCCGAGGAATAAAATGTCCAATAGATGTGAGAATCAAAGAACTGATTACTCTCTCTCTCTCTCAATATCTCTCCCTCACTCTCTTCTCTCTCTTTTACACACAAACACTCACAGCCCAAAATTCTCACCCGAAAAATCAGCCGAAAAGACGCATTGAAACACAACCCCCCTCGTGTATCGGAAAGAGGACCTAGAGAGGCGTTTTTTTGTTCACTAATTATCGCACAAAAGAGAATACACATTCGAAAACCAATTCACGAGGCATCTGTTGACTTGAAGCAGGCCTTTTGACAGCGTCAACTGGAAGAAGCGCTCCTAGGAACTGGAACTATTTACAATGACGGAGGGATAATCCCCTGATTCACTAGAATCCAAGTTACAACGACAGTATCGAGAAAAGAAAGAAAAATTTATGCTAGAATAAACTAGAGTTAGACGAGGATTAAAATATCAGCATAATCATGGAAGAAGGGGTAAAAAAAACCCAAAACATGGAAATCTGATAAATCAAGATGAGAGGAGAATAACATCAATACACTTTGTCTCTGTGAAGATATAAAAATCATTGCAGAGAATCCAAAACAGTTGCAAGCATCCTTGAACACTGTGAATCCCCACGGCAAAGGATATAAAGCGAAGATGAACGGGATGACAAAGAAAATTTTAACTTAAGGAAGAGACGAAATCGAAGAAGTGAATACAGTGAAAATCTTAAGATGAGGAAGAGCTGGAGGAAGTCATCTCGCAAGAGGGAGAGGTGATTAACCAATGACAACACACAAGCTGCACACCATGACATGCTAAGAAAGTATTAATGACGAAAAATCAACTCTTTTCTTTAGAGAGAATCGGATTAAAATTGAGGAAGAGATACTGAAAAAATCCGTTAGCCGTGTAACGCCTTGTGACTCAAAAACGCGGACAATTGGAAAGCTGTAACAGATGAGACCAAGACTTTCGAAACTCGTGCAGCAGGTGGATACTGAAGATCAACTGCCTGGATTATAACTGAAATGAGGATGCATTCATAAGAATAGAAGAGTAAAAAGCATATGAAGTACCTTCAAGGAGAGAAGGTCGAGCTGGGTGGGTCACGCTAGGAAACAACGAATTGGTCAGGAATACTAGAGAAGGGAGAATAAGAGGAAACCCCCAACGCCTAAGACCAAGGGCGAAGACATAGAGCAGCTTAAAGGAAATATGGAACAGAGAAGCTATTGGGACCTAAAAGAACTCGCAGGGGAGGTGGCAGAATGGAAGGCTGCAGTCAGAAGATCTTCGGATTGAATGACTTACGAAGGTGATCATGGGTGTTCAGGAAGAAGTAGGGATTCTTGTACCTATCCGTTCTGCAGCGCATCTCTTTCATTCGTTTGCTTCTGATACGATGAATCTTGGTAGTAAAATGATTTATATATAAGGAATCCCTTCCACGCCTCCGTAGGACTGACTTTTGGACGGGGATAGACTTTGGACGGCAACGAGAGGCGATGAGAGATTTTTCTCGAAGAGGCGCGCATCTGGAGGTAACAAAGGAGGCGCCAGAATGCACCGCGGGGCATTGATGAAAATGTCGCGGCGAGGAAGCTTTCTCCTTCCGCATGAGGGCGCCAAGGAGGAAATGACACATTTCAGCACACGGTCAGTCAGACGGCGGATTTTTCTCTTCTCCGAAGTGGATGGAGAGGGGAGGGCGATGCGCATAACACCCTTCATTTCGAAGGAATCGATAGCTTGGAGCGAGGGAATGCGCCTCCTTCGCCCGCACCAAGAAAATGATCAACAAGTGAGCAAGAAAATCACCTCCGCCGCGCTTCACACAGAGCGCGCTTTCCATGTAGAGCACGGGCAGAACCACGATTCCGAGAAGGCTGACTTCGGCTTCGGGCCCCGGCGGCGTCGGCGGTGGGTGGGTGGGGTGCAAAACGGGCGCTGCTGGCGGCGCCGAAGGCGTAAACTGACAAACAGTCCTATCTATCGCGTATGCGAAAAGTTATGAAGTTCATAATTATGCTTTAAACGTCGAAATGAGCGTAAAGTAATTAATAAATTGTGTGTGTAATTAATATTTGTGTGTGTAAACGGTCGCATATGAAAAATTGCAGTAGTTTTGAATCCAACCTATACTAAGAATACTCAGTGTAAACAAAAAATGTTCTTTGGCGCGCAGCTTACAGGACTTAATTATTAATATGGCTACCGCCTACTGCTGGTTCACGAAATCTACGTCCATCGTCATTCTGATGGATTAAAGCTTGTTTTCCTTCTCAGAGATGAGTCTTGCAGTTTTTTTAGCTTTTTGAAAAAGTCCAGCAACCATGGATATGCGTACATTACGATTGGTGATACCCGCCACGCAGAGATAGGCCTGTTTCATGGTTCGATGAATCAAAATTGTCATGTATGTCGACTTTAGATGTCGATGGTGGGCATCGAATACCATAATACGATTGTCAATCGATTTTAGATGGTCAATTGATTGACATTGTCCGATCGATTGCCGATGGTCGATACACTTCCAATGATCAATCGATTAACCACGGTCAATCAACTTTTGATGGCCAATCGATTGTCGATGTACTATTGATTGGCAATGGTCACTTGATATTCGATGGTCAAAGGTCAGTCGATGGGCAGTGATCTAGTGAACCGACCAAAAGCTTGTCGAGTCGATGGTGCTTGACCGGTAAATCGGAAATTTGGCGCGTATCTGCCGTCAACCGCGGCCTGGCGCACGGACGACACGTCGCACGGGTCAACGACAATTGACAATCATCGAAGATTATCGTCGACCATCGATAATCGACGACCATCGACGGCGACGATCATCGATTATTGCCGATCGAACCAGCCTACCCCCAAATATTTCCTCCCCACCGTTGCCAGCCACGGATACTGAAGGCGCCTATCCCTCCAATTCCGCAATCAAGCGTTGTCGGCGACGTCCTCTGGATCTAGATAGGTACAGAGGGCACTCCCTCTCTACAGCATCTTCGTTCTTTGAACGCTCGACCATCGAGTGCTTCTTGATGAGTTCATGAAGGTGTTGCACAGTTTTGGCGGTAGATGAAGAAGGTGATTGGGTTTCAGCAGCCGCAACCTCAACTTTAGCGTAGGGTCTGACGAACTCCTCCTTAAAGTCGCAGAGTCGATCGCGGAGATAAGTCTCTAAGGTGCGTACCGCCAGCGAAATGGAGTGGTTCACGACGGAAAGGTTTCTGATGCTCTTGTGTGATGTATATATGTGTATGTACTTATTAGGGCAAAATATCTGCCTACGCTCTCGAACAGCAACAAAACGATCCACATGGAGAGGAATGTCAAGAGTTCTATCATCTCTCAAGCAACTCATCCTTCTAGAGGGGAACCATTTTTCCTGGCTTTCCCTTCAGAATAAATAAAGTATATGCTAGAGTCTCTTCAGTTTTGATCATCGCGATTAAAGCCACTGGGAAATAATAACTCGCTATTTCCATACGACGAATTTGCAGAGTAATGTAGACTTGTAGTACTAATGAGTAATTGTGTCATTAAACTGATGTGGCACAAAATAATCCGAGTACTTCTCAATTTTTTAAAAATATTTTTGCTCTAAATATGGCAGTAAAAGTATAGGTATACGTTAAATAATCTTTAGAAAAAATGAAACGTGCCATATCTTAAACAAAAACCATGTCGTTAAACGTGATATGTGGCAGCTGACTTAATATATTCCAGCGTAATTGCGATTTTCGAAAAGTTGACTTTCTACTCCGAAAGTCAACTTTTTGGTAATCGACTCTTAATTTTCAAAGTCGACCTATGTCATGAATTTTCGAATTTTGTACGACTGCCAATTCGATTTTTCGAATAAGTCGTTGGCCATCTTTCGCAAATAAAAACCGTGAACCTGGGAACTGGGACTAGCGGTCAGCTAGTCCCGGGTTTTTGTGTCAATTAGTTCAAATAATCCATTTCGGTGGATTTCTCATTCCCATGATGCAATGGGCATAAAGAGTGATCTTGCGGAAGAATGAGTAACTAAATGAGAGAGATCGCCTGATTTGGTGCCCTAAAGAATCTTTTAGATTTCGCTAATTCTCGTTCTAATATTTAAACACAGGTGCCTACTGAAGATTATTCATGAGTTGGAACACATCTCTTTCTAAATGACAAATGCAGGTATCACGGGTGCATAATGTAGACCTGCGTTCAACCAACGTCAGCGGAAAAAGCCAATATTCTACGGAAGGAATATAATTAATTATTATTGATTACTCATCCACTAAAGCACTATTGTCCGCAAAACAACAAACGTAAATCGGGGTCATACGAAAGTGCTTCGCTCGTTCATTTTTTTTAATTACGCCTTTGAAATGCCTAAAAGTAGAGAAGTTGAAGGGAGGGGGAGGGAGATAGTTAAAGAGAGAGAAGATTGGATTCTCCTGACAGCACCTCCGCCGGGATTCGAGGTCAGGCCCTCCGGATGGGAATTACTCTGGCAAATACTCTATCCCAACTCATTACCACAATACCTTGGAATGGGAATCACTCGACTCAATATCAATGCAATCCCCTTTCTCAAGGTGGCGCCTGTGCGTATTATACATACCTGTGTTGGTGCGTGCATGCACCAATGCACCAACAATCGCTTCCACGTCCGTACTTGCGCTTTTCATTTCGCGCCCCTCTCCCCCCAATCGGCCGATTTGTCTCGGAGGTCTCTCATTGGAAAAAAGGATTCGTATTGAGAGTGAGTGTGGCGACCTTTCGTTTTCTACATAATTATTGCGACCGCGGAAGAAATAAAATATCGAAAATCCGTTTCCGTTGCCATTGCCGTTACTCGTACGATTTACACGTCTAAAAATATTTTAACTTACTCTCATTAATGGGAATCCTTTGTCTCAAAGTAATATCATGAAAATGTTGGGTAATTGCGTACAACCACGTCTCGGCGAACATCCTTGTGAAGCTATGCAAATCATTTACCGCAATGCCACCCGTGGTGCATGGCGGGGAATGCAGGAAGAGGATAAAGAGATACCTGGGCTGCGAAGAAAGCCAAAACAAAAGAGCGCTACACAGCCTCCTTAATCCACTCATTTATAAAGTATTCCTTTTTATCCAAGGCACTCGCAATTTGGCTGAACCCCTCCCTCCTGCCAGGAGGCGCACGAGGAAGGAAGTTGGGGGGGGGAGGGTGGAGGAGGAGAGGAATGGGGGAGGGGAAGGGAGGTTTCCCTCCTCCATTGGAGAGAGAGAGAGAGAGGGACTCTTTTGTCTCTCCTCTCCTCTCTCTTCTTCGTTTCCTCGGAATCGCGGTGGACGTATTCGTCATTGTCGCAGTTGGGCTGGGATTGTTTAAGGTAGTCAGAGCGAAATATCATTTTACTTAGAAACCAATGAATTTGGTCTCATTTTAAAGAAAAATATCTCACCCTTCCAATGACGCCAAAAATTCAACCTCTTACCACATTACTTTCGGATATATTTGCCAAAAAATACCGGCCATTTTATATGGGAAATGGTACGTGTATTCACTCCAGAAAGACCTTAAGTTAAAAATGAGGAATTTCTATCACTTAAATGTCGTAAAAAAACAAACTGCGTGTAGTTTGTATGTTCTCTCAACGATATTTGCAAGTTTATCGCATTGTCACCGCAGTCAGTTCTTGGGTATCATAAAAAACTTTCCGTTTTGAAGGAGTTTCAAACGCACCGCGCGAAAAAAATGAGTCAAGCTAAAGACTTATTTGGATATTTTCATTTAATTGATTACAATTTCTGTCATATACAACTATATTATTGCACCATTAATACTGCAATATTTTATTGATGTTTCTTACAGCTGGTGAAATTAAAACGTATAATTCGAATATGGTCTCTATTACTAGGGAACTATCTCGCTCGAACTACCTTAAAGAGGGAAATGAAATCGTCGTATTTCGCATTCCGATCCGAATATTAAGAGTCGCACCAGCATGATCGCCAATCCCGAGTTCGAGTCCCAGTTGTCAACATTTTCCACACAGATTCCCAACCCCAAGAAAAAATCGGACATAATACTCGACAAAAACAGGCAAATACATATGTTTAGGAAGGCCAAAGACATATAGTTTTTGTTGATTTTCTTAGGTTTATTAAGACGACAGGATATTCAAGTTGATCAATTTTAATAATACTTAATCAGAAACAAGATGGAGAACGTCCTTCTTAAAGGAAGACATCAATCAACAACTTCAAAAATACGTTAAGAAAAAAATAAACACAACGGAATAACAAAAATAAACAAACAAAATACAAACGATTACATTGCACTTAAAGTAAGAGAAATGGCTCTGTACAACACTCCTCCTCAATTTCTCATAGCAAGTCAGTACATAAAGATTTGTTGAATACATACAAACAATTTCATTTTAAACATAGGTAGCTCATGGATCACACTCTAATTATTATATTTTTCTTGTAGACCTAGTTCAGATCTATGCTTTACAAATGCTGCTAGAGGTAAACCTTTAGTGAATATATCAGCAGTTTGACAATCTGTTGGAATATATACAACTTTTAACACACTTTGTTGGACAAGATCTCTTACAAAATTATATTTAATATCAACAAGTTTAAGTCTTCTCTGATCCCATTTAATAAGTGAGTCTATACATGATTGATTATCTTCATAAATTATAATTGGAGTTATTACTTCAATTTTCAACTCATTTAACAACTGTTGCAGCCACAACAATTCGGCAGTTGCGGAAGCTAAAGATAAATACTCTGACTCAGTAGATGAGAGAGCAACAGTTCGTTGTTTCCTAGAAGCCCACACAACAGAATCACCAAAAACTTGAAAAAATAACCAGAAACAGATTTCCTATCTTCATGATTTGCATAATCAGCATCTGCATATATTAAAAAGTAGTCAATTGTAAATCCGGCTGACTTAATACATACACACACTTATCCGTAACACATTGTACGAACCCTATCTTGATAGTGAATGCATGAAACCTAGCATTCCATTCCATTGGCGCTTGCTTTAACCCGTATAGGGTTTTATTCAACATACACACTAAACCATCCTTAACTTTCATACCATCTGGAGGGATCATATAAATTCCTTCTTTTAAAATTCCATTTAAAAATGCATTTTTTTACATCAAGTTGATGTGCAAACAAATTATTACGATTAATGATACTAAGTAATATTCTTAACGTTGACAGTCTTGCTACGGGAGCATAGGTTTCCGAATAATCTACTCCCTTTTTCTGTGAACAACCTTTTACTACTAACCTCGCCTTGTATCGTATCACTTCTCCTTCACTATTACGCTTTAGAGCAAATACCCATTTACTTTTTATACGTTTCCTCCCCGTTGGACATTTTACCAAATCCCATGTATTAGTTGAGTTCAAAGCATTCATCTCCTCCTGCATTGCTTTAAGCCATTCCTTTTCATCATATCTACCATGTAACTCATCATATGACTCAGGTACACCATCTGCAAAGCCTACAGCATTTAACACCAAATTTGAATTCTCTTCTATTACTTGTATTGAGGGTGATTCTACTTTTTCCCAATCACAAAGAAGGTAGGTTAACAGACAGAATTCCACTCTATCTTCACTCTCCTCCTTAATTAGACTCTCTCTCTCTCACTGCCAGTGTGGCAAATTCAAAGTATTCTGGCCTTTTGGTCACTCGACTACTCCTCCTCGGCTCCTCCTCGATTGGGATATTTCCTGCAATATTCTCAATCTCATTTTCATTCTTATCACTCTCAATTTCCTCCTCCTTATCACCATCTACATTTCCTCTCCTTTCATTTTCCCAGACATGATTATCTATTTTATTTCTCTCCTCATTGAATATAACATCACAAGCAGAAATAATTTTGTGTTCGGATAGACTCCACAATCTATAACCATTAGGAGAGTAACCTAAGAAAATACAATTTTTAGATCTCTCATCAAATTTCCCTTTTATCTCTACTTTATGTTTCTTGACATATGCAGTACACCCAAATACCCTCAAGTTACTCAAATTAGGTTTGACACTGAACCACATCTCAGCTGGCACTTTGTTGCATTCTAGACCTCTTGTTGGACTTCTATTAATTATGTAAACAGCTGTCAGAGCAGCTTCAATCCAGAACGACTTACTAATATTCGCATCTATCAACATGCATCGCACCTTGTCACTAATAGTACGATTCATGCGTTCAGCAACCCCGTTTAATTCTGGAGTATAAGGTATAGTTAATTCCAACTGAATTCCCTTGTCCTTGAAAAAATCAATTACTTCCTCCTTTACATACTCAGTTCCATTATCACATCTAAATTGTACTATGTTACAATTAAATCTATTACTGGCCATCGCCACATACTGTTTGACAAAACTTGCTGCTTCTGATTTTAATTTAAGCCCAAATGATACCGTAAAATGTGTATGATCATCCATAAAACTCATTAGGTACTGAACTCCATTATATGCAGGTGGTGAAATAGCACCAAAGAGATCTGAGTGAACCCTTTCTAAGGGTCTGGTAGTCTTAACCCTTGTTGAGTTGTGAGACACGCTAACTTGCTTACCTCCTATACACACTTCACACACATTGTGGGTTGGCTTGACCTCACCAATCCCATCAACACACTCAGTTAATGTCTTGATACATGTGTGAGATGGATGCCCCAGCCTTCTGTGCAAGAGCTCACTTGTCACTGCGATATTACAGAATTTATTTCCGGGCAATTCAGAAGTCAACCTTATTTTATATAGACTTCCACATCGATAGCCTATCAATACTATATTCTGAGTCTTTTTGTGCACAATTTTAAATTTCCCTTCATCAATTGTCATTCTGCAACCCTTATCTTCTAACCTTTAAATCGACACCAAATTACATTTTAAATTCTTTACCATCAAAACATTCAAAAATTCTACACTAACCTGTTTTCCATTAATATTGACTTTTCCTCTTACATCGCCTATTTGCTCCGCTAAAATAAAATCTTTTGTTTTAGCAATATAAATTTTTACAGGATTGATTTTTCTAATATTTTCTGCTGGAGTATTAAGGTGAATTAAATGGTCTGAAGCTCCTGAGTCAAGTATCCAGTCACTTTTTATAACAGTATTGTCTCCTTTTGCCTTATCATTCACATAGCATGCATCTATTTCAATATAAAAACTATAAGCAACATATTCTTTATCATTATTACTACTATTATCACATCTGTCACTGTTATCATCATTTCTCTCCGTATAATTTGCTTGAGTTTTATCTCTACCCCTACCAGTAACATTTTTAATAGCAAACCCATTATTCTGATAAATACCGGTACCACCTTGCTGATGATTTCGACGATTTCTACCACCACGGTCTCCCCGATGATGCTCTCCTCTTACTCTTCCACGTCCAGGTTGATATGCTCCTCCTCCTGACTTGAAGCAGTCAGCCATTTTATGTCCTCTTCGCCCACAATTGTTGCAATTGAAAGGGAAAGGCTTGAATTGCTGGTTTTGGTGGTGACTTCCTCGGACTCCGGCAAACGCAGTCGGTTGAAAGTCGGTACTGCTGCTCTTCGCTATCTTCTGGCGGCTATCTTCAAATTCTTCAATATTCTGTCTAACCAGAGACATTGTTAGACTTCCAGTTGTGGCAACCGCTCTGAGTGAAGTTACTACACTCACATAATCATCCGGCATTGACGCGAGGAATTTCGCAAGTTGACTCTTTTCACTAATTATTTCTTCTTTGCTGGCCAACTCTCTTACGTACCCATCAAAAACAGTACAAAACTTTTTGAAATCTTCTTCTTGGGGTTTATACTTTAAGGCCTGGTATTTACTTAACAGACCCAACACACCGGCCATGGTTGAACTTTCAAATCTTTCGGACAAAGCATTCCAAACATCATATGTATTTACTTTGCCTTTCACGATATCAAAGTATTCCCTCTTGATGCGGGTTACTATTACTCTCTTAGCAGTTTTATTTTCTGACCTCAATTTCTGAAGCTTCGCTTCCCTCTCCCTGGTTTTAGCTGCTGTTTCTTCTCCGGGTTTGACTAATAACCGACATTCCAAATACTCTAAAGAATTATTCACAAGATAAAGAAATTCCCGTTCGTCCAATATTATCTCCATCAAAAATTTCCAGTCATCATAGTTGTTTCCATCAAATAGCTCTTGATTTCTTATTTTCTCTTCCTCCATGGTTTCATTTTCTTTTCTCGATCTGATCTATCTTCTTTCTTATCTTCTTATTTTCTTCGTTTCTTATCTTCTTTCTTAGAACATGTCTGGGCCCATAACCTGTTGATTTTCTTAGGTTTATTAAGACGACAGGATATTCAAGTTGATCAATTTTAATAATACTTAATCAGAAACAAGATGGAGAACGTTCTTCTTAAAGGAAAACATCAATCAACAACTTCAACAATACGTTAAGAAAAAAAATAAACACAACGGAATAACAAAAATACACAAACAAAATACAAACGATTACATTGCACTTAAAGTAAGAGAAATTGCTCTGTACAACAGTTTTGCACCCAGAATTCATCTGAAGGATAGGCGAAAAATTATGAATTCACCGCCGTTCAGATAATGATAAGTATTCCTTAGCGCTGAAGACTTTGGCGAGGTTAAATTGTTTCGGACTGATGGACTTACAAGATTCTGCTGCGTTGGTTAATCTCTAGGTGATGACGTTTCGCACCCATTCGGGGACGCATCTTCGGATCGAACTCTGATCCAAGTAAAATTCGTCCAGCAAAGGATGCGACGTCCCATCATCACCGATTGAAATGAACCAACGCCACGGAAGGCGACAGAGGCGAGACGACGGACTCGAATTCCATCTCCCAACGCAACGGACGGCAATGACAGACGAACGGTTATTCGCCGAAAGGAGAGAAGCAATTTGTATTCAGGCAGCCAAACCTTGATAAGAAGATTGCTGATGACCTAGGAGGCATTGTGGGAAGTATTGAGACTCGGGAAACAATAAAAAGAGAGAGAGAGAGAGTGTGTGACGAAATATCAGTGTTAAGATGTATTATGCAATTAAAGTGCCTAAAAGTGAAGAATCATTCACTACCAATACGTTAAATTTCGCAATTATCAACACGAACGCATGTATTCCCACTGCAAGTAAAAAATGCTCCAGGCCCTTTAATATACATTAACATTTGTAGAAGGTGGAAAATACTGGCGGGAAATAAAAAATTTGAAAAAATATATTAGCAACTCAAATAATATAAATTTATAAGAATTCCATAAAATACCATTCCGGACTAGCAGAGAAAGGAAAGTCTTGTATTCGAGAATTAGTTAGTCTTAGATTTATTCACTTCTAATGAGTAAGTTTCTCTCTTCAGACAAACAAAAATTTTGGTCGAACCCATGCAGTTTTATCCGTCGCCAACAGTTTTCCAAAATCAAAATGAGGAACGGAGATGAGCACTGTCCACCGCCACGGTATCCTGAGAAGCTCATTGGTTATGTATGTACCAATCGAGAGATACGTTTTAATAAGCATCAGGTATTTTACTACAATATATCAGCCTCAATGACTGACGCGAGACATTGACCAGCATAATCTGAGAGCGGGAGATGGGACGTGACCGAGGTCAAACAAAGCAAAGGGGCGTGGGGTCGTTGGCAAAAGTCGGCGACTCGAGAGAAAGGCACCGAATGGACAATAAACCCCGCGTAGAAAGAAAGAGAAAGAATAGTTATGGGGCCACGAGAGGGAAGAGTTGGGAAAGCGGAGGATCTTCCGAGTGGCTACATCCTCTCCTGCCCCGCCCTTCGTCATGGAGTCGTCATCCTCCTGCGGTCCCTCCTTCAGCCCCATTTAAGGAACTCCTCTGTAACTCTGATAGGTGGCCGTAGGAAGGAATAGGGAGGTTTCTGGCTCGCACATTACCGCAAAAACGAAGGCCTTTAAGGGAAATACGCCGAAAGATTCGACCGAGATTCGACTGACGAATTGGCGTCGGTGGGCATCTCGCGGTCATACTTTGCGGCAGAAGTGTGTTTAGGCAGATATAAAGGAGGAGGAATTGAATTCAAACTGTCAAGCGATATTCACTCGGCACCACAAAAAAATCCGAAATATCTCAGCGAGCGTAATTACGATTTTAACAAGTTGAATGTGGTCGCATGTTTAATCCAAGGCTATTACTTCGGAAGAAAATGTGGTAACGTCATTTACCTCTGAGACCAAGACACTGAGAGTCACGTCTACAAGATAAACATCCGAATATTCCATTTCGGGTGATAAGAATGAAGAGCGGGGGACAAGAAAGGAGTGACACGCGAATGCACGGAGGCAGGCACAGGTGTATGAGAGACCCATGGGGAGGGGAGTGTGATGAATGAGGAAATGCACGGACGGCCAACATGCGATAGCCTCGGTCATGCCTCGACACATCCGTGGTCATCAAAAACTGCTCTTTTCAACGACCGCCGGTCGAACCGGGGAAGAGACATTGGGTTCGATCGACGATAGAGAGGAGCAAATCGCGTCTAAGAGACCGCGGTTCACGCCCCGTCGTTTAGGTACCTGTGGAAAATATGCCGTATGTAATTAATATAAATACTTCAGTGAGAGTAAGACGCGCTCTTTGACGCGTTCAAATTAACGCTTAGTAGTTAACATTGTAAACTAACTGAGTTTTGGCATCATGTCCTTGGTGTTGGTGTGAAAAATAAAAAAATGTCATATTGGTGTACAGGCAGCAAAAAATAAGAATAATTATAGGAAAACTACAGAGTTGAGTAAATGATAACGATACAATTGGCAAGCACAACGAAGTACAAGAATGAGGGAAGCATAAAAATTTAAAAGTCTACAGTGTTCACGATAAAGGCATACCTTTTGCCTTTTTTCACGGATAAAGTTAATACTTATTTGTGATTGCAACAGTCATTTTTAATATATTGTTTGATTTGATTAAAAGCAATCTATATTTCGCCGAGCTTGACATTTCACTCGTCACTTCCGGTCAGGTGCTTAGAGGAACCTTAGGGGAATAAATTCCACGTCGCAGTCATTTCACTCGGCGGTCTCGTTTGTAGACACAGTCTCTCTGCTCCCTCCTCCCCTTCGGTTCTCACGGCAGGCACTTCTGTCCGTGTGTGTGTGTGTGTTTGCGTGTGTTATCGGTGAGAAAACGTGAAGAAGATTTGATGCGAGCTAAAAGAGCAGACGAGAGAGATTGCGGGATACCCTCGGGGTCAGTCCCTAGCGGCACCACCACGACTTACACAACCCTCCCTTCACCCTCTTTATCCCTCTCCTCCACCCACCCCCATCCAACCCTCCACCCACCCACTTTCGCCCTTCACCCCCTCCAGGACTTCCCGAAACAACTCGTAAACATGCAGCGCAGCAATTTAAATCCGCGAAATAGAATGGAATCGCATGCTGAGTTTAGATTAGAGGGCAACACACACACACAGATAAAGGTGGGTAACAAAAGGTAGTGGTGGTGAAGAGAAGGAGAGAAACTCTCTCTCGCTCAAATGATACGCTCATACCTCACGCTGATAACATCGCGGCCGTCACCTGGGAGACTAGATTCATACTGATTCAATTTAAGGATAGTGCAATTCCTCAATCCCTTTGGTATTATTAATAAAATGCGCGAATGACAGGCGTCTGCGATGAATCAGAGGAGAGAAATGAGAAATGGAAGAAGACCAACGTCTGGCTGCGGCCGTGGACTCCCACAAGTCGCTACTGAAGATATTATTTATTCTTCGCGTTCATCGGCCTTTTATCCCTAACTCATCCACGTTGTTTCCGTGACTTAATTTCACGCAGGACGAGTAAATTTTACGTCTTTCTCTCCATTTAAAGTATATACCAATGATTTGTTCTAAATCCTTCATGTTTCCTCCTTGAATCCACAACTACACTCAGCACGATGCTTCTAGAGGAATCTGCGAAACTTCTGAAGGCGATGGATGAGGCGATTCCGATGTCGAGCGCATTTATATCCAATGGAAATGAAGCCTCACCTCTCTTTTTCCTTGCAGATCAACGGTGACGAAAGAATGTCGACCAATGGATTTTGCTCTTCCTATGAAAATGTGCACTGTGAAGAGTAGTCGGATGCTATCTTGAAAATAAGCAAATTAAAGATAAATGTCAACATGAGATTAATAAAACACTTCAAACGCCTCTCAGACATTTTCAGAATTCCTTCATTCGGTTTGACACTTCATCGTTCGGTCTTTTTTCTGGAATCTTCAGAGGGTGTGGAATCAAAGGTAAATCTATCCCTGGACACCGCCCACAGTTAGTGAGAAACGGCGACAAAATGTCCGCTCCTCATTAGCCACCCGAAACCCGGTTACTTATCCAGTAGTGACGTCCCCAAGGAACACCTTAATACACGAGGACGTTTCATGAGTCCCTTCAGAGGACACGCGAGTGTTCGTGATGTGAAATGTCACGCCAATCGCATATAAATGCTACTCAATTACTTTATAAAGTAATAAAGTGCTTTCAAATATCAATTCGTGGAATAAATTCAAACAAATTGTTTAAAAAATGAATCATTTTCGAGGTGAGGACACTTTTTATCTGATCGAAATAAAAGTTGTCATCATCAATAGTTACCTCAATCAGCGACTAATTCATTATCCGTTTCTGTTTGTAAGTTTTTATAGTGACACCTACCGATCAAAGCTTAGCATGTATTACAGAATAATCCTGAATTACGATACTCGAAAATTGATCTCATGAAGGATGTGGTGAGGATGTGCTGTGCAATTTTTCCACGATGGTACGGTTGGCCTCGAGGATTTAGCGATGGCAGTTCGGATTAGCATTTTCAGAGGTCAACTCATTGCCCCCGCATAGATTCATTCCACTGGAAGAGGATTCGCTCACTCCTCCTCGCAGAGGGCAGCACCGGCGACTACACCCTTCCGCCCGTGCATCAAGGCGGTACTAACTGTTCCAAATTAACGGTTTTCCCACACTGGACGGCGAAGACATCGCCACAGAAAACCCTTTGCGTGATACATAATTAGCGCGCTTAACGTATTCCCCTCTATTCCTTCGAGACACGCCATGCGAATATACGTGTAAGGGGTAAATTTCCTCCCTGTACAACGGCGACAGTATCAGCGAAAAATATGCAAATGTATCAAACGTATGGGAAGTATAAAGATCAGTTTTGACGATAAGACGGCGAATGGCGCTTCGTGTTTCAGCGCTGCAAGACGATTAATCATCGGACGTCTTCGTCCGCTGAGTGGTTTCGCATTGCTTCCTTTTCTCTCGCACAGTCCTCGAATGATTTGAAGGCATATTTCAAGTGGAAATCAGCATGGTCTACTGAAGTTCAACCTTATTCTGTCTTCCCGGGAGAATTAATGATTGACTGAAAGCTTGAAATAACATGATTGATAAATATAAAAAGACGCCATAGCCTCATTCACCCTTTGGACTAAACAATGGCTTAAAATAGCCCCGAAATACTAAATACGAAAATTAGATCCTCTTCTATGCAGAAAATAGTCACAGATTATGGTACTTATACATATTTTGACTCTATTCCGTCCCTAAACACAACTAAAACATTTCACTAATCGGTTTTAATACGCGAATTGTAGAGGAAAGGTCGTGGTTCACACAGTGGGCGATATTAGTCCCTGTTCCTTCTGGCCCCCACTCCGACCTCCTCCAGGAGCCGTTTAACTCAAAAATATGGAGATGACCTTTAAAATTATTAAGTATATTTCCACACCATTCAGGTAAATAATGGTAGGTAAACTGAAAACTTTTTTTTTAAACTGCTAAGTTTGAACGTCGCGAAATTGCAGCCATTAGAAGATTCCATGAAACTTTACTGCACTTTGTCGGCACTACTCGCGGAATTGCTTCAAGAAGGCGTCCAGGTGGCGCAAGAGAATCTAAGGAGACCACGGTGGGTGGGGAGCCGCGACCATAATTAAGACCGTTTTTTATTCCATCGAGGTACTCGAAATCACTCGTGAAAACTCACGAATCCCCCCTCCATCCTCTTCAGCCCCATTAAAGAAAAACACGGGAATATTGTGGAAATCGCCGTCATTTTCAACCGCAGTGCCTTCGCTATTTGCTGCTCCCTTTCGATCGAACCATGGCCGGCAGGAGGCAGAGGAGAGTTTGGAAGTGGAGAGCGAAGGGGATGAGGGTTGGTTGGTGTATGGGGGTGGGTGGTGGGTGGTGGGTGGTGTAGGGAGGGTGGAGGAGAAAGAGAGAGGGGGAAAGGGATGAAAAAAGGGTCAGGAGAGAGAGAGAGAGGGCGGTTGTTAGCGGCGCCACGGAGGCGAACCGACCAACGCGGCCATTATCATGGGGTGGCTCCTTCACGGCTGTTTCCTCTCTTCTTTAAGAAAGAGTGGATGAGATGCTCCATCAAACGCATGCTCTCTCTTCTCATCCCTTTTGCTTTACGAGGGGAATCCCGCACAGGCCATCCGAGGATCACTGGTTCCCTGTTTGCATTGACCGTTACAAGCAATCAACGCCACCGGGCGACTCCTTGAGTAAAGTAAAAGAGAATAATGACTTGGCACAGTGTATTGTAAACGCTATTATTGAATTCGCTGACCAAGATTTCGAATTTCATAGTCATCATCAAGATAGTAGTGCAAATGACGGGGGCGATCATATGCATGCAGTGCAGCATGGGGAGGGGAAGGGGAGCTTGGGCGGAGGAAGGGGATAGGGGAGGGTAAATATTTAACGGAAAAAAGGAGGGATGAAGATACTATGCGCAAACAGGTAAGAAATGGTTAGAGGCTGTGAAAAATAAAAAGTACCCATAGATTCTCCTAGTCGCCAGCGACGGCCTCTCCGAGCTTCGACATCTTCGATCTTTAAGAACCGTTTGCATACTGTTTCGATACTTTATGGAGTGACTGTACAATTGGGAGTGTTGCACCGAAAGTTATAAACTCCATTCACGTTTGTGGACTGACATTTATCTCTAACATTGAAAGAAAAGTCTTTCGAGGGAGTGAGTGAGCATTGAAGGCCAGCTAGGTTTTATGTTTTGGGAAAACCGGCACGACTTCTCCTCGCGCCGCCATTTCCTGCTCTCGCCTGGAATCGTAACAAGAAAGTGAAAAGTGAGCACGATATTCCAAAAAGGAATAAAGAATCACACCTCCCCGAAGCATTTCTTGAAACATCAACGTTTCATTATTTTGTCCCATTTAATTTCAAGGCGTCACCTTTTCTGACATTCCTCTGGAAGCCAGCGCTTACTGAGGAGAAACGTCAGCGTTAGAAACGATCCTTTGCGAAAGTACGAGAACGCATTCCCAAAGGGACTGACACCTTTTAATGATGGTGAACGTTTGTCACCGCGAGGGTGAGGTCAGGACTACGATGAGACAAGAGAATGAGACATTCTCTTTGTCAGGAGGGGAAAAAAAATCATCAAAACACACGAACATATTTACAGGTTTCGTACGAGACAGTCTTTAAATGTCGTTTTTCCCGCGGTCTCTAAGAGACGATAATGAGTGTCCGTGAGACTTTGAAGTCGACAGAGGCAGTTAACATAGCTGATTGATTAATGCACTCCCCAAAGCTCGTTCTCCTGCTTAATCTGCTCCGTAGAACTAACAGCCTGTTTTTCATGGTTCCCTTCATGACTCTTATATCTCGTTTTCGTATATGCAGTATGCGTCAAAATAAATAGTTTCCGTCGCTTTGGTAGCAGGTATACCTACTGTGTAGCGCATGCTGGTAAATGTTACTGGTACATTATAGTGCATTTTGCTGATGTCACCCCCTGCCACACACCCTGTCGCACACCCTTGAGGTGGCCATATGCACATAAAGATATAGAATATCTTGCACGGACCACCATGTATATACTAATGCCGACGGGCCGTGGAATCCATACATCAGTGGTAGACTAGTCTGTCATGAATGTTGAAAATTACTCTTTTGGAAGAGGCATTGGAAGGAGCATTTCCTACGACTCAAACAGGAGTCGAGAGGCGAATGTTTGCGCTCCTGACAAAAACTCTGTTTTTAGGCTGCCTGTTTGGAGAAGTGTTAAGTGGTCTGTGCTCCATCCATGACTTCCGAAGACAAGGAAAATGATGCTTGCTTCATGATTTTCACTCGCAACATAAAAAATTCAACTTTCACTGATGATAACACTGAGCTATATAAACATTGAGATATTTAATACTCAGGTTATTCTATGAGTATATACTATAACGAACACAGTTACCAGCCATGGGAGCCGATTACAGCGTCGTATCTATTAAATAGGTATACACTGACCCTAATTATTAATATTCTCTAAAGAAATAGGGTCAAAGCTATCAATATTTGATTACTGTTCGATTCCATGGGAGACTTACCTCCTTGGAAACATTTATTTCTAAAAATTGGTGTTAATATTGGATAGAGTATAATATTACATAATAAGCATGAAATAGAAAAAAATTTCACTCATTATCATAGTGCAGTTATGTAGTGGAAGTCGCGCTAAAAAAGCGCACGAAACTGAATTCAACCACACCTCGCATCGGTTGGAAACGTCAGCATGCTGTTTACCAATAATTAAACGCAATATGACGTCAAGTGCACATTTAGAGAAGAGTATGCAGTTTTCTTTTCTTATGTAAGTCACTAGGGCTCCACGAAAAGACCCGAGATTTCGTTTCACCTTAAGAGCAATCGTTAATTTAAAAATTGGTTTGCTGAAACTGACCAATCCAATCTTCGATTGCCTAATGGAATTCATAATTGGCGTTCCTCACCTTTTGCTTGACATGTTTAGCCCATATTTGCTTTTTATTAGTGTAATGCTTGAGAACAAAACTGTCCTAGAAGATTGTATTCCGCTTCAAGGGGTCCCAACGGCTGGAGTCCGCCATCACGACGACATAACTACGGCATTGCCCCCTCCCCATCCCAATTAACGCTCAAACTAAATGCTCCCCGACGGAGACGGGATACGAAAGAACAACGGCGCCGCCGCAAATCATCACTAGATACACCGCTCGACTGCATAGGCGCACGCAATTTCTATCCGAGTCGGCATTGGCAGAGACAGGTGAATCAATTTGATCGCCATCGTCAGTGGTCAGTGCTGCTGCGAAGCGACTTCGCCCCATTGGTAGGGCACCTCGCCACGGGGGATGGCGGACTCGAAACGGACGAAAGTACGACGCAGTCGGATGTAATTCCCGCTTGTTCTCGATTTGGGCGAAGACGCCACCCACAAACTCTCAAGGTCGAACCCACAGAGTGGCGATTCCCAGGGAAGTGAATCACTGGCGAAGGCGATTGTCGTCGTGGCGAAAATGGGGCGTTGTGCAAAGTGCACGGGATATCCATTCGAGCGGCGACGAGTGAAATAGTTCGCCGCGAGGGATTGGCGTGAGAGTGGCGTGTCTGTAACAACCCACTCTACAAAAGCGAATGGGAAGGGTGGGGGGTGGGGAGGTAAAAAGAACCCTCTCTCGGCACCGAAGGCGCGATATGCGTGGGGGGGGAGGAGGTGGAAGGAGGGGGGTGGAGGTGAAGGGGGAGGGGGTTGAAGTCGGGGAGGTGTCGCCGCCGGCGGTGCCGAGCGTTCAGCGCCGCTCGGGAAAAGCGCCCGGAGTGGATGTGGGTGCGCGCAATGAGCTTCTGCTGTTTTTAATGATCCCCCGCGCTAATGGCCCTCTCGAGTTTTCCCGTAGAATGTCTCCATTCTGCCAGACAATGCCTCCATAAAAAAATAAGAATAGACCACCGCAATCACACGAAAAAGTCGGGCAGTCGACTTCGTCCCTCCCTCTCGCGCCATCAACATTAGGAGAGGAACTTCGCTTCTTTTAATTCCGTGGCTTTCGCCGAACGTAATCCCCTCATTCGGTGTCTTAGATCACTTTTTTCTCTCTCTTACTTTCCCGGATTTCTACTGAAGATAATGTTCACTCCCAGTAAAAGTGGGACACACTGATTTCCATTAAAGCCGTGAATCATATCTCATATTTCCCACATAAAAAATTTTATTTCCTTTTTCAATCGGCTCCAACATTCTTGCGTCCGCCCATTTTGCGAAAACAAGTGAATAGTTTTCGCGCGCCTTCCGTTTTCTTCTTCCGTAGGACGTCGTTTGCCAAGAGGAGCATTACTACACCCCTCCCGGCCCTCCCCTTCCACACCCTCCTTCCCCACGCCCCCTTACATTCCAAAAAGCAACCCCCTCCCCCCTCCCCACCCTCCGCCGCTGCGTTAATGTGCCAGCATTCTGCGGAGCATTTATCCTCGCCGTGTCGCACTAATGGATCCGAATTAGGACAAAGTGTTCGAGGGATTCCATTCACCCGTTGGCCCACTTTACACCGATGTGAGCTCTCGGGGCTTCTTGACTCTTCACGACATGCAAGAAAATCTTTTGGGCGAATGACATTGAGAGAGAGAGAATGATACAGATACTCGCTCAGCGAAACAAAATACACTCGGGGCACATTAATGGTAAAGGCCACGGCGCCTGAGCTGTTTACAGTACGCATTAGTCACATTCCGCCAGAGTTACGGGTGTCGAATGGGAGATATGGTGAAGGGAAACATTAAGGGAGTCACGTGGTTGCAATTGGACTGCAAGAGCGTAAGTTGACCTTCGGAATCGTTTCCAGCAAGCTCTCGTTCCTATTGAACCTCTAAATGAAGCTATATTCCTCAGGTATTGAATTTTAAAGACAGTCGAAGCCCGTCGTCTGTCCAATGGAACAGGATTTAACAAAAAAACGATGAATGTGCAGTGGATTTCAGCAGTTGTTTAGTCATTCACCGAGAACGCATCGCTCTTCCCGAAATTATCAATTGATGATCTAAAAAGATTTAAAGTTATCGATATTCAACATCCTTCCCTCTCCAACAGCCTTAGTAAGTAAAATGTCTTCAAGGCGCCTGAATTCAGGACGCAAGGTACCACACACGTATTGGTAATTTCAAAAGAAATCGCTAAAACAGCGAACATACCAGTATATAATAAAATCCACTATGTGTGGCGGTTATAAGGAAAACACAAAAAAGAAAACACGCACGAGAAATGTTTGAATGGTCGATCATCTTTCTGGTCTCCTTCGGACGGAGGGAGAAGGGGAGGGTCTTTGCACCTCAATCCAACGCACGATTGTCCCAACGAAAGGTCTCAAATTTTGCAATTTGGTACATGGGATCCGCATGTGACCAAAAACGAATCAATCTGAAACCGTTTATTGGAAAAATATTTTGCGTGATTCATGCCAGGTGAAATTTTTCACATTTATGACAAAATGTGGACCCTGGATCATGTTTTTACTTTTATCTCAGCTTCTATTCATCATGAAACAACGATATGTACCTCTTTTCAAAGCTCCTTCTTTTTCAATATAGTGGAACTATTTACAATTTATTTCTTTGGGTTTCCTAATGTTGTTTACATTTAAAGTTTAAAAAGCTGTTCACTAACTTGTCTCTACCACAACTCAGAGTCAGCCAAAACTTATTTTAATAATCTATACGTAGATGACTAACTTTTCCTGCAAAAAATCCATGGTAATTCTTAAAGGCGATTACGAAAATATTTATACGTTTGAATTTTTCTCACGCCCTCCAAAGCGGGATCAGCCTTAGAGCATAAATGCATACACGGAGGAGACATTTGCAACGGGCATAGGCTTACACAGATGGCTCCAGCTCATTTTATTAAGTATTAAAAGCCAGTTAATAATCAACTGTTTGTTCACAATTGCTCTGTATATTGATTTATAACTTCTATATTCCATACTATCGTGAAGGCTCACAGTAATACTCCATAATAATTGTGGCGATTCATCGTGGAAATGTAATGGCGCACAAAACGCCATGGGTTTGCAAAACATCAAATGAATGGAAATAAATCGTTGAAAATACGAGTCCATATTAAAAATGTTGGCAACTGGAAGGGGGAGGGTTTTCCACGAAATTTGGCATCAAAGGCTCTCCTATAATATAGGAAATAAATATGTGCTCATGTTCTCTGGAATATGACATGGGCAGGGAATGAAGGCATCCGGGCAGGGGGGGGGGAGAGGGGAGGGGAGGAAGGTTAACGCTCCGAAATTATTCGAGAATCGGCCCAATACGGAATCGTCTGCGATGAGAAAATGAGGTCGAGGCGAATGAGTGCCACCCCTGTCCCCACCCCTTGGAAGCAGGGCCTCCCCATCGCCGACAATCCAATCGAACCTCGATTGGATATTCCTCCCAATGGCCTCTCGTCAGCCAATCAAAGTAATTGGCGACGCAACGGCTCTTTTTGCGGACACATCGGAGAAGATCGGAGTGAAAATTTGGCAGTGCATGCTTCAATAGAGAAATAGCAAGACCTGCGGCGGCAGAGTATAAATGAAAATATATAATTTATAAGACATTTCGGCAAAAAATAGAAATCAATGAAGAGGATATATTCATCCGCATCTAAATGCCACCTAGCGAGCCACCGCATGGGCGTGTGGCAGGGGGTGTTAGAACTTCAGCCGTGTAAAGTAGTTAATGGAGAAGGTTATACGGAGAGGTGTGAGGTTGAAGCAAATTTTGGGATCGTTGAGTAGACGAGGAGTGGAGGTCAGTTTGTTGTGTCATGACCTCTCATTAAGCGTGGGAAGAAATATCAATAATTATCACCAAGTTGGCACCAGTGCGTTTAAATACAGAATTTGTCACTACTGCGAAAATGATCAAGAAGTCACTCGATTGGAGATTCTCTTTTTGACGGCATAAAAGAATAAAAAATCTCTCTCCCATTAATAAAATTTCTAATTCCTATGAATCGTGAATGCACCGCGTAGAGGAAATGTAGGTCATTATCAGACTGAATATTCAGTGATGTGGGGCGTCACGAGGTAACGAACTTCCTCTCGAGCCAAGGAACAGGCAAAGTTCTCGTCCTCATTTGGATACAAGTGATTAGGCAGTATCTTGGTGGATTAGCAATCATATAAATGACTATCTGCGGCCGGCACACGTTGCAATGCCTCTTTTTCTTTCTAAGTAGACACACATATGCAAAGCAGACTCATGCGAATTTGAGACCAAGGCCAATGAATCCCTCGTGCCAGCACAGGAATTTGCAACGCAAAATGGATGCCATGAGTCTCCATTCCACGCCTATGCTGCGGTTTCCAAGTAAGCTCAGTAAGTACTGCAAACAGTTGAGATTTTCAAGCTTAAAAATCCAATTCTATGGTAAAAGCAAAGCGAATACGAAAATCGAAAGCAAGAATTAAAATGAAAACAGAGACACCACCGCACCAAACCTTATTATACGTACAAATAAATAACGTCCTTTTAAACAAAAATTATGTCTCACTGATGTGATCCTGATGCACACGATATTATGTCTCACTGATACGATTCTGATGCACGTGATTGAGCAACTCGTGAACAATCCGCTTCGTTGCTTGCTTGTCGTTCCTTTCTTGTTTGAGAAGCTCGCATGCCAACACTCATATGTTGAAACGACTCGCGCTGCATCTATTGTACAACGGATTTAATAATTCGGAAACCTTTGCGGGCGCGCGCACAGCAGCTCACCGAAGTTTCATAGTAATCTGATGACTGGAATTGGAACGCATAGAGGAGGAACGAACAAAAATTAATTTTTATACATTATTAATTATTATTTATTTTTTATTAATATATATAAAGCTACAGAACTGACTGACTGACTGACTCATCAAAACTGTTAGGGCACTTCTAAACGAGCTAGGTGGGTGAAATTTTCAGGATAGAGTTGGAGTCATGCGTCGAGTTGAGAATAAATCGAAAAAGTTTAAAAAGTCGATTGAGTGATACGTACGTATTCGTATTACTATTAGTCTTCTTCATACCAATTTTTGCGCTGCTAAGTACTGCGTATAATTTCTTCCCCTTTTTCCTAACCTCTGCCGTAACTTTGATGGCCAATTTCAACCAACCAAGCTTCATGATATTGTAGTTATCATTAAAATAACATGCAGTCCATATAGAAGATGGGATGAGAAATTTTGAATATGAAAATTAGTATGTTAAAAATCCCGATTCCGATGTAATTTATATAGTAAAATTCTTCATGTGTGCTCTTATTAAGTATGCTGTACTGAAATGAAATATCTAACGTAGAAGACCGTCTTATATAACGTCCAATGAGGTTATGATGATCTTCCAGTGATTCCACGTTCGTTTCGGTGTACTGATTACAGTATTTTGAAAAGTCGTTGAAAACCGGATGACATGTAATATAAGTTAGTACTAGAACTGTCTGGTATCCATACCTCATGAGGCGCGTATTTCACTTTCGAGAATTATATTTTTCTTTGTTTGCATGTAGCACGCAGACTTGAGAGCTTTCATTTTTTTCCTTATTTAAAGAGTATCATCATCTAACACTCCCCCCCCCCTGCTTGCAAATTGCAAGCACCCATATAGGCATCATTAAAGGGACAGGTGCTTTTAATACATCGCTGCTAAGTACTGGGTATAATTTCTTCCACTTCTTCCTGGCCTCTACCGAAGCTTTGATGACCAACTTTAACCAACCAAGCTTCATGATATTGTAGTTATCATTAAAATAACATGCAGTCCATATAGAAGATGGGATGAGAAATTTTGAATATGAAAATTAGTATGTTAAAAATCCCGATTCCGATGTAATTTATATAGTAAAATTCTTCATGTGTGCTCTTATTAAGTATGCTGTACTGAAATGAAATATCTAACGTAGAAGACCGTCTTATATAACGTCCAATGAGGTTATGATGATCTTCCAGTGATTCCACGTTCGTTTCGGTGTACTGATTACAGTATTTTGAAAAGTCGTTGAAAACCGGATGACATGTAATATAAGTTAGTACTAGAACTGTCTGGTATCCATACCTCATGAGGCGCGTATTTCACTTTCGAGAATTATATTTTTCTTTGTTTGCATGTAGCACGCAGACTTGAGAGCTTTCATTTTTTTCCTTATTTAAAGAGTATCATCATCTAACACTCCCCCCCCCCTGCTTGCAAATTGCAAGCACCCATATAGGCATCATTAAAGGGACAGGTGCTTTTAATACATCGCTGCTAAGTACTGGGTATAATTTCTTCCACTTCTTCCTGGCCTCTACCGAAGCTTTGATGACCAACTTTAACCAACCAATCTTCATGATACTTTAGTTTTCATTCAAAAGCGTGTGCAATTCATGTAGAAGATTGAAAAAGAAAAATTGAACATGAAAATTAGCATATTAAAATTGTCGATTCGGATCGAAGTTCTATTACAAAGTTTTCATGTTAGGCCTTATTAAGTATGCTGTAATGAAAGGAATATCTAACGAAGATAGGCCATCAAATAAAGTTATGTTGAACCTGCAGTGGTTCCACGTTCCTTTCATTTCACTGACTATAGTATTTTGAAATGTCGTTAATTACCGAATGAGATATAATATGATTGTACTAGAACTGTCTGGTATCCATACCTCATGGGGCGAGTATTTCATTTTCGAGAATTATACTTTTCTTTGCTTGCATGTAGCACGCAGACTTGAGAGCTTTCATTGTTTTTTTCCTTATTTAAAGAGTATCATCATGTAACACTTCCCCCCCTCCCTTGCTTGCAAATTGCAAGCACCCATTTACTCATTAGATTATAAACTGTCATTCGTGACATCAATCATCAAGGCATCAATAAGCATCGCTCCCTCCGCTCCGCATTCTTCGCCGATCAAAACCGGATGAACTAGAGATATCAATGCGGAGTGATAGTGAGTAAGAGAAAAAGTATTCCTATTCATGATTTATTTTACGGTAATTTTGAAAAAAATGTACTCTGTTGATAAAATTACGGTGCATACTCAGCATATAGAAAAATAATCAATTACTTTGAGACAAATTGAATCACAAATCCAAAGTGACTCTAGAGAAGTACTTTCAGTACAAGGATTTTGAGCATAGGATCACATTGGGTATTCTTCAAAAGATTCGTTTAATATTTTGAGCCGAACAAATAGAACCACACGCATTGCTTAAAAGCCTTAAGAAGTACACCAGAAAGATTATAACGAGGAAATATAATGCTCTATACACGAAAACGGTTGATAGCGAGTAGTTCATCGGACAAAAACAATGCGTAAATTTCCGAACCTCTCCTCGCAATGAGGTAACGGTGAATCTATGCCCTTTTGACTTTTCTGCGTCTCCGGAGAGATGTGCTTCTTTTTAAATGGACAATTTGGAAGTGATCTCCGTTCTACCGACAAACCGCCAATCGTTGAAAATGAAAATGTAGGATTTCTAATTTGTTTGGACGCAAGCCATGCCGTCGTGGTCATTACTCACGTAGGAAAAGAAGACTGATGGCCGAGAGCGTATCAACCAGCATTATAATTTCGAAGAGAGATCTCCATTATTCTCGAGACGACTTCTCGGACGGGTGACGAGATCTCCCGTGGCTTTTCTCGACGATAAAATACAATTATTCATCAACCGAAAAAAAAACATCGAATGGAATGCCTAAAAATAGCTGGCATTTTAATGCACCGTGGCATGCACTTAAAAAAAATAACTGTTCTGTTTACATTTTCAATGAGGAGCAAGATGAATAAGGAGAGAGAGAGAGAGAGAGAGACAGGGAAGGTGGAATGTGATGCGGAGGCACGTCTACCGAACCGCCCTCCATCGCCGTCTTTCTCTATGTCGCACTCCTCACGTGTGTAAGGGAACACGCCCGGGGGGGGAGGGGGAGGGGAGGGAGCAGTCGAAGCGAAGGGCGCGCTGCTTATTATGTCAGAGAGGGGGTGAGGTTAGACGAAATCCCCCCCTCCTCCATCCAATCAACTCCTACCACCCACATACACACACATATATCGCCACATGGCATTTGGCCGCAGCAACGGGAGGGGGTGGAGAGCGCGGTCGGCAAAAATGGCGGCGAGAACACGAAAACGAAATTGCGAGCCTTTTTCCAGATGGCTCTTTATTGCAAGTAAACGTATTAATTAAATAAAAAAGTGAAATATAAATATTACTTAAGTTTCCAATAGCATATCTGAAAGGATTGCATTACGAAAGAATTATCTCAAATTCCTTCGTCGGTCTCTGGAGTGGACAGGAAATCTTGGGCAAATGCATCTCAAGTGATAATGATTTCCGAATTCCTAGATTTCGGCACCAGAAAATGTACTCGCACGGGGCTGACGTCTCGACTCAGAAATACAATTGTAAATTTAACGGGCCGGAACTGACCTTACGTGGAGGTACCATAATGAAAATAAAATAGAGAAGGGAACAGGTGATCAAAGTGGGTGGAACAGGTGGGAACAGGGTTAAAGAAAATAATATAAAAAGGGAAGACTTACTCCCGCTGCCACACACCAGCAAACACACCACTTTCACGGCACACCGATTGCAGTCAGCTGACCCAACGCCGACGAGACTAGCCTCCCGAGAAGTCCGGTGTATTTCGACTGACTCCTTCTCTCCCGCGAAGGACACACTGGTACCAAACAAACTGGCGTCCTCTTTCGCCGTACATAAACAAACAAATGAAGCACAAAAGACAAGGCGGGAGTATAAAGGGAGGGAGGTTTAAACGTAAAGAAACTTAAAAGAGGACAAAATCAAAATTAGGCCAGACCCGGCCCGAAAAACTTCTATTTCCTCTTTTTAAATATCGGAGTGACATTGGTTATTTTCCAGTCTTGGGGCACCTTGCATTCGGATAATGATCTGCTAAATAATTTCTAAGAATGGCGCAATCTGTGGTGCTAACTCCTTGAGCGCGTGTGCAGGTATTCTTTCTGGACCTGAGGACTTGTTACTTTTAATCGAAGGCAGTTATTTGATTATTCCATCACGCTGAATTGTTATGTCAGCCATCGGCTCGTTAAAGTCAGGAATGTCTAAATTGTGAATTGTGTCATTCTTAGTGAATGCACTTTCGAAGCAGTGGTTCAATAAATTGGCTTTGTCGATACTGTTGGTGACCACTTTGCCAGTTGTGTCAAATGAAGACTCTACTGCCGAAGATACGCCCTGGAGCTCTCTCGCGTAAGACCAGAATGACTTGGGTATTTCATCTAGCAATTCATCTGGGATTTTTTAATTGAAGTTTCGTAGAGTAGTGCGCATTATTTTCTTCGTTTTTGAGCGTTGAGCAACGTATATTTCTCTCGCCGCAAGTTCCATTGTTATGTTACTTAACTAAATAGAATTCTTATATAGATTGTGTAATTGTCTTTTGCCTCTTGAGCTCCCGCCTAATTTCGTGGTTGTACCAACGAGGTTCCTTACTGTCCCGGTGGAATTTCTACGGAATACATACATCGATTCCTTTACGTAATATTTCCAAAAAATATCTCCATGATACTTTTGTGGTCTGGTCTTTTTATTGTGGCTACATATTTAACGAATGAAGCTTCTATCGTCTTTCCGAAGTAGATTTTACGTTTAGGTTTTACAGTGGACTCTACTGTTGTTTTCAAGGCCGCAAAAATTACTTTATGATCACTTATGCCTTTGAGGATATCGACATGTTTAATCGCTGCAGGGTGACTAACAGCAAAAACATCTTCTATCCTATTATCTCTCGTAGGTTTGTTTACTACCTGAGTAAGAGAGTGGTGTGAAAGTGTATTAAATAAGGCCTCGCTTATATCACCCTTCCTATAACTTTTTTCAACGCTATTGGTTATCCATTTTATAGTCGGGAGGTTGAAATCTTCACCTATAATCATCAGGATTTTGTTATCTCTCGGGGTAAATGATATTAATTGAGTTTCTACTTTGTACACAACGTCTAATTTGGACTCTGGTGGTCTGTAAAATGAGCATATATGTATATTTCTTTTGTTTTGTTGCTTAATGGTACACTAAATTCTGTCTATTCCATGGTCGTCTAATGTGTGTGCGGTACTATTCAAATACGATTTAACTGCTATGAATACTCCGCCACCAGTCCTATCTGGCCGATCACGTCCATAGATTTTACATCCTGTCGGAAAAACTTCGCCATCGCTAATATCCTCTGCTAGCTCTCTGTTCCAATTACTATATCTTCGTTTTCAAATATATGCTCAACTTCGGCACGCTTGTTCTTTACGCTACGGAAATGTACTATTACTAAATGTACGTCTCATGATATATTAAAACACTTGTAGTTGGGGAAACCTGTAAGTGTTAAAGAAATTATT
The DNA here is from genome assembly GCA_963169105.1 of Ceriagrion tenellum. Classification (NCBI taxonomy): domain Eukaryota; kingdom Metazoa; phylum Arthropoda; class Insecta; order Odonata; family Coenagrionidae; genus Ceriagrion; species Ceriagrion tenellum. The sequence continues at coordinate 116,311,190 of OY720644.1, forward strand.
ATTATTATTATTATTATCATTATTACTTCTGTAACTTCCCCTCCGAGTCCCCGTCTAACATCGGGTTTCGTTGCCGTCATAATGGCCGAGAACTCGAGAGGGGTGGTGCAGAGTTCGTAGCCGCTTCCGATTAACCCATCGGATCAGCGGCTACGCTGCGTTCGGGTCGTGCGCACGAAGCAGACGAAGCGACCCCAAGAGGACGGCCTTCTGCATGCGGGCTGAAAGGGATTCCGCCTGTGCCACGCAAGCAGGAATACACTTGATGCTTTGTATCAGCGAGCCCTTGATTCCACCGAGCACACCTATGACTAGGACTACTAGTTTTACCGAGTGTCCCGGGTACATCTGCCGAAGTTCGAACAGCAGGTCTTGATATTTCGTCCGTTTTTCCGCCTCTTTCGAGTCCAAGTTCGTATCGGCCGGAGCCGAAAACTCGATTACGAATATGGAACGAGATTGGCGGTCAAGGAGAACTATGTCAGGCTTGTTCGCCTCCAACTGCCTGGTGGTGGGGAATGAGTAATTCCACCAGATTTTCATTTTGTCGTTCTCCACGACGGACTCAATATCTCCAGGGGCATAGGGCAGCACATAAACTTCGTCGATGCCGTAATGATGTCGAAGGTGGAAATACAACACTCGCAGAGCTGCATTGTGCCTAGTTAAATACGCTGATTGCGCGTAATAACTGCAGCCGGAGAGAAGGTGACTCAAAGTCTCCGGCTTGGCTCGGCACGCTCTGCATCTCGTGTCCGTCACCTCCGCCTTGAATATCATTCGGCGGTACACGAGAGTGTTGATGACACCATCCTGGCACGCGAGAACGAAACCCTCTGTTTCGGACCTGAGACCCGCGGAACGAAGGAAGGCAAACGTCAGCTCCTTCGATAGCCCATGTTTTTCCATGTTTCGGTAGAAACCTCCATGCATGGGCTTATCGGTGTGCGTCTTGAGCAAGGTCTTCTGCTCAGCCTTTTTGACCTCGAGCTTTAAGACGTCTGCCCTCAGTGACACGATTGACGTGCCACTGTCGTTACCGTCGGATGACAGGTCAAAGTCCAGACCGATTTCGTCCGCTGCCCTCTTCGCCGCCTGGAAGAGGAACGCCCCCACCCCGTCACTTTCGTGCTCCCTTACGAGAGTGAGCAGGGGGTCCGTGCTGTTGAACACACGGCAAACTGTATCCAAAACAACTCTGTTATGTAGACACTCCAGGCTCAACAGACCTCTACCGCCTACACTGCGAGGGAGATACAATCTGGCGACGGAAGATTTCGGATGAAGACTTCTATAGATGGTCAGCATCTTCCTCGTTCCCCTATCGAGGTTTTGCAACTCGTTGACATTCCAATTCATGCATCCGAAGGTGTACAGCAGTGTCGGAACCGCGAACATGTTCGTGGCAAGAACCTTGTTCTTGCTAGACAGCTCAGAACTTCAGATTTTTCTGAGAGTCTGTCTGTACTTGGCGGTGAGTCTTTCCTTCACTGCTGCTACCTCCTGCATTCGACGCTGGGGGACGCCGAGGTATTCGTAGCATTCGTCATCATGCAGATAACGAACGACGTTCCCGTCAACGAGTTGCGAGTCTTCCTTGTCCTCCGATATTCTTCCTTTCGCCAGGTGGATGGATGCACACTTGTCCAATCCGAATTCCATCCCTATAACCTCACTGTATTGATGTACGGTGTCCAGTGCAACGCGCAGTTCTTTGGCGTTGGAAGCATACAGTTTAAGGTCATCCATGTAAAACAAATGGGTGACCTTGTGCTTCCTGTCACCAGGATCGCCGTACATGTATCCTCGGCCTCGCCTCAGCTTGAAGGAGAGGGGGAGGAGGGAAATACAGAACAGGAGGGGGCTCAAGCTGTCGCCTTGAAAAACGCCACGATGGTATGTTACCAACTCAGTGGAGACGGTCCGTTTGCCCGAAGTCAAGACGAAGCGCGTTCTCCAGAGTGGTAACAGGCGTTGGATGCAGGACACAACCTCTGGGTGGACTTTCATCAACTTCAGCACGGCGATGAGAAGCTCATGCGAAGTGGTGTCGAAAGCCTTGCGATAGTCCACCCAGGCAATTGATAGGTTTCGCTTATGCCGGGCGGCATCCTGACATATGCACCTGTCAATGAGCAGGTTGTCCTTGCATCCCGCGATTCCTCGTTTGCACCCCCTTTGCTCGTATACCTCCTCCCACACAGGCTGGATATGCCGGAGGATAAGGTCGCTCAAGATCGTGGTGAACGCCTTGTATACAGTGTTTAGACAGGTTACAGGGCGATAGTTCTTCGGATTGGACAAGTCTCCCTTTTTCGGAATGATAACCGTGCGTCCCTCAGTCAGCCAACGTGGAAATGGTTCTCTACCTGTGATGAGGGACGTGAAGATTCTGGCCAGATGTTTGTGGGTAGAAGTGAACTTCTTCCACCAGAAGCTATTCACGGCATCCATTCCTGGAGCCGCGAAATTCTTCTTGCCAGAGAAAGCGTGCTTCACGTCACTTTCCGTGACTGAAAGGGGTCCATCCACATTGTGTAGGTGGCGGTCGCAGAACTCTTTAAAGAGTGCGATGGCCGGAGTGTCTCCATTGAATGGCCTCGTCGTTTCGTAGATATCCTTCAGAAACGCTCGACCTCATGAACGGGTGGCGGGGATTCAACAGCAGGCGGAGGAGGCCGAAAGAGACGGGACGGCTGAAGGAGAAAGGTGGAATTCTCCCTTACGGCTCTACTCCTTTTCAGGAGTTTTTTCTTGGCCGAGGTAAGCGCCCGTACCCTATCGACCTCGTGCTGCTTAATAGTAAGCAACACGTTTTTGTTCAGTGTGTGATGGTTGGACCTGAGGCTGCGCGCAATGCGCCGAACTTTGGATGTAAAGGTTCGCCCGGTAGTGATGTACTCAATCACACACTGAATCTTCGACGCCTGCTGTCGCGCCAGCGTGATCTTGGCATCCAGCTTTTTCAACCTTGCTGCTGCTTTATCCTCCCGAGAGGAGTCCTTTCGGGAGGTTGCCAAAACCTTGGCCGCAGCGTAGACCACGCAATTCACCGTCCAGAGATCTGACGTCTCTGGCAGGATCTCGTCGATGAGTCCATTCATTTGGGGCAGGTGGTTACCCCGCAGAGAGATCTTTCGATGGATGCTTCTCTGCCTAGTGGGTCCTTCGTCATAGCTAATTGTGCTTCTTAACCGCGATCGTAATAGTTCAGAGTCAGTCAGACCAACATCCTCCCTCTTAGTAGGAGATACCGACAAACGTGCGGTACTCACGTCAGCAGGTGGAGGTGCTGCCTGTGACGGAGAGGGTGGTTCGGCTGGTGGTGCGTTACTCTGAACCTGCAGTTGGTGGGTATTTTCCTTTTTTCGCAGATGGTTGGCCTGGTCGCGCAAGTTCTGCTGCGACAGGTGGTCGTGTTCCGGATGCATCTCACACCACAAAGAGTGCATCCTGGCCATGTAACCCCTGCGTTCGGGCTCGTTGGCAGCATAGCAGGCGAGGAGGTCGCCCCTTAAGGCTTCCGTCCACTCCATGCGAGCTCCCATCTGAGGTCTTCTTTTTCCTTGGCCACGCCCAACTCTACTGGGGCCCCCATCCGAGAGGGGCCGGTTGTGGGGGGCCTTATCTGAATTCATCATAGGAACCAGATTATACTACATGGCGGGTGGTTAGCCCGCCACATAGACGTCCACCATTAGCCGGCAAAGCCGTTGCCAGGTACGCCACGAGGAGGCTGGTGGTCCGCTTTCGTACCCTAATTGTTATTATTGTTACTTCTGTTCGCTTTCGTACCCTTATTATTATTATTATTATATCGCGTTTGGATTGTTGAATGTCGGTTTGAGGTTTTCGGTAATTCTGTGTGTTATCTTTTTGATGTTCTCTGAAGCCACTGAGAAGCGAGTTTTTCTTTGAAGTTTCACAGTTATCTTGAGAGCGCATTATAAGTGCGTTCGAAGTTTAGAAATTCATAAAGGACCGACTTCTTTCTCCGGAATTGAGTAAATCGTGTAATCTGGCTCACTCAGTAATTCAAGTTTTTGACCATCGAGCGAAAAAATTAATAGTCACACGGTTTGACAAATTGATCATTTTTTCATCGCGTATCTCAGCAGAATTTCTCAAATAAATGTACTCTTTTGCATTTCGAGCCTAATGTGCATCGTCTGATTCATTTGTCGAAAATAGAAAATTTCATCAAATTAATTATGCATGAAAAAATTAGAGCAATACACAATTGTCGAGATTTAGAATAAAACAGTCATGCCTTCCAAAAGTTGCTATGGCATTGAAATCGCGGATTCATATATGGCACTCATACCTCATGGCATTCATAAAACACACTTCAGCTGTTTAATAAATTTTACATTAAATTAAAAGTAATCTAGGGATGGGGAAAATAAAATTTTTCATCTCTTCGCTTATAGGTAAAGTATAGACATCTGTAATTTTTTACCCCCATTGAATGAGTGATTTAAAGTGACCAATCGACCTTTCATGAATGCAGGCAGTGACGTGCAACGGCATCCTTAGTTTTACTGTGGCGCCCTCAGTGAAATACGTCCACAGCCAGAACTAGGGGCGGGAGAGTGACACGCAGCGGAGTGACTTTAAAGAGTCGCCGAAGAGGAATGTGAATACGAATCCTAATTCCCATTCCCTCTCCTCCGTCACACTCCCACTCCCAATACCCACTCATTCCCCACTCATCACGCTCAATCTTTATGTACTTTATGCTTAAAAATCATTAAAAAACATTGAAAACGATTTCAGCTGGATGATAAAATGGAGGTGTAAAAATTGCCAACGCATTCACAATAATCGAAACCATAGATAGAGATTTCCAGATTTATTCGATATCATCTTTTGTTGAATTTAATGGCATTCAGAGCGGCCTTTTGCTTAAAATTTCCCATTGTGTCACCAGTGCTTAGTTTGGTCTATAACCTGGACAACATTAGAACAATTGTAACAAAATAATTGCCTTTTTCGGAGTTAAATGGAAAATAGTTGCACATTCCTATTTATTTACAAGCATTTTGATGGAATCAAATGCTGCTTGAACAACTGATCCATAACAATAACAACAAATCTGAGTTCAACTGTCGGATGTTCATTATATTAATAATATTATTATGATCTCTGAATATCCGTATAGGGCAGTGAAGGCCCAACGAAGACACTGAGATCAGAGTGTGCCTTTGTCTTCAATAAGCGCAATCACCTGTCAATATATACGCATTTTGTGAATCAATTAAACGAGGTCAAGGTATTAATTAAATGACCATGGCATGTATTGCAGGAAGCAAATCATCACCATCACAATTGGAGTGCAGACATTTTATGGATTAGTTTTACGGGGTAACGCCATTACAACTTATTCTCCACCCAGCCTTGCGTGAAGTCTACTCCGAACGCAATTTATCCGCTCAGCTCCACCCGTTCAGTGTGAAACCCAGCAAAAGGAAGGGATTGAAGAATTTGGCCCACGTTGGAAACTTTCCTCGCAATCGTGAGGTTCTCGGTCGACAGTGTTCCTCGATAAGGAGCAATTTCTCGGCTCGTTGTTTCAGAGGGACGAAGAGGGAAGAAGTGAGGGGTGGAAAGGGGAGGGATTGGGGGGGGGGGGTCAGGTATAGTAAGGGATGGGGAAAGTGGGGCTCATGACAGGGCCATGTAAGGGTCATGTAGTATGGAGAGGCTCCATACTACTGTTGCCCGACCCGGGTTGCGACAGTTTATGTCATCTTCAGGTAAACCTTCACCTGAAGATGACATAAACTGTCGAAACCCGGGTCATGAATAAAAAACTTACAAGCGAAATTCGCAAAGTTTGTTCTTTTTCCATAAGCGTATTTCATTGCAATTTGCCAAACAACGTCCATTTGATCAAGAATGTTAACTAAGAAATCCTTTTGAAGAATATTCTTAACGAGACTTACTACTAAAGGTATAATTAAGCCTGATTTCATTGACTCAGTATTCAAGAGACATTTGGAAACACATCACGCCACGAAATACAATTAACTAAACTCTCAGGATTAGACCGTAGATATCGATTCTTGAAGGAATCGTTAAATAATTATTAAAATACTATCGGAAGGTAACCGTTGAACTTCAATAGGTTTGAAAAACATTGAAATAATTTACCAAGAAAACCACCAAGCTTGAAGAATACTGTCAGCGTGGTCATTTGAGGAGTTTGCAACCTATCTTGCAGGTTGTGTTCGTTGTAGTAGACACGCTGACCGTTTTCCAGAAGCACGTAGAGATTGAGTGACTGCTGGTACTCTTTCATGCACGGGAAACCCAAAAATAGGCAACGTAGACTCATTACTACTTAAAGAGCACCCAGATTTATAGATGGTCGCCTCGTCCCTCTGGTTCTCTTGAGTCAGAGAACATCTGAGTATTAAACGATAATAAACAACGCTGTGTTTGTTGTAGCAACAGAGGCATTATTACCAATACTATTCGCTGCTCGTGAGTATTCCTGCACATCTAATTGCGTGTGAAGTCTTTAATTCCTTAATGTGTATCGTCCTCTAGGTAAGTGTTCTCTTATATATATGCAGTGTCCCTATATAAACTAATTTGAAAATAGACATTGAAGAGTATAATTGTTGAAAATATGCACTGAATTTATTGATTATCCCTCGAAGCTATCTATTATGGGGCCCTTGGGACTCTGGCACCTTTATTTACAGATTTTCTTTCTACAAGCTACCATGGGCCTGCAGGTAAACATGATACTTGAAAGCTAGAGGCGTGAATATCCTTTGAAAATCAAATATACGGACATGGTCATCTAGGTACTGACTACGCTAGTTGTAACTTGAGTTTTGCCTTTGCCTGCGCCGCTTTAAGTATGTGTATTTTCACGTATCTGGCAACTGTACTAGTATTGCAAACATGTTATGAACGCTGGTGGTTCATTATGCACAGACATACGGTGCACTGTTACACACTAGTAGGGTTGTCACTCTAAGCATCTTATATTTAAATGTAGATATTTTGTCCTTTACAGAGAAAATATCGCAATGTACCGAAAATCATTCAATTTAAATACTTTTTTACTGTCTCTTTCCTGTCCAATGGTACTGAATTGATAAAATCCCACTAATATTATAAATGTGAAAGTTTGTATGTTTGTATGTTCGTTACTCAATCGCGCAAAAACTACTACACCGATTGAACTGAAATTTGGCATGTAGATAGAAAATATATCTGTGAGTAATATTGACTATATTAAAACGCCCTCAGGGTCCCCTAAGGTCCCTCAAAGGGCCCTCAAAGGCCCCTCTGGTGGTCCCTGCCAATCATTGGGTTCGTGCAATGGTTTTATTTTTTGCTTTTTAAAAGTACTCTCACTCAAGATAGAGGGCTGGAATTTTTTTTATCGGATGGCTGAATAAATGAAAATTCTAATTCTTTCAATCCATTTTCTATTACGTTTCGCATTCGTGTGGAAGTCATGTTTTTAGCTGAAAAATCTCTCATTTTCTCTGAAATCAACAATATCATATTTCCTTGGCAACCAGAGATTTAGATGCCTCTACCTTTTAAATATCATGTTTTCCTGCAGGCCCATGATAGCACGTAGAAAGAAAATCTGTAAAAGAATGGCCCGCAGACCCACAGGCTCCATGATAGATTGATTCGAGGGGTAATCGATAAATTCTATGTATATTTACAACAAGTATACTCTTCAATGTCTATTCTCAAAGTACCTCTCATAGGGGCACTAAATGTATATGAAAGATTATTGTGTAGTAAACGATGCAAATAAAGTAATTAAATAGACTATACACGCGATAAAATTACGCGCAGCGAATAGTAATGAAGGACATCCGTGCATGAAAATTGGCAGTTACTCTAAGAATCACCATAGATTTGTGATTCAGTAACCAAAACCAATGATTATGGCTACCCTTCACGCCGAAGGCGCCGTCCTGGTGACGTAGGTTTCATGGGTCAAATAAACATGGCTACTGCAGCAAATGCTCCTTTTGACGTTGTCAACCGCTGGATTGTACCCTACTCTCCGATCCTGACTAAAATACTCAACGCACATATCAACGTTGTATAAACGCAACTCAATTAGGTCATTGAATGCCAACATATGTATGTACACGAGGGAAGCGATCAAGCTGTCATTCAGTCAGAAGACGGCTCAAGAGAACCGGGGGAACGAGGTGACAATCTATGAACCTGGGTGCTATTTAAGTAGTAATGAGTCTGCTCGGCCCATTTTTTGGTTTCCTGAGCATTAGAGAAGACCAGCAGTCACTCATCTCTGCGTGCACCTGAGAAACGGTCAGCCTATCTACTACAACGAATAAAACGTACAAGATATTTTACGAACTCCTGAAATGACCACGCTGACTGTATTCTTCAGAGTTTGTGGTTTTCTTATAAAATACGTTCAATTTTTTTCGCACCCGTTGAATTTCAACGGGCGCTTCGGCTAGTCTTTATATATATATATATATATATATATATATATATATATATATATATATATATATATATATATATATATATATATATATAATTATAATTCCTTACAATTCTAAATATCTATTGTTACCAAAAGGAGGCAACTCTGCACTCTGAGAAAAAACAGGCAGTTCTTTACGGCTCGTGCGGGAGTAAGTTGTGTCTCATACTGCTGCTGTTTATTTTGTGCAGCAAATGTATTGTGTTTTTCATATTAAAAATCTGATCTTAATACCCACAATGTCAGCTGCCTATTCTGAGAAGAAATGCAGACAATATTCACATGAGTATTTGAAATATGGTTTCGTGCCATCGTTTGCTAATGAAACTATTCCGATGAGCTTATTAATTGAAAAAACTTTCAGAAATGACGCCATGAAGCGAAAATGAAATACCACTCTCGGAGAGGATCCATTCCGATAAGAAAAACAAAGATTTTGAGTACTTCAAAATAATAAAAGAGAAATTGAGAGTTCGGCCAAATTTGAACATATATTTTGAAGTCATCTGCGAGTGCTGATAGAGGAGGAGGACTGAAGACATCCCAAGACAGCATCTCCCTGCATAAAGCAAGAAAGGCAAACCGTATGCTAAAGGTGAAAAGGGGTCAGAGTGGAGACAAAATGAATAAATTAATGAAAACTTGAATATAAAGTCGGAAACTTAATCATTATGGGAAGAGGGTGTGCGTACTCGGGAGTTTCAGGCTTGATGGGATGGAATCGGAACATAACTAACAAGGAACATTTACGAAGTGTTACGCCCCGATTTGATTCATACCCGGCAGGTTCGTAGATTAGAGTGAAAGAATGAGATCTGTGAAATCTTACGTGCCCTCGTGGCCTACGAGCCGAGATATTAGTGATTAAAATCAGCGAAATCGCAACCCGGGCATCACGCTGTGACGTCACGTTCGCCGCCTCTACGAGGTAGCCGCCGGCGGAGAGGGAGCCGTTCCCTGCGGCCGACGCTCGGCGGACGGCGGCGGATGGACAGCGGTCGACATTCGTCTCTAGGGAGGAGAATACGCGGAATTCTCTGTCTCTCTCCGTTGTTTCCTATTAGCCTCTCTGTATTCTCGATTTGTTTTCATCATTCTGGGACGATGGAACCACAGCTATCGGATCGATCCTGGGACTCGCCAACGAGTGACCCAAACGGACGAATTGCCTTTGCTCAACCGAGACAACAATCTTATCGTCCCGTGATGAACAAGGAAAACGTGTTGCGATGTACTCTCTCCGGATCTACGAAGGGTATCCGAGTGGACCGATGAAAGGAACCACCACCCTTTCGGGGTCTCGCTGCCGGGAACACCACGGTGATGCGAGGAGTGAGAAGGGAAATGGTCCTTGGTTCCTCTCTGCTAGTATTCCCTCGTCCCACTGTCACACCCTCCGTTGCGTCTTTGCATGCGTCCTAATTTGAGTGGTGTTCTACTTATATCGGAAATTCGAACTCTGATGCGTTAGAAAATTAAAGGGCCCATAATTTGGACCAGAGTAGTCAATAATAACAAAAACTTAAATATGCAAGCGATATTGGCTGAATTCCCAGATCTGAAGTCACACGCCATGGAGGGGCTGTGTTATCGAATTTCTCCGCCGGGAGCGGACCCTTACTGGCACAAAGTAAAGGATGCGAGTATTGATAGTAGCACGCCACCCAAGTTTCCAGAATTGAAGTATTCTTTAGAGACAATCGTCGCTTGAATCATTGACGAGGAGTTTGTGAATTTTATGCTAAAATTTCCCGAACATTTTTCTATGAAATGATGATGGCAACTCACAAGAGAGCGAAAAGTCTTACGGTTTAATGAGAGGTCTATTCGGATTTCCCTTGGTTCGAACTCTAAACTCCTTCAATCGTTGTTGTAGCTCTTTCCCTCCTGGTATTCAGAGCCAAATAGCGAACTTGGAATCGATATTATCAAGACTCATGTCAGTTCGTTGCTTCGCGGCGCAACGGAACAAGGGCTCGGGTCAATCGCTTTCATTTCGCTCCAAGCAGTTGCTCTGTCTCCACTCAAGTCTTCCTAAACTCTAATTTTGAATCCATCAACAAGTATTTGCCATACAGCGGAGGCAATCATCCTAAGAATCAAGGTTTTCTTGGTTCAATTTTCGTGAAACTTGTCAGTTGAGTATTTCGGAGGCTCAATTAATATATTTAACCTTTCTACTGTTGACGGCTCTACTTTTTTTTAAACTCCCGACACGAAGCTATCAAATTTACGATGGAATTGGGTAATAGAAAAATTAATTATTTAGACCTCACAATTTCTATTGATACAAATCGACATTCCTTTGCAATATTTCGAAAGGACACATACTCGGACGTAATAATCCCGAGTAATTCTTTTCACCACCACACCCACAAATTTGCAGGCATATATTCAATGATAAACCGGCTAATATCCATCCCCCTATCAGACTCCTCCTATCAAGAGGAACTAAAAACAATAAAAACGATCACCGAAAGTAATGGCTATAACTGTTCTCTTGTCCAAAGACTACTAGCCAAGCAAATAAAACGAAAAACAATTTCTCTTTTGTCAACCCTCGACAGAATAAGCCTAGACAAACCCAATAAATGGTGCAAACTCCCATTTTTAGGGGCATTAACCCACAAAATAACGAGACACATCCAGGACGACAGGTTAAGAATAGGATACTATAACCCAGTGACATTAGGAAAACTCCTTTTCAACTCCAAGGACAAGATGGACATTATGGAAAAGTGTGGTGTGTACTTATTAGAGTGTGAAGGATGCAATGGTGTTTATGTGGGTCAAACTGGTCGCAAATTTGCTACCAGAGCGAAAGAACATATGAAATATATATTTAATAATGACCCAAAATCAGGTTTTGCTAATCATATAATTGAAACTGGTCACCAATGTAATTTTAAACCTAAGGTTTTACATGTCAATGACAAAGGTTTTAAACTGGACTTTTTAGAGAATTTTGAAATTAGTATGAGACAAGGTGTCCCTGATGTTGTGCTTTTAAATGACTGTTCTGTTTTTAAATATTCTCCATTCACCTCTGTGTTACACCCACAGCCCCTTCCCTCACCTTGACGGTTGCTTCCTCGCAATACCCTCACCCTCCCTCCCTATCCATCCCCCCCTTTTTACTTAACCTCCCCTCCCCCCCATTGTGAATTGGATATATATTTGGCGCACCTCCCAAGAACTTTGAGAATTGTCCCTTGAAAATGACGCGTTAGCGTTGAAACCGGTTGGGAAAATAAATTGTTTGTGGAATATTACTAAGTGTTTTAAATTCTCCCTTAATATATTTAAGTTTACAGGTATTATCATGTAATCTATTTACATATATAAGTGATAAAAATTTGCTTAAGTTTACTTCCTCTACCTTTGAGAAATCACTTATCACAATCCTGGGGTCGCGCCCAATTAGAACAGTGGGCTCACGGCGTCACGCACCGGAAGTCGATTATTCGGGGCTACGTCATCGAAATGTTGGTGCAGTTCGCTTGGCCCACTGACCGGGCCGCTGGAAGCCCGTGAACTCTTCATACGTACTAAAGTATCTAAGGGACAGAGGTACTGTCATGACATGAGTCAAGAGAGTATTACACAATATGGGAAAATATGGTAATACAGTATTTCTATATGGCAATGCCATTTGCATTTCATTCTGTCTAAAAAGTGTTATTCGGGAGGCGAGTGAGGGGGAGTGAGCACGGCTGGGAAACGACGCCTGGGAGATGAAAATAAGACACGCGGAGGTGAAAAGGGAGGAAAAACACATATCATCGCCCACCCTCTCTCCCTCCATCTTTCCATAAGGGGAACAGCTGCGAATCGCCAGGGTCGAGAGAGGACCATTTTTGCATTCCAGACACGTGTTCCGTTGGTCCTCGCGGAATAGGGCGCGCCTGCGTGGATTCCTTGGTTCGTCCAATACGCTTCTCCTTCCATTTTCCTGTTCCACTTCATTCCACGCAAAACCCACCATCCTAAACCATCATCCCCACCCCCTCTCTCACCCCCTCCACCCCCTCTCTCTCTCCGCAACCAGCCGTGTTGAGCCGTAGTAATCCGAGGGTCAAAATAAAGCTACATAGTTTTCACCATAACGTCTATTTTGCCGTAAACAAAGATGATCCCGAAAATACGTGCCGCAGAATAATTCGAAAAAAACGTGATGCTGTGTAGAGAGCGCAGCATTCGTCCGTCAATTTAATTCATTAACAGTCTGTGTCATTCCGAAGATTGTTTCGCTCCGTCTCTTCCCGACTACGCTTTTAGTCGCTTCAAAAATCCTAATGTTGATATTTCTCGTCATTAGCTTAGCACGTATCCCATCCAAGGGTAAGACCTCCCATTCTAAATTACCTACATTACAGTTTCAAGTCAAGAGTCATTGCAATGCGCACGGTACATTTAAAACTTACACTTCGTTGAGTTGTCATCAAGTATCAATTCCATCCAGTTCTTCGCAGAACTGTTTTACCACGAAGAATGGTTGGCGGCAGTTTGGTGGCATCTATGAAAAATCACCTCCCTCGTTTCTCCTCTGTCTTCTTGCACTTCGACGTCATTCATCCGCATCTTCCACGAAGCGTGCTCCACGCATTGCAATCTTGGTCTTCACCAGAACCTTCTTTCATCCGCAAATATCGCCTCTATTAAGGAGTACTGTGTGTGTGTCTGCTCAATGAGTGCCCAACATAACGTGAGCTCGACTGTTCACAACGTACTTCTTTCATTACTCGATTCTTTTCTCGATCATTCTGCGATGCACTTCCGCGTGAGGAACATTATTATTTCAACTTAAACAAATCATGCGTCTCATGTATTGTCCGTAAAAAGTAAAAAAAAAATCAGTTAAATTTGATTCTGAAAAGGGAAAAAACATCTCAGCTATCGGCGAAAGAAAATGCGAGTTTCCAAGCAAGCGCAAAAGCGCGGGCCTGCGTCTCCGCGTTACCAGGCTACCTGCGCCATGAACCACGACACTAATTTCGGTTCCACCGTACCCTCGAAGAAAAAAATAAACACACATTTTCGATGAACAAATCCATCTCGTCTTTACTCCGTCTTTATGTTATGCTCTGACTTCTCCTCGACTGCACACTTTTCCTGACCTTTTGTGCAGTCGTGATATTTCACTCCATCTTCAGTCATACAAGACGGGTGCGAAGCCGTGGAGACTGAGGACGTTTTGGCTTTAAGACGCCGTCTCCGATCTCTTATGAGTTTTTTAAAACAAGTAAGCCCGAAACTTAAGAATGGCTTTGATCCAACGTCGAAGACTAATAGTGTCCCGACGATATGCCGAGTATATAGCGGTATTGCAATTACGACATGATTGATTGAACCGAACAATGTTTTGCAATGGTCTACACCAATTTAATTGATCCCACCGGTTTTGACGCCTACGTGTAATTATGTCTCGGAGCTCATACGATTAAAGCAACGTGGGGCAATAGTTTGCGAAAAAATACAATTATTCGTGGAGACCGGTTCAATAAATGAATTGCGGGAGAATCACCCGTATCATTTCTCTTTTACCGAATGGATTGCAGAGTTGATATATTCAACGAAATAAGGCCGCCAGGAGTTAACCAAATGCCTCCCTGCAGGTATGAATAAGGAATCTTTAGAACAAGGCGCCCCAAATATTGATTGCAAAAATGTGCCAAGGAAATCAGATCAAACCAGCCGGCCCTGGCTCCATTTGTCGACGGTTTCCTCATTATACCCTCATGTGCAAGAGTGACTCGCCATCTACTCGTACACTGACGGTGAAATGGATTGTCATTTGAAGGTCAGGACTCATTTGCAATGCTCGGAATGTATTTTGTTATATCATGCTTTAATCGTCCAATTCTACATGAGAGATACGATGGCGATGGTAAACCCGATATTATTGCGGCGGCAATGCTGATTGCGGCAATCTGACATTCCTACTCCAGCCATTGACTTGAATATGCATTAGCATTAAATTATGGTTGAAATAGCATATTAAGCCAATGTATTCTTTGTGAACCTAATAAGTAAAAAAAATTAATTTCGATCGGTTGATCCACTGACATTGAAGCCGATCCGCTGACGGCAATGCCGCGAGTTCAACTACAGCGTACAAAGAGAAACAAAGACCGCTAGAGAAGCATGGCGGAGAGAACAGATCGAATCCTTGGAAAATTTTAAACTAGAGGGAAGATCAGATGCTCTGTATAGGAAATCAAAGCAATTGACGGGCGATGGTAAGGGAAGGGAAACTGCAACGGTAATAGTGAAGAGAAGAAAGTTGATAGTAGAGCCAAAAGGGAAGAAAGGTTGAAGAAATACGTCGAAGGGCTGTATGGAAAGGAAATAAGGCCCAGTAGGTTGGATATATTGATAGAGGTATCAAGAATAGGATGATGAAATCGATAGAGAATGCATTGGACCAGGTATCCTTGATAGTGAAATCGAAAGAGCACTACGAGACATGAAAATGAATTAGGTCGATGGGAATAGATAACATAGCAGCAGAGTTTCTAATATAGTATGGACCACAACGAAAGAGGGATTTTTTTTCGCTAATTCTTATGATTTATGAGGATGGAGTGTGGCCAGAGGACTTCACGACAACAACACTAATTCCGATAGCGACGAAGAGCAAAGGAAAAACTTGCGAGGACAATAAGCGAAACGTCACATGTGGCCAAAGCAATCCTTGGAATATCAAAAGACTAGAGAAACGAGGCTAACGAATATCTGGGTGACGACCAGTTTGGGATGAGGGAAAGAGATAAGAACGCAGGATGCAATAGGAGTGATTGAGGACCCTATTAGAAAGAGACCTAGAATGTGGGCTAGGATGCGTTTGCTTGCTTTTTAGGGTTCGAGTAGTCGTTTGACAGGGTGGACTTGGCGAAATTAATGGAAGTTCTAAAGGAATTAAGATTCGATTGGAGAAGCAGACATCTCATCCGGAATCTTTAGAAGGACCAGGTTAGGGTAGCGGACAGAGAGTTGGGGTGATAGGACGGGGAGTGAGGCAGGGATTGTCGTTTCTTTTTAACGTGAATTCAGAAGAGATGACGAGGAATGTACGGGACGAAAGATGGGAGGAAGGAATTAAGGCAGGAGGGAACCTGATAAATGCAGTGAGATTTGTAGAAGATCAAGCATTGGTTTGCCATTCCGCCATGCAGTTACTGGCAATGATGAATGCGTTGACGCAGCAGTGCGAGAGGTATGGGATGAAAATAAACCATTGGAAGACGAAAGTGATGAGATTGTCTGAATCAAGAAAGTGGGGGCTAAACACAAGGGTAGGAGTAGTACCCTTATGTTAAGCCTCCACTGGAGCAAGTCGAGTAGTATACGCACCTGACTAGTGTTTAGGAAGAGAAGAAGGGGCGAAGTGGTTGGGGGCATTAGGCGTACGATTGTCATTGATAAAGAGGCATTTTCAAAAAGGAGGGAATTAATGAGGGGGGGGGGGCGCCACAGGAGAGACGTAAAAAAAAAGAACGCTGGAAACTCTGACGTGGAGCATGGCGCGGAGATCTGGAGGTATTTGCTATTGCGATGAATGCGTAAACTCGAAGCGTTTGAGATGTGGATCTGAAGAAGGATGGAAAGGGTCGACCAAGGAGGGGAGGTATTGGCTATGGTTGGAGAGAGGAGATTAAAAGAAAGGGGTTCGGAGGAGGCAGAAGGGACGAAAAGGAGAATGGAATACGTTTTGGGTGGACGAGAGCGGGAGTCCAATTAGTGCTTGGAGATAGTTCATGGACACCATTGCCGAAGTTTAAAGGCAAAATGTAAATCATTCATTTGAGATAACTGTGGAAGAACTGGACGCATTCATCGTTATTTGGTACGGCAGAGGGGAGGAAGGACAAAATAACAGATATACACACAGTTAGTGAAATGAAAACTGGTTGGCGCCTTTTCGTATGAAGTAATGTCTAGAAATAACTTTTCTGATATTTTCCGACACTTGCAAATATCCTAGAGACCCAATCCTCAATCCATTAACCCACTCGGTCAGTTATCACGCTCATGAAGTTGCTCTCATTTCAGAATTTTGGAATAGATTCGTCGAAATTTGTATTTCTCGGCACAGGAAAGGGACTTACATAACTGTTTCTAATACTGCTGTGATGAAAAGCTTTTTCCTAGAAAAGCCAGTTGCCCATATCCTCAGTTTATGCTGAACAAGCCAAATCAATTTGAACAAAAACTTGGTTGGCTGAAGACAGCGATAGAAAGTAAGACCTGGTAAATGGTTTCTCTTACAAAGGCAAAGACTATTCGTTCCGAGAATGAGCGTCTCCTCAATCACGTTTTGATAAAACACAGGCTGTATTATATTTTTTAAGAAAGGCCTCAACATTGCCTCAGACAATTTCTTCAGGTCATTAGTACTTGCAAAGCAACGAAAGGATATCCTGGGAAGTGTGAGCGGAACAAGGAGACAGGTTCCTAAAGAAGGAATTGGCAGGAAGGATGTAAAATTGCATTTGACAAAAGTATTTAGAAATAAAAATAACGATGGAACGCTCATATCATGTATCTGGGCGTAAGAAATAAGAACGCGCTTATGCTCATCTCTTTTCATACTGAAATGGACACCATCGATAGCGAGAGAAAGAGCCCTTAAGTAGTCATGAAGTAAAATGAAACAAAATATGGAGTTGGCATTCTGGACCAGATGGCAAGGAAGAACATTGCCAGGACGGGCATTTATTATTTTTATTATTATTACGTTTATTTACTTATGGGCCATTCGGCCCATACAGCTCTAACTAATTAAGGTTAAGTATTGAATTTTATGCAGTGAATCGATACAGTTCACTAGTCAACTAGAAAAATATATACATAGAGCATTACAAAATACAAAGAATAGGAAGTTCAATGATACATAGATATTTAAAGACATTGTAAAATCTTGAATATTAAGTTTTTCTCAATAGTTATTTTGTGAAAGAACACCCTTTTGCAGTAGCTTATATACGTTGTTTTTAAATTGATAAACAGTTTTGGCGTGTCTTATTTGAACAGGTAGTAAATTCCAAATTCTAGAGGCGGTTACTGCAAAGGATTCATTCAAGTGGGATGGTGCGGTGCTGAGGGATATGATGGAGGCCAATGACATGATTTCTGGTGGATATGTTGTGCAGCTCTGAATTTCTTACAAACCTGTCATTTAGGTAGGGTGGATTACCGGTGGTTAGGATGTTGAAAGCCAAAGTCATCAAAAGATAGATACGACGCTCCTTATATTTGAGTCAGTTCAAGCGAGTATAAGAGTCGCTTACATGGTCCCATTTTTTTAGATCACAAATGAATCTAACAGCTGCATTCATAGTGACCTGTAGTTTGTCATTATTGTCGTCATCAAGGTTTGAGAGCAAAGGAGCGCAATAGCCAAAATGTGGAAGGACTAATGTTTTCACCAAGATAGAACGTATATCAGGGGGTAATATCTCCTTCGCTCTAATTAGTTGGTGTAGAGATCCTAGGCATTTACGCCTTACATGTTGGGTTTGCGGCTTCCAGCTAAGGGTACGATCAAACGTAACACCGAGGTTTTTGACTGTTTCTTCATACGAAATGGTACAACTTCCAATGTGAATTTTTTTTGGCAGAGATTCGAGGTCTATTTGGGATAGGAACTAATTGCTCCCGATTAATATTGCTTTTGTTTTGCTTTCATTTAGCACAAAATTGTTATTCTGCGCCCAGCGGATGATTCGCTCGATATCCTCATTGATGAGTGAAACGGAAGAGATTATATCTGATACTGACGAGTGGCGATATATGTGAAAGTCATGGGCATACATGTGATAGTTGCAATGCTTAATTACATCGGGCAGATCGTGCATAAATAACGAGAAGAGGAGCGGGCTGAGAACGGAGCCCTGGACAACACCGGTGGAATTTGGAATCCAATTTGATTGCGTATTATTTGCACCCACCACAGATTGAGTGCGACCGTTGAGGTATGACCGGAACCAGTCGACGACGCTCTTAGAAAAATTTAAGCCACTAAGCTTGCGGAGGAGCAATTCATGAGAAACAGAGTCGAAAGCCTTGGAGAAATCAAATAGAACCAAAATCGTCCCTTGACGCTTGTCCATTGCCCCTCTTGTGTCCTCAGTGATTTTCAAAAGCGCCGTTTGGGTGCTATGGTTAATACGAAAACCAGACTGCAGGGTATTTACTTAATAGGTTATTTTCGGAAATATAGCTATTTAGTTGCTGAAATACTATTCGCTCGAATATCTTGGCAAACGCACATATAATGGCAATTGGTCTGAAATCAGCCGGTTTGTTTGGCTCAGAGCATTTAGGAATTGGATGAATTAGTGAGTGCTTCCAGGTCACAGGGTACGGTGAAGTTTGAAGGGAGGCATCAAATATGTTCAATAATGAGGGAAGTATGACCGGGAGAGCCTTTTTGATACAAGGGATCATATTATTGTGGCATTTGATGTGATTTTTTTGCATGCGCTAGTAACTGAGGAAGGTAGAACGTGAGAGAAAAAAAACTGTTTTTGATTAAATGGTGGGGTAGTGTGGGGTTTAAGGGATGTTCTCGGTTCGCTTTTGACAAAGTGGTTACTAAATACATCTAGATGAATATTTAGAGTATTCACATTGGTTTTCGGAGGTATAATTCCGAGATTGCGAATGGTTTTCCACATAGTGGTGGAGTCAGAGTTTTTACTTAAGAGTCCGTTTGAAATATACAGATTTTGCATTACGTATCATATTCTTCACTTGGTTGCGCAGCGTTTTGTACGTGGTGAAGAGACCCGGATCTTTATAACGCCGAAACATAGCCCTAGTAACATTTCTTTCTTTTATTCTTACCTTAATTTCTGGAGTGAGCCACGGTGTCAGTGGGTGGGTGACACGTTTACTTCGGATTGGAGCGTGCGAGTCCAGTGTGTTTAGGAGCTAGGAATTTAAGGTTGTGACTTTGTTTTCAATCGAAATCTGCTCATTGACGGATGACCAGTTAACCTTGCAGGGATCAGTGATGAATTTTTCTTCGTCAAATGTTTTGAAATCTCTGAAAGTTATAATCTTTGGCAGGAAGGATGGATCCATCATTCTATAGGTTAGATATATTTGATCGTGACAGGAAAGAGGGGGATCCGATGTTTTACCTGGGGATGTACTGAGGTTGTCAACACAGATAAGATCTAATAGAGTGCTGGTGTTCTTTGTGTGGCAGGTTGGCTCCATCGGAACGATACTCAAATTGCATCCTTGTACTAAGTTAAGGAGAGAATCTTTATCCGCCGTTCCTTTTAGAAGGTTGATGTTGAGGTCACCCATAATTACGATGTTTTCATACCTAGGGACCATACTGACAAGAAAGTTTCGAATTCAAGCAGGCCACTTGCTTTTGGTGGTCTGTATACAACTGAAATGAATAGTTTTGAGTGTGGGCAGCTGACTTCGAGAGAGATGTACTCAGGCTTGTTTTCGTATGTATTAGACGATCGACCAACACATTTTACTCTCAATGAAGAGTGAACATAAATTCTAACCCCTCTTCCTCGTTTTCCTTCTCGATCTTTTCGGTACAATACGTATCATCCGGGTAGGGAAACCGAGTTTATTGACTGTTGAAGCCACGTCTCGCTCACGCCGAGTACATGATAATTGTTATTACAGAAATAGGACCTGAAATCTTCGATGTGAGCTGGGAGTGACTGAGCATTGACGTGGGATATTTTTATGTCCCCGTGCGAAGGGAAAGGCGTGGCTGGTGGTGCAGTTTCTCTCGCCAGATCACCTATTCAAAATAATCTAGGTCTTCTTCATTGGTTATAATTTTGACGGGGGATCCTGCTTCTTTCCTCGCCAGAATTTCCCCCCCCCCTGACCCAGACAAACTTGATCTTTCCCGCTTTTTTTTTAGCTCTCTGGTCGACGCAAGTGACTTCTTGTGGGCGAGTGTGAGTGACTGATGACTGCATATTGGGTAAGAGGAATCCATACCAAGATCGCGGGCATTTAAGTCTTTCGAGCTCGTCTTTTGTTCAGGAATTCATCCCTTACACATTGTCTTGTGAAACGGACTATAATGGGAGGTACTTTGATGGAATTTTCCGAATTATGCGAGGAACGTGGCCTAAAAACTTGATCGATGTCCTCCAATTTCACTTCCACACCCAATGCCGTCCCGAGCTTCAGAATTGTCCCGCTTAAACTGTGGTCACCGGTGGTTAATGACACGCCACCTACTTCGAGGACATTTATTTTATTGTCTTGTTCGTTCTTATTGATTTTCACTTCCAGATCACTTATTCTCTTTTTAAGATCCCTATTCTCGGCTTCCACTGTTTCCAGTTTATTACACACCATAGCCAATTCACTCTTGAGCGTCTCCAAATGCTTCGACAGATCACTTAATGAAGCACTGTTAGCACTTAGCACGTTCATGATTTCATCTTGTTTGGCCTGCACAGAGCTAAAGTGATCCAGTACTTACCGCAGCATGACGTTCGCCAGTTGAGGATCAGCGAAGGTGGTCTCAGAGGACGCGGGGTCCGATGCGGAGACCTCTACCCTAGGCTGCTGGTCTGGCGGTCGGAATGACGTACGTTTGGCGGATACACAGGTGTCACATCGCCAGCTGCTGCTGTTTTTTCTCAGGAATTCTATCCCTTTGTCGCCCATCATTGCACATTCGCCTTGGAATAGGCCGCAACACTCTCCGCAACTTTGGTGTCGCTTCGCGACACCGGCTTATTGCACACCGGGCAGGAGACCATTTCAAGGACGAAGGAAACACGTCCACACAGCTCAGAGGCAAGAGAGGATCTGAACGAAAGAACGCCGAAGGAACATTTAGCATTGGCCTACTCATTCTTATCACTACGCATTAGACGCGGAAGCTAAATGAATGGTTAGATGGATAAAGATATGGCCTCTCATGAAAAATCACATGTGGAGTTCTTGGAGAACCTGCCACACACTTTTCAAGTGGTTCGCAGGATATTATACACAAATAAGGGAAGTTAGTGGAAGAACTTTCATAATATCTTATTACGTCATCTAGATATTTTCCCCCATCATATACTGTCGCCATAAAGTGGTTGCATCGGTGGAAAAGGTGTTCTGAACAACCAGTTGAAAGACCTTTTTTAAGACAAAAATGTATTTTACTAAAAGGATTAACATGAAGCAAAAGTGATTGAATAGCCATTACATAAAACTTTTCCAATAAAAATCCTCCCAACAGCAATAAAATAACGAAAAACCAATAAAATATAAATAAAATCTCGTTTTAAATGCCATGAAATTAATATTTTAGACAGTACATTAACGCGAAAATATCGTAAATCTAAAGCAATCACTATAGGGCTACATAAAATTTAGTTTGAAACAAGACACACAGCAAAAATACTCATTTCATGGCGAGAAGCACTATGTTAGTCAAAATGACTGCCATGTGCATTTAAGGTATGCGATAAGTCCGGGAATTCTTGAGTTAAAATAATCCTGAACTCTAAAGACTAAGAAATGGTTCATCGGGATAAATCAGAAGACATTCTTTCGGAAAAACCAACGGACATAATGATTTTAACACGGAAAAAATATTTTTAAACGATTAGTAGAGTTTCACTGCAACAGTGTCTCAACATGCAAGGTAAAAATGACAAAAGAAAAATTTGAAGAGAGGAAAAAGTCGATGGCCTATGGAGAGACACATATGGCCTAAGGAGAGAGAGAGTCAACTCCCAAGAGATGAAAATGTAATTCTCTGGGAAAATTTACCACCTCGCACATGATATTTCCAATTCAGCAACATGATTAATTAACAATTACTTTCGAGCTTCACATGCCATATCAAGGAATGAGTGCCTGTCTAAGGAAGCGAAAATTGCCGTGTATAAAGTATAATTCTCCCAACTTTGTTGTATGGTAGTGAAACACGGGTATGTCAGGATATATATAAGAGTAGACTAAACGCCGTTTGTATGACTTACCTGAGGAGTGTTTGCAGCAAAAGTAGGATGGATAGGGTCAGGAATGAGGGGGTAATAAATGAATGTGGGGTAGATGCTCCAGTAATGGATACGTGTGGAAGGAGTGTGCTTCACTGGTTTGGCCATGCTGAGAGAATAGATGAGAGTAGAATAACAAAACAGATATATGAGAGTGAAATGAATGGTGCGAGAGAGGTAGAGGTAGGCCGAGAAAGTTGTGGTTGAGGAAATTCTTAGGAGGAGGAATATTAGGAGTCTTAAAAACAGGAGGGCGTATATGAAGTGGTGTATGGGGGTGAATGAAGCAAAAGAGGTTTGCAAGGATAGGTCAGAATGGAGGAAATTATTGAAGCAGAGTTAGGTGTACAAATATGCATTTATGAGTAAAATTTAGTGACTGTGCCTATCCAGGAAGGGAACGGCGTGATTGGTATGTAAGTACTTTCTATGTACCATACTATGTACCATACTATGTAAGTACTTTCGAGCCCCGCACTGGAACAGAGCATAAGTATCAAAGAGAATTCCCAGGCAAAGTTTTGAACACAAATGTTCGAGCCGTCAATCTAACCGCAGCAACGATCGTTGAGTGAGAGACTAAACATTTGAGAGGGAGCGAAGAATGAGCAAATGCACGATCCAAAGAAGAAGACGCATCAATTTAATCCTTCACCCGCATAGCTAAAGCTTTTGCCGCGTCTCACGAAAATGTTCTGCTCCCCGCTCCTCCTCCTCCTTGTGTGTAAGTGTGTGTGTGTGTGTGTGTGTGTGTGTGTGTGTGTGAGAGAGAGAGAGAGAGAGAGAGAGAGAGAGAGAGAGAGAGAGAGAGAGAGAGAGAGAGAGAGTGTTTACTGCGTCGTCATCGATTTTCTCCTTTGCACCCCCAGGGGCCAGAGGGAGGCCTCACTCACCCCCTCCCTCCACCCTTCCCACCCCCCTCACACGCAGAGAGTCAGGGGGGGGAGGGCGTGAAGAAGAACTACCCCCGGCGCCTAACCCACCCATCCCTCCCTCCCTCCCCCTGGGAAACCTGTGCCGTTGGAGCGGCAAGAGGTAGCGCGGCCGCGATGAGACCGGCCGAGACCATCAAATAACCGTTCAAAAAAACTCTTGAGTCGCTAGTCTCTTGAACACCTCAGTCTCGAGTCCAGTTCCGATACAAAAATAATGACGACTAATATTAAAAAGAAGAAAGGAGAGTTCTGGCAAATTTGGTATTGAAAGAAAAGTATTTCCTAATTTCGACACGACTATTATAACTTGAATTCAACTAAGATAACTACTCATTAATGCCTTATGTTCACTTTATAACTTTCGTCGACCTTTTCCGCATTTTGCCCGAAAGCCATACGATAGATTAAAACGCTTTTTTAGAGCAAAAGAAAACAAAAAATGTGTTGCATAATGACATTTAATAAAAGTTGTTAATGTTGCGATTGCATTTGGACGAAAGTAATTCAGGTCAACGTGAACATCTCAAAATTTAAAGTGAAACAGAATAATTATTTTTTAAAATGCAGTTGGCAGTGTGGACCTGATACACATAACTCAAACTCAGTTCAGTTTAAAACAAAAGCAATGTCCGATACAAAGAAGGAGGTTAAATATATTAACAAAACACAATTGGTGTGATTGAACCGTAGCCAACTCTTTCCACAAGCGGAGGGGGACGGATCCGACGAGGCATGGCCGCGTGAGCACCGATTCCTATCTCATGCGAGCCCTATCTTCCTAGCATACATTTCCCGCATTAGGAAAAGATATTTCACATAGTGTCGATGTTGCCAAGATTGGGAGGTATTTCACGGCCACCTGCTGGATATTGCGGAATTCGGACTACATTTTTATTCACTGCTGGAAGGGATTGGTTTTGCGAGCGCAAGGACCACGCTAAAGACGTTCCGCACCGAGATACGTTTAGCGCGGGGGTCCCCTAAAATATTCCTGCACAGTACTCCTGCGGTTGTCCATGTAAAACGATGCCACGCGATGGAAAAGGGCTCACGCACGCTTAACCGCCGTCTGAGAAACAAACGCCGAATTCTCGCGTAATTGGAGTGCTTCGATGCTTCCTTGTTCGCCCGGCTATAAAGATACACTGAAATTTCGAGTGCCGAAGAAGAGCCAACATCCTGCTAAATATATGTCAGCCAGGGGTCACTCATAACTCTATACAGCCCAGACAGCAAATTCTTTCACTTTTCTGACATCCACTATCAGAGGCACTTTGTCATGTTGGCCTCTCAATTTTTTCCTCCTTCAAATGACTGGGTCTTAATGAATACAATTCTTTGACTAAACATAGGTTTATGTAGCTCCAAGACAGATGTTTCCTTTCCATTGTAAATTCCACACAGCAATTTTAAATAAAAATCAATATTTTAGATAGTCATACACCCATTTACAACCATTAATAGCTTCATTTTTTCATGTTAAGTAAGTTAAATTGTAATATTCTCCGAAAAATGGAAGCGATGGTGAGCAATGCAAGCTAGACTCAGTTAGATGTCGCTTTAAAGAGATTAGGGCTGTCCACAGACGCAGGAATGCTCTCACATACAGGCGAGCCAACACATCCCTTTGACCCATCGTTGCATTTTGCCTTCTTGTCATCCTTGTCTGTCTGAACCTCACATTTTCACCTTTCGACCACACCGTGCCATGGCCACAAACACTCCCCCTGCCTCTCACCCGCCCAGAGTTGGCACGGTGGAGGAGTTTATATCCCTATCCACAGCATCCCCTCGATGATTACTTTGCCTCACTCGAGGTAATTCTGTGGAATGAGCCAATGAAATGAAGGGCTCCCTTCTTTTTCTTCCATCTTAGTTCCTGAAATAATGCCCAAATTAAACAATGTCAGAAGGAGAGGTGACCCTCACTATTCGAGAAAGCCATGTGCAGTCAACATCTTGCGCTGGAGAGAGGGATGAAAATAGTCGTTGGTGTGAGGGAAGGTTAGGTGTGTGTGTGTGTGTGTGTGTGTGTATTTGGACCTCACGCCTTATGCCTTCTCATCTCATACGCCTTGAATACGAAAATGAGTTACTTTTATTTACTGGGTACCTCTTGGCTGACAGCTCTCACTTAGACCAAGTCACATTCATAAGAAACTTTGGTCTTCGCCCACAAATACAGAGCGACTTTTTATTTTTACGGCGAACTTATTTTTACGCATTTTACTCGTTTTTCACGAGTCAAGGAGCTCCAAATAAATAAGATGAGACACTCAGAAGTTATCGAAATAGTTTCATTGGAGACGATACAGAATATTTAATCTTACTGGAAGGATTTTAGTCTCATGTCGAATCATGTGAATTAGATCCTCTTACCACTAATATCAAATGATGTCCTTCACGTGGAGTCGGCCACTTTAACTCGTTTCTTAGTTAATCCACGAGCCATTTTTTAAAATTAAATACACTGTATTTTATGCTATTTCATAAGTTTATAATTTTGTATTGTATTTTTGCTTGCTTAGTTTTCATAGTAATTTCTCTAAGATTGTTGACTGTTGTTGTGATTGATTGTGACATGTTTATATGTCTAAATAGATATATTCACTAGTTACGTTAACACCATCCAGCATAAGTCTTTGTATTTTGCATTTCAACTATTTTTGTGGTTATTTTCATTTCCAATACAGTTTCCCGGGTGTTTTTCCAGGTCTTAGAGAGATGAATTTATTCATCTGGGGAAAGATTCCACCTAATTATGAGTAACTCTCGTGAAACGATGCCATGATACCTCACGGTATTCACGATACTCATTATTACCACGGTACGAAAATATCCCTCCAATGCATTGAAGAGAATGTGAGACCAAGTGCTTAGAGAGGTGAGTGAATATTGTATAAATTTAAGGCTTTACTAAGTGCAAATGTAGCTCATGACATAAATTATAGCTGCCTAGATTCCACAGAATTTTGTTTCAACCGAGATGAATTCGGCATACGAAGCTTTTATCAATTCCTTAACAATACCGTTGTACTTGGTAACGATAGTTGGTAACCATAATATCGTCTGGAAATGTGATGGAATTAATTGCCGCCGGAGCAAAACGGCATCAGCCCGTTTTGGTCAAGCAACTGATTCAAAAAATGTTGCCATTAACACGTTAGTTCCTAGATCGCGCCGCAGCTGCGCCCTGGCGCCATTGTACTGTGCAGAGCGGCATCTGAATAACAGAAGACAACTGATTCCTCACCTATTCTGTTCTCGTTGCGATAGAATGATTATATAGCGTTGCGGTCATTGGCTTAATTACTGGTTACAATTTGTCGAACGGGAATCTGTTGCTGTCGATTGCTGGTTCATTTAGTTGACCGCCCATCGCTATGGATAGAATCAGAACCGTGAAGTATCTTCCATGAATTCAAATTACATTTTTTCTTTATTTTAACGAAATATTTCTTACAACTACATAGTAAACAGAACTACTAGAAATGTTTTAACAGCACCAATAGATCGCGTGATGTTTACTTTTGCCTCTAGCTGTAATCCGCAACAGGGCGTTTGACGGTGCTGTCACATTTTGAAACTGTTTCGCTTGCGGTACAGTTGCAATAGTGCTTCCGTGTTCTTTAACTACCACCACCGATCTGGAATATATAGATCGATGATTTTCAGAGTGCGGTAGCATAATTTGCTGATTTCTTCATCTACATAGTTACCTGCGAACCGCCGCATGGGCGTGTGGCAGAGGGTGTTAGATCACCAGCCGAGTAAAGATGTAAGGTTGTGGGAGGTGAAATGGTGACGTGTATTGTGGGAGTGTATTTAGCGGAGATCAGTTTTTATTGTGGTCGCTTATCGTGCGCGGAAAGAAAAAATTTTTGTACCTAACTGTTCGGCAGGGTATCTCTCTTATTTTATCACATCTGCCAGACCAAGAGATGTAGTGAGACGTCATGATAATATCCTCTGTGTCGCTCTGAAAAATATCAGTTCTGAATTTCTCGAGCAGCCTAAGCCTAGCGTGCAGCCTCCGAGTCTCTAGGGGCTCCCACCTTAATCCCTCTAAAAGTTGTGAGACACTTTATGTTTGCTCGTATTGCAGTTTTTAACGACGCGTGCAGCTTTTCTTCGTTTTTTGTTAATATTTTTTTGGTTAAATCTTTCATAAACCAGGGTCCCAAATGCTCGCGGCGTATTCGAGGTGTGGCCTAAACCAGAGCGAAGAATAGCATCTCTCTTTTATAATTTCATCCGAGGATCTTCCTATTGTACGTTTAACAAAACCTAGTTTTTTTAACGCTGTGTTGCATATGTTTTGTCAGTGTGCTCCCCACGGATCTGAATCCGAATCCGTAAATCCAAGAATCGTATGTTCCAAGAATAAGACAATGAAACAAAAGATGGCACACGTATCTTTGTAATTACTTGTCCTCCATTTTCTACAATATGTATTTCAAGCATCAAAGTGTTGAGCATGTCAAGGTGAATATGTTGCACAAACTCGTTTGACCACAGGGTCGCATTTGAACCTTGCTTCCTGGCGCCAAATTCAAATTAGCAAATTATGCTCCCGCACCCTGTATTTCGCGATTTAAAATCTTCTTCGTCGCTGGGTCAAAGTGTCGAGTGTAAGGTCCTCGCCACTTCCCATTCCATATCCACTTCCATTCCCTCGCTGCTCCCCCCTCACTCACTCATTCAACTCCCCCGCGCCAATGTCTCCTCATTCACTCATTTGGCGTCACGCACCATCCTACAACTCCTCCATAATAGCCGTCGCGACGAAGTGATGTCGCTTTTTTGGGTTCCCTGACAAGGGCGAGCGAGGAGAGCAAGAGCTGTGTGTCCCAAGAGGTCGTTCGAGTGGTCGTGCAATCGATACGTTTCGATGATCGGATTGAGATTACGGAATGCGAACACTTCGCCAACTTTAAGGGCGAAGCTATTAAATGCGAGTGGCTTCTGCGCTTCTGATTGAGTCGAAGATGACGGCGACTGCCCGTGCTGAATTCTAGATATGCTCTCGGTCGACGATTAGTGAAGATGGAAACGATTTCTTTAACTAATGATTGTTATTGATGAATATTGAAAGGAACATTCCATTTAAGTCAGTCGTCCAGACATCTGAATAATTCTCTCTCCTTAAATGTTGAACCAGTTTCAACATTAGATGCATTTACAATGTATTAGGGGCTAGAACCGATCACTATAAAACGTTTTACCATAAAAATACATTTTATTGGTGTTTTTAAATTGAATTACGCAACCTCAAAGCTATTAATATGCAGCTCCATCAAATGATTGGGTAAAGAATATTGAGCGATATTCGAAAGATACTGACCATAATAATTAAAATTGGAAAAAATGACACTATGGAACTTAAAGGTTTACTTGACGGGCTTAATATCCACTGATGGATGGATTTAGCTATAATTCATAAAACAAGGAACGCGATTCACTTTAAGATCAAAATATAGGATGGTCATATTTCATACAGGATAAAATTAAAAGGAGGATCAACATTTAATTTTTAATAGTCATTATGAGATACTATGGCCACTGCCATGGCACTGCCATCGCCACTGAACATTTATATTCTGAAAAAAATATCGATTGGCGTTAGCGGAGAAGAGAATTCCTAAAATATACAAATATTATCTTAGTGCCTGAAAGTTTTTCCCTAGTTTTAGAGAAAACGTAATTTTGGTGCATAGAAACACTGAATGCGAAATTTTACAGATGTATATTTCCAATTTATAAATTAATTTGCGATAAAATCATAACTTGTGCCTTGCGCAGTAATGAACCGCGGTCACATACTGTCTGCTATGACGTGACGTTGTATTCTGCAATCGTCGCGGATTCGTTTTCAATCGCCTGGTTTCTTTCCTACAATGCACCGTAAATGTATTCAGTAAAGGGGACAGAATGGCACAAAAATACGTCAAGATGGTGCCAAATATTATCTGAGGCAAAGTAAGCGCGAAAAAGAAGGAATTTGAAGACCTTCGAAGAGTCGTACGAAAATCTGAACGACGTGAATACGTACACAATGGAAGTGGAATCTTTTGATGCTTATGGGCGGCGTATTGAGCTCCTCTGGAATGGAATGGGAGAGCCATGAAATAACTTTGAGGAGACGTATACATACAAGATGCATAGCGCATCACGATAGCAAATACATTACACGGCAGTGCACTAACCAATCCTATAAAGAGTCAGGACTTACAGGGGACGACATTCATGATTGCGGAGTGAAAAAAAACGGCCGGTTCGAATCCCGGTCAAGGCGGATGATTTTTTCTCTGTGGAATTTCGCACAAAAATGCAAAGTTTGAGAAAATATATCTACACGGGACTAGCCAGTAAATATCAAACTAGTAGGGAACAGAACAGAAGAGACTGGCAATGGATGTTCGCTGATTGACTGAGTCTGCGGACATATTATGGAAAAATTAATATATAAAAGATTTAAGGTTTACCAGGCGATTAATATTTATGAAATATTCTCGAGTTTGGCACTGGGTAAAGATTTCAAAGGTCGACGTCTCGACGAGTAGCACTCCGTCATCGCGTCATCAGGGCTGAGAGGGCTGGTTGCCGAGTTGGTCCATGCCGGATTTTTTATGGCTAGTCAAGGGCGGTTGAAAACCCATTATTGTTCGGCTAATTTGAATTTGTTCGAGGTGGTTTAAATTCGAATTGTCTCCGTGACCGTATTATTTTATTGATTAACGGTGTCCATGTTTGTCTGATATTTTACCCAGAGTCTCGATTCAGCTTCTCCTCTTCCAAATTTATCTCGGTTGCCTCTTTCATTAAACGAACCCAGTGTCCATTTGAACGGCAGAGGATTTTGGCGCCGTTGAAATTTATTGAGTCCACATAATCGAGACTTTGCTCTACCAAGTCCGATTTTTCGGGTCGAAATAGTCTTATATGCCTCTTGAGTTCCTTAATTATGGCTTCCACCGTACATGATGTCTCTCCAATGTTTGCGAGGCCACACTCACAAGGGATATTATACACTCCACAGGTACTATGTGACCGAGGTTGTCCTTTACTCTTACCAGCCGATCTCAAATTTTCTCTGGAGGTCTGTGGATCATCTGGTTTTTATACTTTTGTAAAATTCTTCCTATTTTTTCCGAGATAGTGAAAATATAGGGAACACAAGCACTTCCCAACGGCTTTTTGTGGTTTTCTTCGGGCATCATATTTGTTTCGACGGTTCTTTTCAAGGCTAAGAGAAAATTTCTGTCACTTTATTAATGGCGTTTAAACGTAGGTCTCAGATGTCCCAATTCAGTGGGGAGACTTTCTGCGTCTGCTGCCGTTTTCGCCCGGTGTATCAAGGTGGTCAAGATGCAAGATGCTTCTGGGAGGAATGCTGGTGACTTCTACCATTTAGGTAGAGGTTAGTGTGAGTAGTTTATATATAGTTCGTAGTACTGGATAACCTGCATTTTTTATGGTCGTATTTCAACAATAAAAACCAAAAATGATTTCCCGTAAACTGATGTAATGTAAATGAAGGCATCAAATGGCTTTTATTTAGCTTTCTGTTCGGAACTTAGAACTTGGCACCAGCGTCAGAATCTAAGTGCACTCGCATTTACGCACTAGTTTTGCTTTTTTAAATCTTTCTGATCTCCAAAGCACTGGAAAAGAATTCTGGAGAATTATTTCGCGACTTTTCTTTCTACTGATCATCCAAAACAATCCGCATTCCGAGAAGATTACTTCCCGACAATAAATGCTACAGTCAATGGTTACGGTGTTGTATCAAACTTCAATCGACTTGCATCCAATTGATCACATATTTCTTCCCCAATTTTGGAACAAAAAAGCCTTTATAATAAAGAGAGTTCCACTTTCCCCCGGACACAAACATGAGTCTTAGCTGCCTACTATATGGAGAAATTTGCTATTGGCTAGGCTTCTGACTGAAGAAATAGCTTTGCAAAAATGATGCTCAATAAATCGTTATTATTAAGGTAAATAAGTGAATAAAGTGCCGTCAATTCTAATTAAATATTATGGAAACACAAAATTTGTTTTTGAATCAATTTCCCGTTCTCACAAATACGGTAATCAGAACATTCCATTTGAACAGCCAAACATCAACAGTTACGTTGTACAAAAATGAGTTTTCAGAATATCGTGGGAAATAACAGGTATAGCAATAATTTTGGTGGTGAAAATCATCACTAAAATTGAGAAACCACGCGCTGTTTAAGGTTTAAAAACCACGATAACAAGATGGAAAGAAATAATTACTTTTGCTATCGTACCTGTAACATATGGCATTAAATATTGCTGTGAATATGTTTAGTGTAACTTCAGCATTTCAGAAAAGAGTGTGATGCTCAGATAAAAATTTTAAGATCTCTTCATTTATCATATTATACACAAAATGGAAAAATCTGACCCGAAATACCAAAGATATGCAGAGAAAAATTCCGCGCTTCGTCCAAAATTCAACTTGGGAAGTGCGTGGACCTAGGAGTAGATATGATTGGCTTTTCTGGCGCAAAACTTGACAATCGTCCAAGACCCAACCCCCCACCCCACTAGACTACCGAGAACCCAACCCCCCCCTCTCCGTCAAAGCGAGAACCCAACCCCCCCCTCTCCGTCAAAGCGAGAACCCAACCCCCACTCATCGTCAATGCGGAAATTCCACCCCACCCAACCGTCAAGGCTACCTAGAATTCGTCGTACGTAAACAACTACGAAGTCGCATGATGAAACCTGAGACGCAATACCTCATCTCCTTTCAAGTAAATGCACGTGTCAACCCACAAACACATGCGTTGCATTATGGTCTCTTCAAGGTGAGCTTCCCAGGTAATTGAGAACGTGATCATAATCTTCACCCATTATAATATCCTTCCAATCCGACTCAGGTGCTGACCTCGATCATATCCGGCTAGCAGCAGTGACGGAGATGATGCAAGTACTGCATCAGCGAAGATAATTTGTCACGTGTAAGAGGCCACAACTGCGCACCAGAGCTCTAAACGTCCTCCTCCCCTTACAACAATCACCCCATCCAAACAATATATAAGAGCATACAGATAACTGCGAGCTCATTATACGTCCTAAAAGAGGAGTGAACAAGCTCATTCTCCAGGAAAATGAATTCTTAAGTCCCAGGTTTAAAAAGGATCCCCACAGCTGGCCTGGGAAATGCATACTTGCGGGTGGAGAGACAGCCCGACGGGGACACCTATGACCTTTTTGTCCCCAGAGATCTTTTGAATATCTCCAACACCGATTTCATGTTAACTGTTTACTTTAAAACGTACTACTACTACTGCGTGTTTAAACATCAGCAACGAACGTTTGAGGTGGTCGGGCAAGAAGTGACATTCTCCGGCTTCCCAGATGGAAACGGGACGGTGGAGCGATTCAACATTGCCATGGCATCTGATATCACCGATCCGACAAAACAAAGCAAAGCCGAGGAGCAGCTTCCTATCATCTGGCTGGATGTGCACGAGGCCTACAAGCCAGTTCCACAACCCACGTCCGGAGGAAGTGTTCCAGAGAGAACCGAAGTCGATGGTAGGTCCAAGATTATTGTCAAAGGTGTATCAAAATGCGGCGGTGGGATCTTGATATCAAAAGGTGGTGGTGATGAGATTGTGAAGGTTGATGGAAGGAAAACAGTGTGCTACACGGACCATATAGAATCTCAAGTGAGATACGGTACCACGGACTCTATCAAGCGTACCCGTCTACGAGTGATAAAATTAGTGCTTAAAATTGAAGATGAAATGTTAGTATACTAAAACGTCTGTATACATGTTCAGAAATGAAAAAGTATTTAAAAAATGTTTTTTTGCTATCATTTTTTATTACCTCACCTTTAATGCAAAGGTATCATCGAAATAAAAGAGAAAATACAGGTTTACAAAAAATATTAATTTTTCACAATAATATATACAATATTATAAATACATCAACCACACATGGAGGTGTTGGTTATATTGTTCACGAAACATATCGTCTCAAAGTTCAATTCACCATCTTCACTAATTTTGTACTATTCTTGCAATAAACACACTGCACTTCTGATCGCGTATAATTAATTGTACCTCCATGTTCATACCACTTTTGTTCAAATATCCATTCTCGAGTAAACAACTCTATACAATGGAGTCCTTGCAAGGTTTTTTTACAGCTGTTTTAACTCATGCATCATATAGATAACCAAAAATGTTTCCTACATATTATTTCCTTTCATCTGAGCGTCCCATATTTATTGAACTACAGTCAATGGAAAAGATGATGTCGTTTAAAACGCTGCTTTTTGTGCGCCATTTTGGAAGTGATACGCATGACATCACACCTGCCGTCCACCGTACGAGACGTACGAGATACCGGCGAATAGTTCGGCGAGTATCACCGCTCACTTACCGTTTATTTATCTTTAGCCTCGTGATATTTCGTTGAAATATTGCGTCTAAGTTTCGGAAAGTATATATGTATTTTGGTGTGCAATACTTTAACGATTTATTAGTGTTTCATCTATATGGAAATATATGCCAACTCGGAAAATCTGCCCATGAATTCGATGCTCTAGTGATGACGGAGTACTCATAATGAGATGCGACATGTAGACATAGTTGGAAATACAAACTGTTAAATCACTTCGTTAATTATTTACTGTGATTTTCTCGATAAATTAATGTATTACTTGTTTGAAATTTCTGATGAAGTATTTCGACATTATTAGAAATGTGATCTTTTCGAAAAGTTTGATTGTAAAATTTAATTGCAGTTCCTTGAGGAAGTATGACATCGATAGTGCAATAGGACGCTTTCGAAAGCAAATATTGAAAAATGTATGCACAGTGAAGTGCGAATTATTCCCGGAACATAAAGTAACGGCGAAAAATTGTGAGTCTAGCCCTATAATAAGCGAAGAGTCTCACGAGGAGACATCGCGAGACCCACGGTGAGGTGAGGTGACGCCAAAGATTTAATTATTTTGCGACTGGGGATAGATGTAGAAAAAGGGTCGCTGCTTTTTCTTCCATAGGCCCGGGTTCGCGAGAAAATTGTAGGTAATTCGAGAATTTGGCTCACCTTCAATTCGTTGCATTAAGACATGTTCACACGATGCATGTCCTTGCAAGTATATACGTTGATAGATAGATGCAAGGAAAAATTATCCGTATCATAACAGGAGATTTTTTATGTCCACGAGTTCATGCATTGGCGCAATTTTGGGTGTAAATACGATGCAATTTTAATGGTGACTGTTTACGCATCTGCTCATGCGTAATTCACATCAATTTTACGCTCGTAACATAAT
The DNA here is from genome assembly GCA_963169105.1 of Ceriagrion tenellum. Classification (NCBI taxonomy): domain Eukaryota; kingdom Metazoa; phylum Arthropoda; class Insecta; order Odonata; family Coenagrionidae; genus Ceriagrion; species Ceriagrion tenellum. Next base: position 116,345,957 of record OY720644.1, read on the forward strand.
TATTTTCCGTGGTGGTGTGGGTTAAGGCATTGGGTGTACAGGACTCCAGCGTAGTACAGGATCGTGGCCATTCTGCGTAATTTATTTTTCGGTTTAATATGTTTCAGAAATAAAGTAGAATTCCCAATCCCGAACAGGTACAACCGTCACTGCATCTTTTTTAACTTTCTAACTATTACTTGGATCTTCAACCAACCCTTCAAAGAGAGTACAACTAGTAGAAAATTTTGGGATTCTATAGTTCGCCTGAATTTACACTTAATAGGTGGAAGGTGTGTCGTTGGCCGCACTTTTGTAATCTGAGGATACATTTTAGTGAAGAGAGAGAGAGAGCTCCGATCGGTCATGAGTTTATTTGAAGAGTGTTAACAATAGACAAATATGTAATTTTTATCGTAAAGCGACGTATTCACTTCGAATTTCCTAGGAATTATACTCGAATGCTGGTATTTTTTAATCAACTTTTCACTCACTGTGAAGAATTTTCTGATGTGAGAGAGTTAATAACAGGGTATGTAAAAGCAGAGGTTTGTGCAGAGGTTCATTTCAAACGGCGTATTTAATGTAAGCAAAACGTAGATCGAAGGATCATGGAGTGTTTTCCTTGCACAATCAACCAACGCGGTTGAAAACCCGGAAAACCTTAATGTTCGACAACATACAAAAATGGTCGTAAATTGTGTTACCAACACGAACTGCGTTCGTGCAGATACAAAGCATCTGGTGATAACTTTATTAAATGCGCTTATTGTGGAGTCATTTTTTACTAAAAATGCATGTGATATCATTTGAAATCATGCCACATTACGCCGTGAAAGTAAGGTGAAATCCCTAGAGTTGCAATACGCATAACAAGGTAAATAAAATACTGTGTTATCATGCCCTACATTTGTAATGAACTGGAATGTATTAATTTTCTTTCTCCTGAGGTCCCCGTTTCGATTCCTCAAAATGTTACAAAAATAAATGCAATTACAGGTAAAATAGTGGAAAGAAATCCTATAGTTGCAATTTTATCGCGAACCCAGGCGCATGGGAAAAAATCTTACACTTTTCCCACGTTTCTCTCCTGTTTCAGAAAAAAGTTGTATCGTTAGCAGCCTAAACCAGTCTGTACAGTGTAAGAAGTTATGACAATGCCGACGACATACGACTTTAAATCAATGTATATGGTTAAACTTCGCTTCAGTTCCGTTAATTTGTATGCGGAATTTCCATCGTTGATAGCAGCGTAGATGTTTGCGTGCTTGCATCCATTGAATACTCCACCGTTCTAGGCGTAGCGCTCCTGCCCTTAGTCCCCGATGACGCCGCCCGGAGTCCCCGAGACAACGCCGGGCATGCCACCACTGTGGCCTCCCGAACGACAGGTGTGACGTCATACCTGCCCGATCTGGGCCACGCTCCCCTTTTCGCCCGTTTTTCGCGCCTTTGACAACGCGATTCCTTCGCGATTTCGACAACTTAGAGAATTTATATCTCGGAAACTAAGCGTTACTCACGCCTCGGATTTTTTGCATTGGGCAAGGTTCATCATCCTCTATTACACCAGGGTTGAAATTTGCTGTGAAAAAATCATTTGACTTGACCGGGATTCGAACCCGGATCTACAAATTGCCGGTCAGGTGTGTTAGCCAGTTACACCACCAAGCCATCTCCCTTCAAGGCGAATTTCGAGGGGGGTTTATGCGGACTAGATGTTCAGGCCTCACGTCTACATTGTAGCACATGAGACGAAGTCGTGCTTACAAAACCACTGTCGCGGTGGATGAACCCAACATTATCGTTATTAAAACGACGAAATTGACAAATTTTCAAACATTCCTGGTGTATATGCACCCGTTCGAGTGACTTCGTACCACATCATTTGTTAACTGCAATGTTTGGAAATCCTCTATTACCTCTATTTTTTTCAAAAAACCTGCAAGTTCTCCAATATATCCATTTAATTGAACAGCATAACAAATGAACAAAGAAAACATGGTAATGTTATATAACAGAAAAACACTAAATACAAAAAATCTAAACCATGCATTGCAAAAAGCTTTTTAATGGTAATCACGTTAATTTTTAACAAATTTTATTTATTGTACACCAGTTAGCAAGCTTATGACAATTCTTTCCAGCACATTGTATACTACTTTGAGAATAAGAGTCAATTAAACATCCCTCATCTGTAGCTAATTTCTTAAGCGAGGGACATCCATAGAATTCAAGATTAGCTACCCAAATACCTATGGGAAGAAGACTCGTTAAGTAAGTTGCCTTTTGTGCGCCTATAGTGAACAGATATTTAAATTGCTTTGTGTAATTATGTAATATACTCTCCAATTCTGAATAATCTATATTCCCAGAATATTCAGACAAACCGTGATAGTTGTTTCTCAACCAAGAGGAATCTTTCACCGTATAACATCCGGGTTGGTGATTTAAAGAGCCACGTGTTACAACATTTGTTTTGAACATTGATTATGGGTAATTCCTTGACTATATAACTCCCGTCATTATAATTGATTCCTTGAAATTCGATACCCATCCCATCACGATGCGCCCATCGCGATGTATGTGGGTTGAACACACATCAAAGACCTTTTAACGTACAGAATTTTACTTCGTGCCAGAAGTCAAAAAGCCTTTCAATCACACGCGCTGGAATAATCAGAGCATAACCAAGTTATACTTTTTGATTACCAGGCAAATCATACGTTATCAGTACCATCTCTAATTCAAGTCTTTCCAAATTTAAATAAAAGGAATTATTAGCTAACTTGGTGGCGAGAAATTATCTAACTTTATCACGACTGCTCGAAAGTCTCCGGAGAAAGAGATTATCAGCTTGGAGAATTTTATCAGAGCATACCATTCGTCACCGTACAAGTTAAACGAACCCTTCGTTAAAATGCTTTTAATGGACAAATGTCTCTTCCCAAAGCAATTTGCATAGGCTAAGCAGGATGAGGTTAATTGTTCTTTTTCACCTTCGTAGAAAAAAAACATTCACAGTGTTTTCCAAATTCAGAATATTAGTCCATTCAGCTTGCGAAACAATTACGCACATTTTATTCCCTTGGTTAAATTGCACCACGAGCTCAAAGTCTCTACCAGGATCGTTACCAACACACACACTCTTCGACTTTGCACTCTTTAATTAATAAACCGATTGAAGGAGCAGATTATTCAAGCGTGGAGATGCAGCGGGACTGGAATGGTGTCCAGCTGGTCTCTTCCTCTTGACGGATGGAGACTGCAGGACTTCTTCCTACGACGGTAGCATGACGACTGATGTACGGTGAGAATTTAAGTAGCTTAAGAGGACGATATTGGAGGAGGGTGGTGGAACAATCATCGGAACATGGATCAACTTCGGCCTTGAGACGGTTATACTGAAACCACTGGGCGAGGAAATGAGCGTCTCTCAATGCGCACGTGCTATTGCGTAATTTGTGACAGGGATTGAGGCAGAAAATGCGATAAAGCTGCATTTTTCAGGAGGAAGGCAATTTAATTCTTTTGGAAGAGAGATGAAAGTCCGCTCAGTGAGATCGGAGAGAAATTCACACTCAGCCTCGCTAATTACGAAGAGAGCGGTCGCTCCCTCAATGATGGCCTCCAAAGCAGGGAGCAGCTCTACGTGAGAGATGACTCCACTGTTGAAGGAAGTCTCATCGTAGTGCAGGGGTCTTGAAACCGAAGCTTCTTTCCCCCAGCAACGAGTTTCTCATATTTCTTGAACCCTCCCCAAAAAAGACGGTTGGAATCAACGTCGACGGCCGCAAGCTCCGTCACGCCATCCTTCAACATGCTCACTAATGCGACGATCTGCATTCTGCGACTGATTCTTCTCTAAAAATCACATCCTCTCCCCATGCGCTGTATTTATTTTCGAACAGCAACGCTGGGCTCGGGGATGACATCTCACGTCGCTCCTCATTCCATCGAAGGTGAGTCGGAACAGCTCTAGGGTGCGGCAGTAGTTGAGGTGTGCGTTGGTGAGATTGAATTGGGTGAGGAATTTGTTTTAACTTTTCCCTAAACATTTACTAACTGCATACTAGAACAATATTCCCCGCAAATGTCGGAATGAAAGCTTTGTATCTGAATGCGATTGTGAGTGCAGTTGAAAGGCTTTCAAAAATTCAAAATTTTAGGAACAAAGGGGCTTAATCCATACGAGTCAAGGTATTCTGCAAATTGATTATATATGTAAATAGATACCCAATGAGAACCCGGAAAACTAGCCGGATCGAAATTTACTAAGAATATACCATTTTTCCATGAGTGTGGTAACTTATCGGAAGGATATACTCCGCGAAATAATTCACCCTATCTATTACGTAATAGTCTATCGATTTGAACGCTATCCATGACTAAAAACTTGTGATAATATTCCTGTTTTTATCAATTTCTAGTGTAGCATCATATTCAGCAAAGACCATGAACGTTACGGTTTTAGCCAATTTGTTTTCAAATCTCGCCTCTACTCTCACCACACCTGTATCTCTTAAACTTACCTAGTCCTCATTACCTGAATCGTCCGGTGTGAGATCGAATACTAACATAAAATAACCGTGTCCAAATATATCGTAAGTGATTTGATTTCCCTTATCGTAATGCTTTATTCCAATGCCGGAGAAAATCGTATCATACGCTCGTGCTCAATACTTTTTACCGCTGAAATTGTATTCCAGTCCCTCGGAAGGAATCTGAACTCCGTTCACAAAGAGCGAAAAATTTCTCGAGTGAGTAGTGAGAGTGAAAATGGATTCTTATTCACATCACCGGCGTACGAATCGTTGTCGACAATAGTAAATAGTAGTGTTAGGTATTCGTCCAACAATTGCGTTGTTAATTCTTAAAGTTCGACCGCCTGAGGGTACAGTGAACGTTTTCAATTCAGTTCGCTTGTAATGATATTTAGCTTTGTCTTGTTCTAACATTTTACTATGCGTTACTAATATCGAAGGATTAATATCATGATGTAGCACGTATAGCGTTGCGTCGATTATTCGCAAGACCCCATCTTCAACACCCATTAGATAGAAAGAAGGTTTGGAGTGCATAAGATCGATTCCGATATCGACTCAATCCAACAAAAGTTGCGTTTGATTAAATACGTCCACATGTAATTTACCATACAATTCAACCTCGGCACTGTTCTTGAACCACGATTTTCGTTTCATGTACCCGGCGTATTGGTGCTATCCGTCAGGTATTGGTATGTATTGGTGCTATCCGTCTTGTTAACATCATCCCCCGTATCCAATTCCCAACTGACATTATGCAAGTGAGTCCTGCTGGCGTCTTTACCGTAATTTAACGCATTTTCGATATAGCTGCTATAATGGTAATTATCCTCTGAAGGCATGACAAGAGTCCCGTTCAAATAAACGTTGCACTGTTCGGATAGGGAGTGTAGAATATTGTTGACGACGCCTGGCTGATTAGTATCTGCATCGGTATAATCACTTAAATTTTTCTTGCATATCTTTAATTTGAGTCTGAAATATATACTATTTAAATCTCTGTACGCATCTCCGGAATCCTCGATCAAAAATTCGATTACAGAGCGATTATCCAATGAAGATATGGATTTGTAAGGCACCAAGCGTTTAGATAGAATGTTGATCTGTACGGGTGGATTAGGTTGGAATAAATCCAACGAACTCAGCATATGATCAGCCATTATGAAAAAATATCTCTCGGCGCGACCTCCTTCGCTCTTCGCCCTCTCGTTGAATGCTGTTTTTTCTTTCTACCTCGTGGTTTTATTTTAATCAAGCGAGGACGTTTTGGTATCCTCAATCTCCCCCCTTTAAACAACTTTTCCTCAGCCTTACGCTTCAAATTCTGTCCTGCCTCGTTTAATCTATTGCGTAATATCTCCTTGACCGGTTTGGTGCCAAGATCACCGATGGCAGCCGCTCCCGCACTTGCAACCTCCTTCCCCACAGTCTTAAGTCCGCTAAACAATAAAGGTTTAGCATAACGCCATAGACCGGCTAAAAAACTCCCAATACCCCTCCCTTTTTTCACGCGATATGATGCTCGATATATTGGCCCCACCTCTCCTCCCACCTGTCTTGCATAGTATGCATAATAACGATCCGCTACCGGAGCCATCTCGTTGCTTAATGACGAACTAATCGAAATTACTTCTTTTTTATAAAATGCAACACCATTATTGAAGATTGTATCCCACTATGAAAAGGAATAGGCTCACCGACTTTATCGGCCATTAAAATCTCAACGCTTTCAATGCTGTTCTTCTCGACCATGTAATAGAAAATCGGATTGAATACTTAATATCCCCAAATGCTAGTGTTGATTTTACGTAATCAGCAGCTCAATGAAGCACCCACGAATTGAGATTTAATTACGTCGGTGTAAAGGTAAATGTTTTTCGAGGGAGACAATACGTTTCTTTTTACTATTCCAGTTTATTGATAGCATGTCCTTCTCTAACATAATCAGTTATAGCCTTAGGAAATTCCCCATGACGGGTTGGTTCACACCCTTATTTTTTCCCCCTCCCATGCTAGAATCCACGTTGCTCTGAGAATATCCTCATTTGTTTGGTGTTGAGTTGCTCTTTTACATGCCAAGAGAGTTTGAGTATATAAATCACGAAATGAGTCATATATACCTGGTAGCAAAGTATAATTTACGTATTTGTTATTGATAAATACACCTGGTGATAGTCGTTCCCTTAATCCCGAAGGATAGTCAGTCAATGGAAGTTTAATTGTATCTCTACTCATCCTATTGCTAAGTGCTTTTCGTTCACCATCATCGCGTTCTAGGAATAGCTTTAGGAACTCGTGCCCCAGCGAGTCAAATGTTCCATTTGGCACTACGAAGAAGGAGTCATCTTTCCACCTAATTTTAACCTCAGTAACACTAGAATCATCTTCCTGAGGTCCGCCTTCTTCCCCTCGAACTATCCCATCCTCGTTTCGAGTCCTGTTATCATTGCAAGTTGGAGTTCCCTCTTCTCCTCCAATTAAATGGGTTGGAGGATGAGCCGGAGCAATATCTTTTAAATCAATTGACGGAATCAAAATCTCCGACAAGCCTCTATCCACCCATCATTCTCTAAATCGATACGATGACTCGATTTTGTTCGATAATGAGCTATTGTGTTTTGGGGAAAGAATTCGCGAGAGCTATCGCGTGGTAAAGTCAAGTAAAACTCAATCATAATTTACGCACGGTAGAAGCCGCAACCCAAGAGTTAAATGATTGCGGGTATCCTTCCCACTTTATGAAATATTCGAGATTGGGTCCGCGTCCTCTACGCCTCAAAATCTTCTCGATCCTTAATTCCGTCACTGCGGAAACGTTCACCTTAACTAACTCTTGCGCGTTAAAACTGCCGCTTATATTCTCACCATTCATATCCTGCAACATGTAACTTGGTATTTCTCTTGTACTATCTATGTCTATCACTCAAATATTTCTCTGGTGTAATTGGCGAGGTAACCTATGGCGAACGGAAGCCGCTCTTTGCTAATCCTCACGTGATCGATTTTAAATTTTGTATACTTTTTCACAACATTTTTTCTCCGGCTAGCGATCGCAAACGCATTCTTTGCGTTCACCTTGGAGGGTGCAATGCCCAAACTCGTATGAACGCCAATGTTATAAATACTCACGAGTTTTGGAAGCACATCGACGTATTTGTAAGTGGCGTATTTTGTAAAACACTTATACATTTTAGTTTTTAGAGTGCGATTGAATGATTCCACGAGGCCGGCTTATATGTCCGGATTATTTGCGGTGTAAAATTTCACTCTACGACGTGAGAGAAAATCTCTAAATTTGGCGTTGACAAATTCACTTCCCTTATCGCTTTGAATTTTCAACGGCTTTCTCTCGCGAAATATACCCTTAAAAGCGCTAACTATTTCATCCGCTCGTTTACTACGTATAGCTCTCGCCCATGCGTACCTAGAAAACAAGTCTATCACAATCAAAATGTAACAATATCCTCTATTAATTTTTTCAAACTTTGCATGTTGTTCAAATCGCATTGCCAGCAATCATCAATGTAGGTCACGTCGTAGCGGTTTCGGGGAAAATTTTTATCCTCGCCGGTTAATGGAGAGTTTACGCCTCCTGAGAATCTAGCCACTCGCGTATTGCGTTTCTTGAAATTCCAGTCACATTATGTAATTTATCGAGTGCGAAAAAACTCGCAGAATGAACCAAATCGTTGTACACCCTATCGATTACGTCGTCACCCACTCTGGTCCGAACGATTTCTTATTTATTTTGCGCTTCCTTCTTCACGGTAATGCTCTGGGAGACGGACTCCTTGGTGGTGGCTCTCTTTCGCGTTGCACCGACCGCTTCCTTTTTCGTGTTTTTTATGTTCGGTAGTTGTGACAAACATTCCATCGCTCCTAATCTTTCGATTATGTGCCTCCATGTCGAATCTAAATCGGCGTTTACTTTTTTCACATCAGCTAATGATCTCTTCAATGCGTGAATCCTCTCCTCCCCATCACCCAATCTTGCATGTGGTTTGTTCTGAGCCAAAGGTTTTACTATCGGGTGAGTTAGTTGATGCTGGAACGCGTGCTCATATATTTATCGAGTATTCTTTTATATGAATGCCACTTGTCTACGTCCTTGAGTCCTTTCTTGGCCAACACACCTTTCATTTCCTAATCTAATGCGCTCAAACTTGCCTTCATATGCCCTCGCTCAAAGACTTCCGGGCTTACTACGAGCATCTTACTCAAACTCATTTCCCTAATAGGCTGCCTATGACACCGCTTAAAATTGATCCGAGTAACGTTGGTAAGAAACCACCTTTTTGTATGAGAAGCGCGCGTTTTCTCTTAACACTCGATCACCGCGTTGCCAACTTTCTCAACGTATTACGATGTTTTGCTAGTTTTCGTTTTAACCTTTTATCTATCTTATGATTCCCGTTTATGGTATTCAAACAGCAGTCGCTGATTGCTTTAATTAATCCGTCGTCGGAAGATTTCAGTGTCGCAGAGCGTAATTTCGGTTTTTCAGATTTTAACGCGTGGAGCAAATGCTTATTACTCTTCGATTTTTTCATCGCGCACTGGCATGTAGACTACGGTTACGACGACTTCGTCGTCGTCGTTATCGTCCACTGGCATGTAGACTATGGTAACTATGACTTCGTCGTCGTAGTATTAGGGGAATATGCTCGTTCGAAAACGAAATCTATTGTCTGTGTCCTGCCCAAGGTCCAGGACCAAATGACCGAATCGTAATTGATGTCGTAGATTTTTGAACGATACTATGTACTTATCCAGTAAAAACAAAATCTATAATAATTGGTACTGGCAAATTTATAAATAAACTTAATTATGATACTTTACCTAAAATCATAGTAAACGGTACTGAAATAGATTATACAAATAAGGTTGTAAACTTAGGAGTTAATATTAATTATACATTAACTTAGAAGAAGCATGTTGCTTTCATTTCCAACAAAGTGTACAAGACATTAGCGCAGATGAAACAATTTAAACATTTAATTCCATTTGAGCTGCGTAAAAAACTCATTAATCATCTTTTAATTCCTCATATCGATTATTATCTCCTTGTATTTGTTGATTTAACTAAGGAATTACAAAATAAATTACAAATCTTGTTTAATACGGGAGTAAAATAAATATGGAATACGAATATTACGAACATGTAACTCCTAATTATGTTACATTGAAGTGGATGAAATTTGAACATAGAAAAATATTTAAGTTATCTGTGTTCATCTAAAAAAACAACTAAACCCCTGATTATCTGTACAATTATATTATTAAAAACCAAAGTGTTCCAGGGAGACAAGTAAGAGGAAGAAGACGATTTAGAATTCCAAGGTGTAGAACTAATATGTGTCAGTTATCCACAATAAATTATGGCCTAAGAATATGGAATGGTATTCCTAACAATATTATAAAATCAAAAAATGTATATAAATTTAAATCGGAAATGTTATCTTTCTTGTATAAAAAATATTATTGTAGCGCAGTGTGAATTTTATAGTACACTTCATTATTTGTTAATTTCTATAAAAAACTCTCTCTCATCCTTACTAAATGTTTATATATTTAAATTACCTTGCACTATAGTAATTGTAAATATTATTGTATTAATGCTTAATGTATGCTTATTGAATGTTCATATTTGTAAACTGTAGTGTCCTGAAAAAATACTATTTTTGCCACAGAGTTTTTCAGTAAAACTGTACTTTGTTCCAAAGGATATGTAGTCCTTGAACAATAAATATTATTATTATTATTATTATTTCTTGTTACTTCTGTAACTTTCCCCTCAGTGTCCCCGGCTAACATCGGGTTTCGTTGCCGTCATAAGTGCCGAGAACTCGAGAGGGGCGGTGCAGAGTTCGTAGCCGCTTCCAATTAACCCATCGGATCAGTGGCTACGCTGCGTTCGGGTGGTGCGCACGAAGCAGACGAAGCGACCCCAAGAGGACGGCCTTCTGCATGCGGGCTGAAAGGGATTCCGCCTGTACCACGCAAGCAGGAATACACTTGATGCTCTGTATTAGCAAGTCATTGATTCCACCGAGCACACCTATGTCTAGGACTACTAGTTTTACCGAGTGTCCCGGGTACATCTACCGAAGTTCGAACAGCAGGTCTTGATATTTCGTCCGTTTTTCCGCCTCTTTCGAGTCCAAGTTCGTATCGGCCGGAGCCGAAAACTCAATTACGAATATGGAACGAGATTGGCGGTCGAGGAGAACGATGTCAGGCTTGTTCGCCTCCAACTGCCTGGTGGTGGGGAATGAGTAATTCCACCAGATTTTTATTTTGACGCTCACCACGACGGACTCAATATCTCCAGGGGCATAGGGCAGCACATAAACTTCGTCGATGCCGTAATGATGTCGAAGGTGGAAATACAACACCCGCAGAGCTGCGTTGTGCCGAGCTAAATACGCTGACTGCGCGTAATAACTGCAGCCGGAGAGAAGGTGACTCAAAGTCTCCGGCTTGGCTCGGCAAGCTCTGCGTCTCGTGTCCACCACCTCCGCCTTGAATATCATACGGCGGTACACGAGAGTGTTGATGACACCATCCTGGCACGCGAGAACGAAACCCTCTGTTTCGGACCTGAGACCCGCGGAACGAAGGAAGGCAAACGTCAGCTCCTTCGATAGCCCATGTTTTTCCATGTTTCGGTAGAAACCTCCATGCATGGGCTTATCGGTGTGCGTCTTGAGCAAGGTCTTATGCTCAGCCTTTTTGACCTCGAGCTTTAAGACGTCTGCCCTCAGTGACACGATTGACGTGCTACTGTCGTTACCGTAGGATGTCAGGTCAAATTCCAGACCGATTTCGTCCGCTGATCTCTTCGCCGCCTGGAAGAGGAACGCCCGGCACCTTCCTGCTCCCTTACCAGAGTGAGCAGGGGGTCCGTGCTGTTGAACACACGGCAAACTGTACCCAAAACAACCCTGTTATGTAGACACTCAAGGCTCAACAGACCTCTACCGCCTACACTGTGAGGGAGATACAATCTGGCGACGGAAGATTTCGGATGAAGACTTCTATAGATGGTCAGCATCTTCCTCGTTCCCCGGTCGAGGTTTTGCAACTCGTTGACTATCCATTTCATGTATCCGAAGGTGTACAGCAGTGTCGGAACCGCGAACATGTTCGTGGCAAGAACCTTGTTCTTGCTAGACAGCTCAGAACTCCAGATTTTTCTGAGTCTGTCTGTACTTGGCGGTGAGTCTTTCCTTCACTGCTGCTACCTTCTGCATTCGACGCTGGGAAACACCGAGGTATTCGTAGCATTCGTCATCATGCAGATAACGAACGACGTTCCCGTCAACGAGTTGCGAGTCTTCCTTGTCCTCCGATATTCTTCTTTTCGCCAGGTGGATGGATGCACACTTGTCCAATCCGAATTCCATCCCTATAGCCTCACTGTATTTATGTACGGTGTCCAGTGCAACGCGCAGTTCTTTGGCGCTGGAAGCATACAGTTTAAGGTCATCCATGTAAAATAAATGGGTGACCTTGTGCTTCCTGTCACCAGGAACGCCACACATGTATCCTCGGCCTCGTCTCTGCTTGAAGGTTGAAGGAGAGGGGGAGGAGGGAAATACAGAACAGGAGGGGGCTCAAACTGTCGCGTTGAAAAACGCCACAGTGGTATGTTACCTACTCAGTGGAGACGGTCCGTTTGCCCGATGTCAAGACGAAGCGCGTTCTTCAGAGTGGTAACAGGTGTTGGATGCAGGACACAACCTCTGGGTGGACTTTCATCAACTTCAGCAGGACGATGAGAAACTCATGCGAAGTGGTGTCAAAAGCCTTGCGATAGTCCACCCAGGCCATTGATAGGTTTCGCTTATGTCGGGCAGCAGCCTGACATATGCACCTGTCAATGAGCAGGTTGTCCTTGCATCCCGCGAATCCTCGTTTGCACCCCCTTTGCTCGTACACCTCCTCCCACACAGGCTGGATCTGCTGGAGGATAAGGTCGCTCAAGATCCTCGTGAACGTCTTGTATACAGTGTTTAGACAGGTTACAGGGCGATAGTTCTTCGGATTGGACAAGTCTCCCTTTTTCGGAATGAGAACCGTGCGTCCCTCAGTCAGCCAAGGTGGAAATGGTTCTCTACCTGTGATGAGGGACGTGAAGATTCTGGCCAGATGTTTGTGGGTAGAAGTGAACTTCTTCCACCAGAAGCTATTCACGGCATCCATTCCTGGAGCCGCGAAATTCTTCTTGCCAGAGAAAGCGTGCTTCACGTCACTTTCCGTGACTAAAAAGGGGCCATCCACATTGTGTATTATTATTATTATTATTACTTTGCATTCAGCAAAATGTTCCTCAATTGTGCGCTTTGGTAGAAAATATTCTTCGTGATTAAAAACACGGATACGTTAAAATGATGACTTCCTCTCGTGAACAATTTGCACACGTCTTTACTATAAGCCCCTTCACTCATAAAATCATTGATAACGCACAAGATTGGAGTACCTCCAAATTCCTCAAAAGTCGGTATTTTGTAGTGTATGCTCAGTAGTTCATGTTGTATATCTGGCTCGCTTCCTGGGCTGCAACGCCATACTATTTCTTCTATGTCGTGATTTATCATACAATGTAAATTTTGAATGAACTTCGTGACAAAGGTCGTCTTTACAGATCCTGATGGGCCAGCGCAGATGCAGGTAAACGGATGTTTCCAGACTAACGTCATGGTTGAGACTGGAAATTTCGATTTGAGATAAAGTATTTAACGTTCCCTAAGTATCAGCAAACTCCTCATCGTGTGTCCTCTTCCGCGGAATTTTGTAATGACCCCAAGCAAGCGTGTTAATTCCATTCTCGCAAATGCATCGTTATCATCACTGGCAGTGAGTGTTTCCTTGTTCATTTGCATTGTAAAAATCTCGTGTTTCTTGCTACGAATAACGTTCATCTTTCTAAACTATCGAATATTCATGTAAGCAGGGAACGAAATCGTTAAAAATCAGATATTTGTCTTCGTTTGCTCTCGTTACGCCTTTTGCTTTCTTTTTGTCTTTCCCACCCTCCAATTGAAACGAATATAGTTTACTTCGTAGCCCAAAGTGAGTCATTATTTTTCCATTACATTTATCCTTCATTTTAGCTATGACTTTTTTGTTTTTATCTAAATAACTTGGGTGGTCTTTTGGATAGTTTGTGGTATCGAATGCATCTAGATCTTCTAAAATATCCCTCTATGCATCAGCGGCGGTAATTTCATATATTAAGGAATTGGTATCGGTGTACACCAATTTCAATCGCTCTCCATATTTCGGTAACATTTTCTTGTAGTGAAAATCGTACATTAGCGTCTTACTCAGATCGAGAACACAGAATCCGATGTTTATTGGCTTGTTCATTTTAATAGTAGCCTTCCGCATGTGAAAGGCCACCAGAGACTCGTCGAGAATTGTTCGGTCTAAAAAAGTCGATTTGTTAATAAATTTTTGTAATTGCTTTTCGTTTGTCACTAATTGCATGTTTTTTCTTTTACATACATTCTCCATTGTTTTACCAAATACAGCATTATTCATGGGCTTATAAAAGTTCTTTGTGAACTCATCAGCGGCTAATTTTCTCCATTCAGTATTCAAATCCATGTAGGACTTTAACATCGGTGACTGACTATATTGAACGATTCTGTGTATCTTTTTAAGTTTAAGTACGAGGGAAATAGCTTGTTTTAGATTTACGTAGTGAATTACATATATTTTGTCTTGTTCTTTAGTTGTTAGTAATTTTTTGTGTTTGCCACCCGGTGGAATTTTGCGGACATAGCGGTATATCCTAGTGCTCGTCGTGGAGTATCTCAGGATATGTCAAGTCTACTTCGATAATATAACCAATCTCACTATCGTCTGGAATTTGCTTGATTTTAACGTTATCGATTGACTCATGAGTAGGCCATCTGAAATTTGCGAAAGGTAGAGGTCTCGATAGTTCCCAACCATACAAGTTATTCGCTTCCAAGTACATTAGGAATTTCGAATCCGCGTCTGAATCGTACTCGTTCATGTATTTGTTATTAGATGTACAGAATCTTTTAGAACACTGAGAAATACCACCTCGAATTCCTTTCTCGATCATCAGCAACATGTCGTAATATGTTAAAAGCTCGCGTTCGATTTTGGTGTGTTTCAGTGTCACATCGAAAGTTAACCCGGGAGAGGTATAATACCAGGCTGAGTCTAACTTGTATGCACTAAAACACACGGATCTGAAATTCTTAAATACGTCCGCTAGGAGTGTAACATCACTTTTCAAGTATACATCGCTATATTCTCCCAACGTCTCGCATTCGAACGAGCTCTAAACATTTTTAGCATGTTTATAGTCCTTGTCTAAAATTTTTTGGTTTGTTAAACGATTAAAAAATTGCGTCTTGTCTGGTAGTAAATACTTATCAAGTTTTTCCAATGAATCGGTATAATCGTAAGGGTACACCCCCTTATGAGCGACTACATTTGTCTTTTCGCCTATTATCGTATTTGTGTGTGTATAAACTCGGTTAAAATTGCCACCAGTGAAGCTAGCGATGCTGGCATGAAGCGATACGTGTCTATGAATCTGATGCTGAAATTGTTCTCGATAGCATTTGCAAATGATGCGTACTTTCCCTCGAAATTTGGGATTACGAATCTTTGTCTTTCATAATAGTCTAGCTCACGTACGATAAAATAACTATCGCACGATGATAAGTTATGCATAAAAACAGGCAAAAAATTAGGCATTTTGTACTGCAAATTACAGAAATAGTGCGCTGCGCCCCTGAATTTCCCCGTCAAGTGATCATGATCTCGCACTGTGTCTGCATTCAGCTCTTTTTCGGATATGTGACATTGCGTGCTCTCATTAAACCTACTTTCTTCTTCTGGGGTGAGAGGATTCATCGATACCGTATTTTTATACAACGCGTATATTTTCTTGGCCTCATCTTTGACACAATGAATGAAAACACTCATCGCGTTCGGTCCCCGATAAAATTGTGGTTGCTGGCAACCTTCCGGTGTGATCACAATGTAGCAGAAACTGAACGGTTCATGTTTTTGGATTGTGTTCGTGTATGATGAGACATCTAAAGATTCGCAAGTGGAAATATTCACGAGGAGGCATTCAATGTCTGCGTATATGGTGAATGGAACACGAAAGGAATAGTTTACATGTGTGAATTTCAATATTCTATTGTTCTCGTTAGTCAATACGATCTTACTCGGTGCCCCCGTTCCTCTGCACAATTGTTTGTGATCTTCGAGTTAAGCATTATCGTCGTACTGAGTAAAAAACGTTTGCAAATGTATATTCGATTAGTACTCTTTGTTATCTGAGAGTGAAATAGACTACTGAAATCTTTAATCCAGCAATAGTGCGCCGTATGCTTATTCGTAATATATAGCAAGTCTTGGTGATCGTCTAATTCCTGCTCGACTCCTTTGAGAGGGTATACGTTGTTTTAATCGTCTAGACCAAAGATGTTTATCGAAATATTATTAACACGTTCGAATTTTGGAATGTCTTTCAAATCGACAGGGTATTCCACGCATGACCAGATATAGCCCATTCGATATGCGGAGGTATCGTAGTTTGAAACTCGTTGCGGATCTCGTGGAATGTGTTTTGCCCAAATCGCATACTTGAAACAATACCGGTCTTTGTTTTGCACGTTTATTATCGCTTTTGTATTTTTAATCTTAGCTGGAAGATCGATGTATGTCGTTCCTCGAAGTGGAATGTACTTGTTAATTCTCAATTCTAATCCCATGTTTTCAGAAAGAGACCACCCAGATTCTTTGGCCTGAAACTCAGACTTTTTTTTCAAAAGTTTTGAAAACGTCTCGTCTACGATCTCGTTTGTTTGATCGGTCAGCATGACTCTTTTATTCACAGTCTTAAAAGAGGTATCTAACTCCTCATTTTCACCCTTCCGAAATTTGCATATCAAAACGAGATATAATTTAATAGCGTTGATACCTACTGTCTATTCATTAATTTTATCTATTGGCCGGTCTCGAATTGTGCTTAAAAAAGAAACTGCGTCCCGACCACCATCTTCCTCGGGAGTAATCCAAAACGTCTTTAGTCTAGACCTCATTGCTGACTCGATTTCGTTGAATCCTCTGCCTATCTGTCCGTTAATTTTTAGCCTATGCACGTTCGTGTTTTCATGTGGGTTTGCCTCGCCTATATTATAATAGGTTTCGTTATCAGTACAATATTTTCTGCTCTTTGCCTTGTCTAACGTATCTTTCATTTTATGGTAAGTTTCTATGTCACCTATGCTTTCGTTTTCAAATACTACTTTTTCGTAAATGCTCGTTAGTCCCTGTTCTAGTTCTCCCGCGGTGTTGTAACGTCCGGAATTAAATTTGTTTAAGATTTCGCTAATGGAATACATGGTTATTTGGGAAGGAAATTGCTGTAATGATTAAATGAGTTGGTATTAGAAATAATTAATGTTGTTAGCACACCCGTGCTCTTATTTCCTCATATGTAATGTGAAGAATTTTTCTATATATAGTAAAGAAAAAATTCCTATTTCAAACAAACGTCAATAGTGATTACTCTTTTACTTACCATTCATTGAGGAGTCGATGTCCTTGAAATATGTAGTTAAATATACATGGAGTTCTCGTAGTAGTTTTAACTTCGTCGGCTGCTAAGATAGAAGAGAAGATTTTTCTCCTTGAATTCGGTTAATATACCTGAAAATTGATCAGATAAGTTAATGTTTCATTGAACGATGTCGTTGGTAGCGCCACCATTGTCAGAAATTGTAAACAAATTAATATCGAATTCAAACAAATGATAAACGCTACGTACGTCATAATACATGAAGAACTTGATCTCCCCTCCTTGGCTTTCTGACCTGACTGGCCTGACCGGATCTGACCTCCTTGGCACCGATTATCACCAATATCTTCGAGCCACCGTCATTTACGTAAAGCCAACATTAAACACAGAAGTGTTAGACCTTAACATTGATGGAAAGTATTGATTCATTTAACATATGCGTTCGATACATATTCTATGCGCATCGATACATGTTCGATACACTTCAATTAACTTCAATATTCGTGATTAAGACAAGTAGGTTAACGATTTTGCTAATAGCTTCCAAACCTGTCATCATGATTAAGGGTAATCATATACCCTGATCCTGAACTCTTACGTATCATCATAAATTTTATTTTTGCATCAGATGCGTATTAAATAAATAGACAACTTTGCAATTTAAAGGATAAAGGATATCTATTCAAACAGTGGAGTTAATAGCACATTTGTGACATATACCCCTGACGAAATTTGTAAGTTTTGAATTTGTTTAATATTTCTTTCGAGGTGTTAGGCTATGAATGTGGTGGTCAATGTTATAGATTAGTGTTTTAGAGACATAGATAAACAATTTAGGTAATAACCTCCAAATCAGTATCATCAAAATTAAGGGTAATTATATACCCAGACCATAAACCCTTACGTATCATCTTAAATTTTATTTTTGCATCAGATGCGTATTAAATAAATAAGCAACTTTGCAATTTAAACTATATCCCTATCTATGCAAACAGTGGAGTTATTAAAGATTTTCCTACAACGCCACCTTCTCGTATCTTGTGGTCCTAATACCACGGCTGAAGTTTTGGCCCCCCTAGCCCAAACTATTTGAGCTATTGAAATTTTGACAAAAGCACTAATATACAACACTGCCCCCGGATCTTTCGGGGGTTTAGATAGCGCCCTGACCGTGGTCTATACCGTGACCCTTAAGTACCCTGGGATATTCAAAAAGGGCCCCCAAGTTTTTTTACCGGGGTTCGAAGGTAGGCAATATATATGACCCAATCGTCAACTATTTCGGTTCTAAAACTAATAGAAAAAATACAAAAAATTCCAAAAGACTCAGAGAGTCAACGGATCATATTTACCTTCCTGCCACAGATTCCTCCGGTGTCCTAGCCTCTGGGGATTCTCCTACAGTTCAGTTGTGAGAAGCCTACGCGGTGATTCAGTTGGATCGATGTTCTAGGGCTAGTTCCTATACCGCTGACGATTTCCTCGAGTTCTGTCGCGTCTTATATACTGCTCTGAGATGCCTGGGTGGGGGTAGTTACACGTGAACATGTGCGTGCAATACATCATGTGCGCTTCATCGGGGCGATTTCCTCATAACCTTAATAGCATTATGATCACATCCTTGGGTTGATACGTGTATTTACTTGGAAGGGGATGAGGTATTGCGTCTCAGAAGGTTTCATCATGCGACTTCGTAGTTGTTTACGTACGATGAATTCTAGGTAGCCTTGACGGGTGGGTGGGGTGGAATTTCCGCATTGACGATGAGTGGGGGTTGGGTTCTCGCTTTGACGGAGAGGGGGGGGTTGGGTTCTCGGTAGTCTAGTGGGGTGGAGGGTTGGGTCTTGGACGATTGCCAAGTTTTGCGCCAGATCGAACAAATCATATCTACTCCTAGGCAGGTGGATAGGCACACAAGTTGGGGACGTTTAAGACTCCGGAGCTCTAGTCTGAGATTAACTATACGACGCATATGGCAAGGATGATGTAATTTCAGACCTCCTTGGCACCGATTATCACCAATATCTTCGAGCCACCGTCATTTACGTAAAGCCAACATTAAACACAGAAGTGTTAGACCTTAACAAATGCAAAGGAATGCACAAATGGCCCATGGGGTTTCTAACCCTAAAGTGGTACACAGTATGATTCCATCTGAAGTCGTTTTTAAGTATTGGAATTTAGGAGTTGCGGGTGAGGTGCCGTATAAGTTGTTTCGCAACGAGCTGCGCGGTTCTTTGCATTTGTATCATATATCATAATTCGATTTCCCGATCACGGTATACAATTAAGTCACCAGTCGGTTCACTAATGACATCGTTACAACGTGAACGACGGTAGTTAATCGATGCCTAGCGTCTCTGACCACATCTGTGGTCAAATACACTTGGCTCTGGTCATCATATTCTTTTTTCCGTCAAAGACACCATAGTGGATATTTTACCGTGAATTTCTCTAGCGTAAAATCAAATTGATTAAGCGTTTCCAACGCGTAACACACCCGATGCTTTTTCCTGGCAGTTTCTTTGAGCTTCACTGGTATTACAGTAAATAGCAACGGTTATAATAAGGTAAGATATTGGGTAAATATAAACGTCAGAAACAATCCAACTGGCGATATACAGAGAGAACAGCGGCATTTCAGCTCACTCAAGCACACAACTGGTTATCGTAACGTCTGCATACAGGAAATTTGGTGGAACGCGAACATGACTCACCAAAGGTGGGTGATATCTGTATTTTAAAATATTTCCGATAACTAAATAAAATACTTACGTTCCGACGCTGGAACACCCGAAACAAGATGCCATAATTTTCATTTGGTTCGCGTTAACTTATTGATCGTAAAAAACGATACATTTTTCGATTACCTCACCAACTTCTGCCAAAGTGTTGAGTGTAATTGGCACAACAATAGTTTTAATTCTGAACCACTATTATGGCATTTGAATTCATAATTTCCCTAAAAAATCAACTTTTTACTACATCTCTACTCGTGACGTAATTTCTACTGTATTATTTTTCCAGCAATCGCACCTCTCTTGCAACTTCTAATACCTTAAGACTTGCACGTGACGATAGGCATGGGCAGGAAAACTTAATCTTAGTCTGTAGTCGCGGAACGATTACCTACTCAATCATTTAGCAAACGAAACGGGAACCCCATAATTATTCAAAAGGGCAATGAAACTGCGGAATTCCAAGGTAACCACACGGAATCCGGGACCGGCCTCGCTTTCGCGACGTATTCAAGTGAATTTGGTACACTTATGTTAGGCCCAGGATTGTGATTTCATAAGTCAAGCATCACACACTGCTTTGTCAAGAGATTCACCCTGAAACATTTCCTCCAGAAATTCACGTAGATTGCGTTCGATTTTCTAATCGATTCATTTACATCTACAGCTGCAAAGTACCTCACAGGCCATAACTGCAGAGTGTATGGATTTTTGGTTATTATAATAGCAAATATCGCCCAGCAACACGCAGGTACACCTACCTTTGCCTGTAGCTTCGGCAAACTTCGTCAGAGCACGTAGAGGATCCAAAGATTAGATCTGCACAGGCGAATAGCGAGTGCTGTTCAAAATAATCAAAGCAAACCATATCCTCGAATCCTTCCGAGAAGACTATTTTAGAATAATAATTTCATTTAAATATTTATTTTTAGAGCGTGGAGTCAACTATTGCGTAGTCAATGAATTTTATATTAGAATTATTCCAATAGCAGTTGCATGTGAGTTTTTTAAAATAAAGAATTACTTGGCATGTGGTCAGGGTGAGATTAACGGTGCTTTCACCTCAAATGTGCTGGGGTTTCAAAACTCATTGCAGGACACTAGAGCGAATTGCGTGATGAATGGAAGTTGCGAAATGTTCGGTAATCTACCGGAAGGTGGCATTTCGTAGAGGCGTTACAGTCACGGCCGCAAATTCTGGCACATCGTTCCGTTTCCCCACATACAGCAGATGCCCTGGCATTAGATACGCCGTCAAATATCCCTCATATCGTCTTCTCAGATCTTCTTCAGAATCCAGACCTCCCACCTCCTCTTCCTTACCTTTCTGCAATATTCTCTTCACATCTCTATCACCCTCTTCCACATTCCCTCCCAAATATAATTTCCATGCAACAGCGGCAATATCGTGACATTGCCCTTTACACTTGGGTCAATGACCGACGTGATTCCGATGTCAAAATACCCGAGGTTCGCTAAACCTGTGAGCTATGATCGTGAAATGAGGCGTTAAACAAAACAAAGAGGTCATTTTTATTACAATCACTGCACAGATTACGATGCACGTGCAAAGTGATAATGATAAAGGAAACTAATACTGCTGAACTGCTGCAATCTTCCCGACATCGATTTCTCATTAAAGTAGCGACCTGTTGTTAATGCCCTGCCAACTCCGAAACCCATGGTTGAAAAATTAATTCCGTGGGTGGGATATCGCCAAGTGCCTTAACTGCGGCACAGGGCGACGATACTATACTGTTTATCCGGTCGCACGTCGACCGTTTATTTGGTTGGATACGACCTCGCTCGGCCGTATGCGACCAGTACGGCTCTCACACTAGAGAGAGCGTGCAGTTAGTCTGAGCAGAAATCACGGAGCGAGAGGCGGCGAAGAAATACTACTCCTCCTATACACGTGTGTACGACAGCCACGGCACGAACTATCATCATCATCACACACACACACACTCTATAGGGCCACGAACTGCATTCGTATACTTCAGCTTCGTGGCGGTTGCAAATTCCAGTCGTCCAAATCAACCAAACGCCCTCGGTTGACGGCGCAAAATCGGACGCCTCGCTTTCGCTTAGGCAATTATCCACTTGCATCTATTTATAGGTTTACTCGAATCACGTGACCCGATTCCAAGTTCCTCAACTAAGACGTTGATGATATCAATATTGAAGATTCCGTCAATGCCAGGGAAAGATATATGATGCCCTGAAACCCTTCGTCGACGAAAAATAGCTTACACACTGATCACGAGTGCATTAGAAGAAGAATATAATATGACAACGTCTTTTTCACGAAGGCGGAGTGAAAAGGAATAAAAATAAAGAATTTATCAGGGTTATATATCACAGACATCAATGTTCGAGTTTTTTCCCGGGGGAACCCCTCTAAAAGTTGCCAGTTGGCTTAAAAAATGTGATTGGCAAAGTTTCAGCTGAAATTCATAATGTTATCCCTTACCTAACTGAGGCTGATGTTAAGAAAAAATGCAATTTTTGCAAAAATATTGCATAAAATTTGTCATCGAAAACCATTCGTCCTATGAACCTTAATTTCGTTTCATTCAATAGAAAATTTGTAGCCTTGAAGTTTTACTCAAACCACTTCTCTGAAAAAACTTGTATGTTAAGGGTTATTTAGCATTTTTCTGGTCAGGTCGTGGTCCATGTCATCAAAATTTACTTTTAATCCTAAGGCCCAAAAAAAACTGAAACATAAAATTACATCTGCTTTCAGGATTTTGCTTTTCATTATCTTTCATTATCAATTTAAGAAGGGTTTAGTTTGATGAATTTCCAAAAGTAAGCGTAGGACCGAAATTTAAAATGGGAAAATTACGAAAAAAGACCGGTCGAGGCATGAAAAATTAGGGAAAATAATGTTCACATGAATTTTATTCATCAACAGAATTTCGAGGGACGGATGCAGATATCGTCCGTGGTTGGCGGCACTAGCGCTGTTTCAAATCAAAGCGACAAATCCTCTCCAATAGAAGAGGTTATGAGTCGACAATGAGAGGCAGTGGTCCAATATCCTGTGAGTTTATTTTTTGTGTTACCCTCTTAATTCATAGTTTCAAACTGAACCGCGTAGGAAAAACATGTATAAAAGATACACTATTTCAGAATTAAATCCCTCACGGATATTGACGTTTGGAAGGGTAAAAGTTGTAGCTACGGATATATAGAAACAGTTTATTTTTATAGGATAAAATTCCTCAAGAGAATGAGTGATTGGAAGGAATTGCCGCAAACACCAATGAAAATGGCCATAAAGGAACAGGAAACTGTCCTTCCTTACTCCAATCATCAACCAACCTCATGAAATTCATTCATTACAAAATGCACTAAGTTAGTCTTACGAAGTCTAAAATCGTCATTAAACGGCAATCGTGGATGCTCACAAGTTCTCTTTATTCTCGCTCGCATTTTCCCAAAAATTGCAATAAGCGTTTTATAACTTCGCAGTGTTGCCATTTAAACTATAGACAGTGGCCACTTCGGGGTCACATTACATCCCACCCCAGCACTCCCTGGGAATATTTCTGGGAAGCGGCCGACAACAAAAGGCCATTCGTGCCGTAGGAATTGATTGAGTTGTTTGTCGGGGCAAGGAATTCAAACCATTTCCACAGTGCCATGTGGCGAACAGTGCCCGATTTGCTCTCAGCAAAAGCATCCAAGACTAGGGGGATCTGGCGAAAAGTGAGCGATAACGCGAAATACTTGGCATTGAGGGGGAATTATCGCGTCAATCTGCGAAATGCACTCCAAGATGTCGGGTGGATTTGTCCATACGCATACGGGCGGTGACCTCAGTGCACAAATGAAGGTTTGGCTGAAAATTTCTAAGCCTCAATAGAATTCCCTTGGTTTCCCATTCCATATCGGATGCCCGGGTTTCTCCAGACGGTATGACAAAGGCAGATCAACAATAATATTCGAATCTCACATCTTTTGATGCCTGGGCGCCATATCGAGTTTCCAAAGAAAACATACCACGTGTATTTCCTGATGTGTGCGAGAGAGAGTGAGAGAGAGAGAGAGAGAGAGAGAGAGAGAGAGAGAGAGAGAGAGATTAGGACAACATGGCGTCGGCCATTAAAGGGAGGAGTGATTGAGGAGGGAGAGACGCAAGGCGTCGTTAAGTCCGTCCTTGTTCCGCGCGCATTTCCATCCTTCTGCTCGTCCTTCCATCGTCCGAGCCTCGCACACGCCTCTCCGAACATTAAACATTAAAAGGCACGGACAGAGCACGTGCGCTAATCGGAGACGCGTGCTCGCAAGGCGATGGACACAAATGACGAAGAGTTTTCCGAGATTGGGGATATAAATGTGACGGAGGAAACGATAAAAATGAGACAACGATGAGGAATTTTGGTGAACACGAGGGAAGAGGTCCGCTCGCACCGCTTGTGACAATCACAATTGGACAGAAAGAAAAAAGGAGAAAAGGGAGGAGAGGGAGACTATGAAGATAAACATTGCCCACGTGCGTGAAGGCTTGGGAGTCGTGAGTCGGGCCGGAATCTGGAAGCCGCAAAGCAGGCGAGGTCACCGCGTTTCAAATGTATTGCGACGAGGGATTTGCGGGTCGTTCGGCGGAATGCATTGACTCCATTCCATAATTAATTATCGCCCGGATAATCACCCAATGGAATTCGCCCACAGAGGCCCGCTCCATTCCAACCGCACACCAATCGTTGCGACCACTCTCAAGTCTCCCTCCGGTTGCTGGGAGCGGCGAGTGCAGAGGACGCCGCACCCATCTTTCCCTTTCCTCGCTCGTCGCGCCGCCACCACTCGGCGCTCTTTTGTGTTTCTTTCCCACGCTTCTGCTGCTTGCAGGTTCTGGACCACGATCACTGGCGGTCCATCCCTCCACTGTTACAAACACGGGGAAAGAATACAGCTATGTGCAGTCCTCATGGACGACTTTCCAATGTGAAATTGGAGCAGTTACAGAAAAATCAATTTTATAATTGAATCGTAGAATTTTTTATAAAAATATGAAACACATACATACATACCAATCATCCCATACCAATGCTTGCATCGCCGGCATCGGCTTTCATCGCCGGCACCACGGAAAAGATCGGGAGAATTCTAAAAAGACACGACATAACACCGAGATACAGTGCTATGGAGAAGATTGGCCAACGTCTTCCTAACTGTAAAGACAGAATCCCTGACTTGCAATATGAAGGAGTGTGCGAGATTCCCTGCAGCTGCGGCCAGATATACATCGGGCAAACTAAGAGAGCCTTCTCCGTCCGACTGAACGAACACCGCAGGGCTCTCAAAAATAAGCATTGCGAACAATCAGCAGTGGCAGAACATGCGTTCACTAATCCCGGGCATCAGATTATGATTGATAAAGCAAAAGTCCTAGCCAAAGAAAAGCATTATTTCCCTCGCATCATCCGGGAGGCTATTGAAATTGAAAAAGTTGCAGACAATTTCAAAAGAGATGATGGGCATTGACTGAACACCGCTTGGAAAAGACTCATACGCAAAAGCGCGCCAAGATCGGGGTCCTCGACGCTGATTGGTCGCGCCACTGGTTGGCCAAC
This sequence comes from Ceriagrion tenellum, assembly GCA_963169105.1. Lineage (NCBI taxonomy): Eukaryota > Metazoa > Arthropoda > Insecta > Odonata > Coenagrionidae > Ceriagrion > Ceriagrion tenellum. Next base: position 116,371,383 of record OY720644.1, read on the forward strand.
CTGAGGATGGTATATATAGACAGGGCCATTTCCAAATAAAAATCCATCATCCATCCACCATTCGCCCTCATCATACAGTTTTTCTTTCCATTCTCCTTATCAAAAACTACTACTTTAGTCATGCACGCATTTACCCTCAATTCCATTTTCTCTGTTGATTCACAGAACTCTCATGCTCATCTTTTTTAAGACAATTATTGAAATAATTGTTTTCAATAAAGACGCGTACTGCTGTTTAAAAGGACATGAAATGGTTTCATCAAATCAAGTGAAAAAATTTCACCGACAGATAAGTGCTCTTTCACACGAATGACGCTTTAACTCGTGACCTAGGGAAGAAAACCTAGTCGGCGAGGTCGCCTCGTGGGAAAGAATAGGACAGAAGTCTTCTTCACAGACAATAACTCCACTCGCATAAATCTTTTTGTCCAACAATCGCAAAAACTCAAAGGGCTTTGTCATTTTTTTCATTCGCCATTTCTTCAATGAAGAGATGACACGTTTCTTCCGCCGCGAGCATCCGATCGCAGTTATGTATTCGCCGTTTGCCCCTTCCCATGGAATGTCTCAGAAACAATAGTCAAAGATAGAACAAGGTGACAAAGGAGGCGGAGAGAGAAGGAAGGAGACAGAGAGAGAGGAGGAGGGGAGGGGAAGAGGGAAGCGGAAGGGAGAATTCCGAGAGGACAGAGACGGGGACGGCGTCTTCTGGACACGCGCACCTCTGATGCCGTTCGGGTGCGGATGGGGGAAGGGAAAGGGAGCGGGGAGAGAAGGGAGTGTGGGGGTGCGGGCGGTCAGTCACTCGATCGAGTGTCGCCCCCTCTGCCCTGGGGTGAGCAACTAAATATATCTCCCCACGGTGGCAGAGGAGCCTCTCGCCGCCATTGTTGCCCAGTCACACGCCTCTCCACCCCTTCCCCGCCGACGCGGATTCAACAAAAAACACTCACCCTCAACCCCCAACCCTCCATCCTCACACATTCAAACCCTCATGTTCGCCTCACTCCTTCCCCCCCACCCACCACCCTTCCCCACCCCCCAATCACCAAATGTCACACACACACACCCGCGCGCACACCATCCCACGTTTCGTTTCAGAGAACATAAAAGAGATTATGCCTATGCAATCACCTGAAATAGCGAAACAATATGCGTCAAGCTTTATGCAATATCAATTTAGTGATTGCAAATTTCCGTGCGGTATAGAGCACACGTGATGAAGTGGATCATTTTTTTAACGCCGATATAGAAATTAAAACAAAGAGCTGGCTTGCAGAGACATAAACGATAGTGAAGTTTTTCCGACAGGATATAAAATCAATAGACGTGATCGACCCGATAGGACTGGCGGCAGGAGTATTCATAGCAGTCAAATCGTATTTGAACAGTACGTCGCACACACACTAGGCGACAATGAAATGGAGAGCGTTCGGTGTTCTATTAAGAAAAAAAAAAAAAAATATATATATATATATATATATATATATATATATATATTTGTAATGTTGTAATGAACCACCTTCTATTTCTGTTTCCCTCCCTGTTGCCACCCATGTTTCTTCCCACAACTCCACCTTTAATAATATTTTTAAGGTTGGCATTCTCGCCTCCCTTCCCCCTTCCTCCTCCCCACTCCAAATCAAAGATCTTGAGTCCTCTTGCTTTTACTTATTCCAGGCTTTCTCTCCGCCAGGACTCAATAAATCCCACTAACTTCTTCTATCACCTCTGCCCATACTACTTCTTCCTTTCGAATTTCTTCCACTTCCCGCCTCCCGCCCCCACCTTTCCTCTCCCTCCCCCTCCTCCCCTTCCCCTGTCCCTCCCCTCCCTCCCTTCCTTCCGCCTCAGTCCTCCCTTCCTACCACCTCAGTCCTCCCTTCCTTCTCAGTCTTCGCTCTTGCGACCAAGGTGCTAGTGGCACCGAAATATCAAGAAACTTTGTAAGTGTGTTCATCATTTTTTGTTTTCTGTGTTTGTCGTCTGCCTTCCTCTGGCAAACTTTTATATATATATATATATATATATATATATATATATATATATATATATATATATATATATATATATATATATATATATATATATTTACATATTTACATACGTATATGTTCATTTTACAAACCACCAGATTCCAAAATAGACGTTTTGTACAAATTAGAAACTCAATGATCATAATTTACCTCGAAAGATAAAATAAGCGTGATGATTATCGGTGGGTATCGATATCAACCATCCGGCTATAAATTGGAAAACCAATAGCCTTGAAACAAGTTCAAGGAAGCGAGATATATAAGTGAGGCCTTACTTAATACACTTTGACACACCACTCTCTTACTCAATTCATAAAGAATGAAAGTAATGCAAATTTCCACTTAAATAAATTTGCATTGCTTTCATTTTTATGATGGATGAATCCTTCCACCACATCAAGCCTGAAACTTCTCTTTTTATCTTACTCAAGTAGTAAACGAACCTACAAGAGGTTATAAAATATTAGATCTTTTTGCTGTTAGTCACCCTACAGCGATTAAACACGCCGATATCCTCGAAGTCATAAGTGATCATAAAGTAATTTTTACGGCCTTGAAAAGTCCATTGTAAAACCAAAAAGTACAATCTACTAATTTGAAAAATGCGATCACATAAAATTCGGAGAGATGTTAGAAGCATCATTCACGAAACACGTAGACAAGACAAAAGAGCACCGATGTATCATGGAGATATTTTTTGGACATACTACGTAAAGGAATCGATTAATATATTCCACCCAAATTCAAACTGGAGAGTAAAGAACCTTGTTGGTATAACCACGAAATAAGGCGGGAACTCAGGAGACAAAGGCAATTATACAACTTATTAAAAATTCTATTAAGTCAAGTAACAAAACAATGGAACTTGGAGCCAGAGAAATACGTTGCTCAACGCTCGAAGTAAATAATGTGCACTTCTCTAGGAAACATCAAGTAAAAAAATGCTAGGTTAATTACTCAAAGGAAACTCCAAGTCATCCTGAATTTACGCAAGAGAGCTCCAGGGCGAATCTTCGACAGTAGAGTCTTTATTGGATACAAATGGCGAGGTAGACACGTAGTGAATCGGCAAATCCAACCTATTTAACCACTACTTCGAAGGTGTTTACAATATGGATAGTACACAGTACAAGGTTATACATTCCTGTTTATAATGAGATGATGGCTGAGATAATTATTTAACATGATGGAATAACTAATTAACTTCGTTTTTAGGAGTAACTAATTGAAAGAGTTTGTACCACGGATTGCACCGTTCTTAGATTTTATATTAAGCAAATCATTGTCCGAAGGCAAGGTGCCCCAAGTCTGGAAATTAGCCAACCTCACACCAATATTTAAAAACGGAAAAAGAAATGACCAAGGATTTTTACCAGCCTATATCGATAACATCACTTTTATGCAAGATCCTCGAACACATTGTCGTTAGTAATATTATGACATTCCTGGATAATTGTAACTTCTCACATAGCAGTCGGCACGGCTTCCGTAAGGGCAGGTCTTGCGAAACACAGCTTGCGCTCTTCCTTCATGATATCCTAAAATCAGGTGAATCGAAGAAGCAAATCGACACGATATTCCTTGATTTCAAGAAGGCATTCGACAAGGTTCCTCTCAAAAAATTCATATATAAATTGCAATCATACGGAGTTAATTGAAAAATAGTGAATTGGATAAGTGACTTTATCAGTGATCGAAAACAAAAAGTAGTCATTGATGGTTTTAGCTCTGATATGGTCCAAGTCACATTCGGTGTTCCTCAAGGAAATATGATCGGCCCTCTTTTAATCATTATTTATATAAATGACCTAAGTTCTAGAGTTAGCAGTAAATTTAGATTATTTGCAGGCTCAATATTCAAAATAAGCGAAGACGCAGACTTAAAAAAGTTCTACCTCAGGGTATACAGCATCTACTCCAAATAGTCTCCAGACGCCGAAGAGTTATGCCAAAGATGACCAAAAAGGCACTCTCTTCACAATCTTCAATGCAAATTTTTTGTGAGCAAAATATAATCAAAATTCTCAAAATGAGTGAAATTAGAATTTAGTTCTCGTCCCGACCGTGGCGCTCCTCATTTCCATTATATTAGTAAATGTTCTGAATACAAGGCTTTGTTCTTTACATAACAGTCTCACTCCCAGCCCCAAAGTGGACATCAATTTAAGCCTACATATGAGAACCTTCGATTAGACGGGGGATGAAGTGGTGGTAAGAGGAACGGCCCAGGCGCGGAGGAGGGCGGGCTTTTCAAACGGGCCCTCATGGGAAACCCCACTATGTTAAACGAAAAGCTGCGTGTGCGACGACCCCCTTCAATATAATCCGATTTCAGAAATTTTTTGCACACGTTTCATTTTCTCATCAAATGTAACGATTTGAGACCCCAAAGACCCACGACTCACTCATTTCAGACATCGATGCAAAACGGGACTTATTTGGGCTGAGTGATTTTCACAAATTTTCTATTCCGCGAGCACAAATATCAATAGGTGGCACCGTTTTCCGGTGACGATCGTTAAGCGTCACGCATGTATTCTGCGAAGACTTTGTGATCACGCTTGAGAAGAAGGATATGTTTCCAGATCGGACTTCTTATGAATGATTCGAAGGTCCTTAGTGCCTCATTTAGTACCTACAGTGTATTTTTGTTGAATTGCACGAATTTCGGGATCGGACCTTTACAGCAAAATTTCAGCGCCATCTAAGTTAGAATTCCAGAGGCGAGTGAACGACGAGATTCCGGCGACATTCCTGTGATCCGTGAATTGAATTGAACAACAAGTGCGGACCCCGAAATGTGCTTTCGCTTCTTCAGCGATTGAAATAGCTACGCTGCAAATGGGATCTCTAACAATAGCGGGAGCAGTCTCGGCCCTGGCAATTGCCGCAGGACGGCCGGTGGAAAACCCGGTGGAGAACCACGGTCAGACCACCAAAATTTAATAAAAATAATGACAAAATAAATAAATCAGAGTGAGAGCACGTTTCAAGGGCCGCTTCTTCTTGCGATACATTCGCCAGCATCCAAATGGTCTCTTCGCTCGCAGAGAAATGTTTCACCGGGAGGGAACGATATTTCCGCCCACCGCTCCTCGTCACATTTCCCGGCATTCCCCCGCACCGCACGTAAAAAGGGACTCTTCCTGCCCCCACACTCCGCCTCCGCCTTTCTAGTCCTCTCTCTCTATCTCTCTCCGTCTCCTTCTCTATTTCGGGGCCGTGGTATTATAAGATGCGAGTCTCGGCAAACACTTCATTCTATTTATTCATGGAGTCCGCTGGGAGGGAAGGGGAGCGCCTGCCCCTCTCGGAGGCAGAATCTAAGCGAAATTTCTCCCCATCCCTCCAATACAGCCTCAATTTGGCATGTACACAACATGAGTGCAAAGGGTATTAACAACTGCAACAGCGACTGCGTAATAAACTTGCCTAAACGCCTACACTATAAGTCCCTCATATATATATATATATATATATATATATATATATATATATATATATATATATATATATATATATATATATATATATATATATATATATATATATATATATATGTATAAGTAGTAGAGGGTGGAGTACTCTCAGGCGTAGGCGTAGCACTGTTTTCCCACGACATTTTTAATTCGATGGTTTTGGGCGTAACTTTGTTAAAATCCATTATGAAATCAATAATGAAATGACTTTGTAACTTTTCACAGATACTTTTATTTGTACGACCGGTTTCGTTGCTCAGGCAATATATCCACCTGAAGATGTTGCCTATGCAACGAAACCGGTCGTACAAATAAAAATATCTGTGAAAAGTTACAAAGTCATTTCATTATTGATTTCACGACATTTTAGTTTCCGGTGAAGATAACGTTCCAAAAGACGTGATTTTCCTTGACTTAAAAAAAGCACTTGATGGAGTGTCCTACAGAAAGTTATTATTTAAACTAAAATCTTACGGCTTAAAGGACGAAGTAATTTCCTGGATCGGAGACTTCCTAAACGATCGCGTGCAGAGAGTAGTATTAGACGGTGTCATATCCAATGAGGATAAAGTTACTTCGGGTGTCCCACTGGGGAGTTTCATAGGTCCACTTCTATTTCCTCTGTATATTAACAATATTGGTGAAGTAGTAGACAGTAAACTCCGACTATTTGCAGACGATGCCGTAGTGTACAGGTTAATCCGTAACGGTAATGATAAGGAAGCTTTAACGAAGGACCTCTAGGCAATTCAAGCGTGGTGCGATGCGTAGCAACTAGAATTAAACTTGGAAAATTGTGTAGCAATGCACTTCTGGAAAAGGAAAAACTCCCCATTCAGTACAGTTATTACGTACACAATACCCAATTACAGACTGTAGAACCTGTAGATTACCCCAAAGTTAAACTAACTAATGATCTCTCGAGGAACAAACATATTCGGGAAATAACTGGTAAAACTAATCGCAAATTGGACATTGTTTGAAGAGTACTAGGGAAGTGCGACGATAAAGTTAGAGAAATCAGTTACTTCTCCCGTGTTAGACCCCACTCAGAATACGCTGCCAGTGTTTGTGATCCTCATGAGGTAGGCTTAATAACAGAGTTGGAACGCGTGAAGAGAAGATCAGCAATACACGTGAAAGGCCGTTATGATAGTCTCGTCAGTGTTACTAACCTCTTGCAAAAACTAGGATGGGAATCGCTTTCAGTCGTTCGATTTAAACTTAGACTCAATCCTATAAGTAAATTCAAAATCGATTTATTTTCAAAGGAAGTTATCAATATCTTACGAACACCGACACACTACGGTAGATGAGAATATGAGAATGAAATAAGGGAAATAAATTGTAGAACAGAAAGGTTTTAAAATTTCGTTTTTCCCGCGATCGATAGGAGGCCATAATGGATGCGTTGAGACTTTGAAGTAGGTTAGTTGAAAGGTAGTGTAGCTGATTAATTCGTATGCACCCTAATGCAAGTTTCTAAATCTGCCGAGTTGTGCTAACAGCATGTTTTGCATGTTCCCTGCATAACTCTTGAGTCACATTTACGTAGTTACATCATAGATTAATTTAGTGGTTTATGTACCATTTGTAGCATACCCATTATGTGGTGGAAGTTGGTGAAAGAAAATTTTTTTACTGTAGTTCATGTTGGTGATAAGTCACCCCCTGCCAAACGCTCTTATGGTGACTGGGAGGGAAATAAGTACATGCAGATGCAGTGGCCAGCCGATGACTCCGTAGAGTCAATGACGCAACTAGTTTTGGGATCATGAAAAAATGTTCATTTAAGAAAGTGAAAATTAGTGTGATCCACCCCCACTTGTCCACTTTCAGGGAATTCTTCATTGGAGAAACTGTAGGATGAAAAATTTTGAAATACTGTAGAAAGAAAAACACCATCCAGGGAGGGGTTGCAAAAGGAAAAATCCAACCGGGGAAGGGTGACGTTGAAGGTGGTCCAAGTGAGATAGTTCCCAAGTCATTATAGAGACCATATTCAAATTATACGTTTTAATTTCACCAGCTGTAGGACACATGAAATAAATATTGCATTATTAATGGCGCAATAATGTAGTTTTATATGACATAAATTGTAAGTAATTATTTGAAAATATATAAATAAATCTTTAACTTGACTAATTTTTTTCGGGCGGTGTTTGAAAATACTTCTAAACGGAAGGTTTTTTGTGATACCCAAGAACCCACTGGGGTGACAATATGATTAATTTTCAAATATAGTTGAGAAACTAAACGCAGTTTGTTTTTTTTACGACATCTAAGTGTAGGAAATGCCTCATTTTTAACTTAAGGTCTTTCTGGAGTGCATGCACGTACCATTTCCCATGTAAAAGGGCTTGTATATTTTGGCAAATATCTCCGAAAGTAATGTGGAAAGTGGTTAAATTTTTGACGTCATTGGAAGGGTGAGATATTTTTCTCTAAAATGAGACCAAATTCATTGATTTCTAATTGAAATGATATTTCACTCTGACTACCAACAATGAGGAAATGAAATGACACGGTCAGGAGAGAAGATGGCGGACGTTCAGCGACAAACCGATCCGCGGCTTGCTAACGGTATACTGTTTGTTTTGGCAGCGTTTTGATTCCCCTCCTCGCGCGGATTTATCTCTTCGATGGAGGGTGGAGATTACGAACGCGATGTTTCACGAAACGCAGGAATTCCAAAGTGCACAGCAGATAACATGTTCACCTGCTCTTCCTTTGAGTTTATACGCTTGCTCGAGGTCTTTCAGCGGAGAGCACTCCAAAGTTCAGATTTGCACTCTCGCGCCACTTTCCAACGAGAAGATTTTGCCGGCAAAATCATTTCATTTTAATAAATTCAAAGAAATTCCAGCAATGCATTTCCAGCATGAAACAGCCTGCCATAAACAGACATGATTTACATGAGATATTCATTTTGAAATTTGGAAGTGTTCGTCAGTTTCCGACGCAACGGAAGCGTAATAAAAATATCTCTACTCAGCGATCACCAGACCTTTAATTTCTACGACAATCTAAAAACTTGTCCGTAACGTTTATTCAACGGTTCCAGGAATACCACTGGGAAATTTTCTCTTAGCGCTTCATCGCGTGAAGCTGAATTAAGAGCTCGTAAGATACGAATGGTACGGAAAAGGTACTAGTAAGGCACGAAAAATGATAATCCACCGTTATATTGTATTTCTGAAACATAATTTTGACGGCAAAAATGCTAATTTTCTTGAATTAGACTGCTTTGTTGTCAAAATAATCGCCAGGAAATAAAATTAAAGAGTGAAATATCACCAGTTATACAGGATTTTTTCCAATGACATTGACAAACACCACCTACTACAAACCAAACATAATGCTTCTTGGTAGCAAATTATTATCAGGAGAAAGATTAATTATTTATATTATGCATGTTTTTAAAAATAACATCTTCCACACATAGTGATGCATATCACCGATGTACATTAATTTGTATTACTTGAAGGAAACCGGTACTCTCGAAAATCAAGTTCACCGCGGATGACAGGCAAGATGGAGAGGCAAATGGAAGTGTTCTTGGTTTGAGTCCGCGACTGCGAATATACGGCGCGTGGCCGTTTTAACTTTTCCGAGGAGCGCTGATGTCGAGTTAGATGACGAAGAGCAGAATATATCTCGTCTCCAGTCACCATCTTCTCTCTCCCTTTCCCCCCCTCCTCAATTTCCCATCACACCCACGACCCTCGCCCACTACACACGCAGGCCGTCAACCACTACAACCCCCTCCCCTTCCCTCCCCCGGCTAGAAGTTAAAAATCAGCGAGTAGTCAGTCTCCCATAGCGACCACGCTCGCTCGCGTCCATTATTAGCCCGGCTCTCATCACGCATGCGGGGAGATGGAAAAAATAGAAGTTTATAAAATATGATGCGGGTAAACTTGCGATTTGGTTCCAAGCGTTATTTCAGCGCTAAAATTTCAACAACGAACCACTCCGCTGAAGTCGCTAACGAGTAAACGTTGGAAACGCGCCGCTTCTTTTTTTTCCCGCAGCCCGGGAAGACGAAAGAGAATGTGATGAATGCGACTCTCAACCCGTCGATGTGCGACTCTCGGCTCTGAATTAGGTGAGCGTGAAAAGGGCAATGCAAGGGAGATAGGCGTCCCCTGAGAATCTCTAAAATTGCTGATACGCTCAAACTGACGGACAGGAGAGGCTGAGAACAGCTGGGATTGTGTTGCATTCATCCGCATGTATAATACCCAGCCACCTCAAGGGTTTGAGAGTCATTACCATCATTCACTAACCACTGAACCCTATCAAATGTAAATATTAACGGCGAATGGTCATGCATAAGCAGAAATCTTTTACAACTTGTCAGGATGAGAAATTTCTCAAATACGCGCCACACACAAAAGACGATTCCAGACTGTTTTTATAAATGCTTTTAATATAAATACAAACTGACAGAGGCACAAGAGTCACACCGAAGACCTACTGCAAAGACTATAGTAGATGGTTATCCGATAAGGATACAAGCATTAGGGTGGGATAATCGACTTATCGGCTACACGACCTGTTCAAAAAGAGAAGTATGTATCAGGCTTGATGTGGTGGGAAAGGATTGATCACGAAGCTGAATAAGGGGTTGAGGGGCAATTTTGCACTTTGAGATGGAGTGGAAATTATCCATCACCTTCCCATTGCACGTAAAATCCCCGGAGACCCCTCTCATCCCCCTGTTATGCGAATCTTTTGGACTTCCCAATCCATCCAAGCACAAGGGACTCGCGGTGCAAGCTCTTAAACGGCACTTGGTTTGTTTTTCCCTATCGCCCTCCTTTAATCTCTCTTAACTTCCCTCGCTGATCCAGCTCCTTCTTCCCACTCCCTTGTCCTCCCTCGCCTCTCTTGTTCCCCTTCTCTCCCAACTTACTTCACCTTGTGTTATACCATCATCATAGGTTCTCCTCCTGATTTGTTATTTGTGCCTCATGCTATATAGTATTGAAACCTAGGTCGAATAGAAGTTTATCTAAAAGGAAAATTGCCTTTTCTCTTATTCAATACACGGCCTTTTGACTGACTTACTTCAAAGTCCCATCAGCAGCAATGATCTCTCAGCGATAGCGAAAAAAAATGACACTATAAACCAGTTGTACCTGATTTTAATCTTATGATCTGCCGTAGTAGCATTGAGATCATTTCATGCAGTGGAAGCGAAGTAGATTAAGGTAGAGTGGTTACCAGAGTTTTACGCCATTGTTCGACTGCAAAAAGCGCTTTCGAAATACAACTACATACTGTAAGATTCAAGGCTTTCCCGGCGAATGCTTAGAATGTATTGCTCTCTGGTTTCCAACCGGGGGTGATGGTGGTTTGTGGCACTACACGTCTCGAAAGCGTAGTGTGCCATCGTCCTCAGGGCGATGGCAGGGACTCGAAATGATATTACCATGTAAGTCGCCTACAAGGGGGTGAGTTATCGCCAACGTGCACTATAATGTACACTAATAAAGTTATCGAAAATATGACCAACAATGCATCAGCAAAGACCTACTAAAACTTGTCCAAAGGGGAGCATTCACCATCATGCACTTACATTACAGGTATGCTACCAATTCTACGGAAACAATTTCTATTCATGCAAATTGCAATTACTTAATCGAGATACAAGAGTCTAATGGAAATCATGCGAAATGTGATGTTAGTTTCAATCGAAGGAACAAGCATCGGGGAGCAAATCAACAGATCTGCTACGCTACCTGTCGATTGCCTTACTTCAAAGTACCTATCATCAGCAGCCATTATGGACTCACCGTTGTGGTGCTTGGACTCGGAATTATATGTCAATAAGGTACAGCTCAAAGCAGAGCAAGGGTAATTGTAATAGACTGTCCTATAGAACAACTTGGCTCACATTCAATTCCTTAATTTAAACATATGAATGACATACCACTAACACCACTGCTCTAATTTGTTCGCCGTATCGATACGGCGAACCAATGAGAGACGAAATGAGCCTTTAAGAACCCCAGTCCTTCAACCATTGCCGAATTACACAACCATTCATTCAGATTTTGCTGCCATTTTGTCAACAGTTCGGCGGACATTGTTGCAATCGTCGCTCGGCGAAGAACTGAAACTAATATGTGGCCTAATCTACTGCGATGAGCACCTATCTGCGCGAGATGAATTAAAATGATTCTCGATGACGTCTCTTCCAAAGAAACGGCTATTTTGATATTTCAAAGGGAATCATTGTCGGAGACAGCTCATCGTCTGGCACAACGCTCTTAGATGAGAATAAGGGACTATAGTCATCCATTATCCAGGTTGACAGCTAATGTGCTTTGAATTTCTGGCCATCGTAAGGCATTAGTCTCTGAAAGCAACCAGCCAGCTAACAAAGTTCTACGAGGAGGATGTAGGTTTAAGAGTGAGCACGGACATATATATATATAAAAACGTGCTAGCCAGTTGGGGACGACATTTTTCTCAATAATTTGTGTGCGGCTGTTAACACCACTCTCCCATTGGAGCAGAATTTACCGCCCGGCACTGAAGGGATCACCAGCAGAGAACACAATCCGTCGGCCTTGGGTTTCGGGCAATCCGCCAATCAATCTGCGTCGGCCGAAAGCAACGAACGGTAGGACGATTGGCAGTCCACACGCCCTTTTACTTTTCTCTTTAACCGCACTTTCCTTCGGAGGGCAGAGATAATCCTCCCGCTCACCGCCTTTAATTCCTCGAATGTCTGCTCGCGTGGGGATGGAGCGGGTGGAACCGGTTCCAATCCAAATCGTCTCCAATCGGAGCGATCCAATCCAAATCGACCTGCCATCATGGACACCGCAGAGCGGCTCCATTGCGCGGCGCGCAATGTCGCAATTGTAGTCCGCCATGTCGATGACGAATTGTGCAATTGCATCAAAGTCTAAGCTTAAATGAAATCACAGAAAAAGAGACAGAGTGACAAATTGTCATAACAAAATTAGGAATCCAACAGTGAGAGGCGCAGAGTCAGACAGAGGCGGGAAAGACTGACTGGCAAAATTGGCGAATCGGCGAAGGAGCTATTTCAACTGTCGCTAGTTTGAAAGTAATCATGAGGAGCGAGTGTTTGCATGATTATTAAATAATCTCATAGACAGCAAGTATAACGAGTTATTCCCTGAAATCAAAATCCACAACGATCAAGGAAATGAGTTTTGAATATTCAAGAGAGATCAGGAGGAACTTTTTATGCAGGCTACCAGAAGGAGCCTGTAAGTGAAAAGATGTAAATTAACGAACTCTGTGACGACGCATATGCGAACAACATTATATTCAATTATTCTGGTGAACTATGAGATGAAGGTTGGTGTCAAGTGAAGTATGCTTTCGGAGTAATCTAGTGTACAGCGTTCCCCAAATGGAAAGTATGTCAAGGGTGCTTATGTTCGGCGAATGGATTTTTCTCAGTTTTTGTTTGTTGCGTTTCTGTTGTTTTTCTCGGTTCTCACGGTCACCATCGGGAGCGCTGACGTACTTTCCCCTGCGCACTCGATGGCGTCCTACTCATTCTGGCGCCAGTGTGGCGCCCACACAACACGGACTGTTTCTCGGGTCGGTTCGGTTGGGGAGACTGACTTCGGAATCCCCTCCCGGAGAGTTGGATTTCTATTCGGTAGGGTTCGTCGAGGACGCAGTTTACGCCACGGAAGCGCGAGTCTGTAACGAGCTCCGTGCTCCGCGCACATTATGGAAGCAATCTGATCTCCGGACATGACGGGGATCACCTGGATTGAATGGGAGTAGAGATGAGTAGAAGACATATTGCGAATTATTAAAAAGGGGTTCGCTCATGAGTCTATTGATTTATTCGTAAAAACTCACGTTCGTCAAAAAAACCAGCGATATTTTTTCATCACTTTTCTCCCGAGAACAAAAGGAAATGGAGATGTTCCATTGGTGTCACCCTGCGCGTTTAGAGTTAACCCAGAGAGTCAACTCGAAGATATTCGGCGAGTTTCCTCCGACACACACTACCATATGTGCTCTAATGTGATGGAGACTTCGCATATTAATGGAGCTTCATAATGATACGAAGCCACAAGGGTTTTGCAGGACGCACGACGTGGAGGCACATTAATACAAAAACATTAGAGAGCAGGCAAACTTTATCATCAAAGGCATAGCGCCCTACGGAATAGTAAGTGCGTACAATGAATGACAATATATTTTTGAATCGATATCGGCCCACAGTGCTTTTTGCCAGATATTAATTGAAGCAGATATGTCGGTCCGGCCCTTTGGATCATTGGGAAAGGGTTAAACATTGTTCCTTCGCGAAAAGTTACAATCACGGAGTTGGAAATTCCATCGAAAATGCAGTGAGAGAATTTATTTACACGTTTTCCCGGGAGTAAGAGCTCTTTTAAATTACTTGTGAGGCTGATATATTAATTCGCAGATGTTCCTGTTACAGATTTACATAGGTTTGACGCAAGTTGAGCATCTGGCTGATGTGTTTATATCAAATTTGTCCCTTTTTATGAGGAAATCTATCTGCCATTTTATTATTCATGCAAGAATATTAAGGTTTATACATTCATAGCCATAAAAAGTTAAAATTATTTTGTTAAAATTCATAATAAAATGCTCAAGCAAATTGTTTTTACCCCAAGTCACTTTCATTCACGCAATCTTCTCCCTGTTATTTTATAATTTATCCCACAGCCAAACGTAGGTGAAAAAAACTGCACAACCTCGAGTTTCCAGCCATTAAAAACTTAATTTTCACAATATTTCACTTCTAGGAGTCTTTGTGATAAGCAGATTTTTTCCACTCGAATGAATAAAATTCCTTTAAATAGAGATTACTTTGGAAAGGATTTAGCACTCATCGTTACTCACATATCTCGAAAGGGGGCGAGAGAGTTCACGGACGGAAATTTATCATTATTCTTTCTACGCCATTAACGATGGCCTCGGTGCTATTTGATAAATGTTTTCAAAAGCGAACTGAGAGCGTTAAGGAAACTCTAAGGATTCTTATCATGGAACTCGACAGGCATCATAAGGCGAATTCCCACGAAAAACTTTCGCCATGACAGGGGACTCGAACCCGGATCCTTCGATTTCCGGTCCATTGCTAGTTGTTCTCACCACCGAGGAGCCCTCCTCCCATGTGGAGTTGTTGTGATTGGCTTTAATTGAAGGAAAGAGGCGACCAAGACAAGACGGGCGGCGTACAAAGTAACGAGCTGTCCAAAGAATGCGATGGGTTTCGCGAGGTTGAAGCCAAAAGGGGCTGATGCTCACAAGGCGAACGAATTATTACATTCTCGTGGATATGCGGGACATTATGAGCACCTGCGGGTGACTCCTTGGAGGTAATACAGCAGCTGCTCGCCCTATCCATAAAATTTGTCAAGCATTTTACTTCAACACGGCAATAGGAAGTCAAAGTTGAAAACAATGGTTCTATTCACTCAAATATTTATTTTCAATTACAGTAACAATTTGCCTCATCAAAAGCCGATGGCTTTGTTAATAGTTATGTTTCCAATGGCAACAAGTTTTGGCACGCTGAAACGAGTTCGCATATTAGTATCTCGGCCAGAAAGAGAAGGAGAGTCATTCGAGATGCACTTGCCGTGGCGGTCGATTACTTTCTCTACCTTGAACATCGCCAGAGGCCATTTTTTCTCATCATAATCATGAGCTCTTGGCGGCGAGCCGTGGACGGGAATTCTTCCCGAGAAATTAATTAAAGTCCGCCAGCGGAGCTGCCTCGGACGGTAGGAAGTGATGCCGATAGGCAAGATAGGCCGTCAAGGCCCGTCCCTCGCGGCAGCGGAGCCCGTGGCCTTAATTTCGCCACCACTCCCACCAAGCAGTGAGCAGAGCAACTTGGGAGGCTACAATCTCCATCGACCTTGACTTCTTTCACTCTTTCCCTCCAGAGAGCGATGTCTTCTTCGTATCGCCACGATCCGAGTGTTCCCGTCAAGATCTTCCTCAAAGGGGCATATCGGCGCCAGACAAAACGCGAAATAACGGGTGATATGTAATATATCGGTGTAGAGGCATTATGCAAGTCACGCAAATCACAGCCGAGCAGTGGAGGGCAAAACTCTCTTTAAAAAACAAAGGAAAATGCATCAGTCCCGGCATAAACTACGACGCTAGTCTCTCGAAGGAAACAATGAAAGCGGGCAACTTCTAATGGACGGTGCGAGGCGACGCAGGATAATTCTGGCTCTCGCAAAACCACCATTTATCTCTCTCCGCATCGGCGACATGGTCTACCGAGACATACTAAAAGAGCAAAGACACTGAGACGCTGCCTTTTTCCCTCTCTTCATATTATCACAATAGGACTAGAATACACCACCACCATTGCATACAATGTCTGAATGGCTAGAAAGTATCAAATACTTTTCATTTTACAATCGCCCGAAAATGTGTAACGACCACTGCCACTCTCCCGTTTAGGAGCTATGTAGTGGGTAGCGTACGCCGATATCGTGCGGACCCGCGTCCAAATCTGGTCTGACTGACACGAATGCCATAAGCAGCCTATATGGCTGATGTGATGTTTTCGACTAATTACTTGGGGCGGGAATGGATTGAAACTGACGCTTCAGCCCCATTCTCGTGCTGGGCGACTTTAATGACTCCAGGACGGACGGAGACCACTGATCTAAACTGAAGTCCACTTAGGATACTGGTCACTGAGCCCTCGAAGGGATGGAATATCAGAATCTGGCGTCGACACTTCTTCCGGTGCTAGAGTAGGTATTCTAGACTCTCCAGAGGAGGAATGGGACTCGCTGCACTTGCCTGCTGTCTCCATGGCTAAGAGCACCGAATTGAAATATTCGAGACTGAATCCAAGTGGACAAACTTTACCTAGACATGGTACTCACAAAATGATCGTGGAAAATATGATACAAAATATTATAGCATTGAGGATGCACTTCCAAGAGTCGGTCTCGTCATGACAAGGTGTCCACTCCATCTTCCGACCCGAACGCGAGTCAAATGCGACTTGCTGAGCTTGTATGCACTTAAAAGGTCGTAGGCTCGTTGGCCAACCCTCTTGATTTGGGTTCCAAGTGACGACGGGCGACTTGAATGATATTGAGTGCAACACTCGAAGAGAACAAGATCGTATCTCACCTTGAGCTCCATGTTGCATTTTTCCCGGACAAGAAGTATTTAACGATGCAATAATTGGGAAATTTTTAAAATATTAACTGTAAAACCAGGCAACACATAACCGCATAAAGGTACATGACGCGATGGCATCGGTAAAATATACTGAAAGTAAAAGAGTCCCCAAACCGCATCTCTGCAGAGAGGGCTGCAGGGAGGGGTGAATCGGACTAAAAAGGAGCGCTCAACGGGGAAGTATGGAGAGCTGCAGTCAACCAATCTTAGGATTGAGTCACCAATGGTGATATCGGAAAAACTGGAAATTATGTAATATCACCACGCTCAAACCTCTGAAAAAAATGATTTTCGATGAGATTTACAGAATAGACTCGGATGTTTGAGTAATCATATCATTTTTTTTCGACGTTACAACGTTTTACGAAACCATTTCACAAGAGTTTTATCAAAACTGTTTTACGAAAACTTAAAAAAAATGCGCATTCACACACTCGTAGCTGCACTTCTCGGGTTGCGAGGATTATTCGGCGCCTCAATTCAGAGCCTCACTCTCTTTCACGGGTCTTTCTTTCCCAATCCGCCTCCGTACCTCCCCAACGAGGCGAGCCCACCCTCCACCCAAAAAAATAAGCCATGGGCGCGATTCTCGGAATGCATACACCCCAATTAAGCCATCACGATGGAGAACCCTAGCGGGAGGCTGTGCTACTGCGGGGGTGGTTTGGGGTATTGAAGAGCAGAGAGGCGGGAGGAGACCTTCTCGCCTCAACCCTGTATCCTAAAAGAAACAAAGCGAGCGAGGGGGTGGATGAATCGATCGAACGCGCAATCCAATCCATCCACCCCATGAGGATCGATCAACCCGTTATTGCTCGCCATCCGGGAAATGAATTGCCTTGGCGCTGTTAAATAAATTGAAAGAAATGTATTTCGGAGATATTCAAACAATTTTGACTTCGTAGTTAAGTCAGTTGAACTGAGTCATACGAAATGATTTCTAACTTTCCAAGTGCAAACACTCCACACACACAAATTCTTGCCGACGTAAGTTTAAACATGCATAATGTCAACATGAATGATTTATTCTTTAAGTTGCATTTCATTTGATTTAGGAGCCATCCTTCACCGATGGCTCCTAAACGATTCCCTTATAATAGTTCCTTAGCTCAGTGACTGAATATGACTAAAAAGTACCCTTAAACTCCACTTTCTCAGGCGAGATATCGTAGAACAGCATAATGAGTAATGAAGCTCAAATGATTTCGTACTGTCTACTAATTTTATTTCCACCTCTTGCTACACGTGTTTCGACTGACTAGCAGTCATCATCAGGCAAGACTAATACACCATAATCAGATGTGAGCTTATATAATACGTGAAACACCAAATTTGCGTCACACTGGGAAAGGATAGAAGGACAAGTGGGAGGAAGTTGGAAAGGGGTGGGGGGAGGTGTGTGAGGGGAGAGGGTGGTTTGTTGGCGGAGGGTAAGTTATTTAACAATTGTGTCAAACATAGGAGAATGACAAACAAATTCGTTCTCATTTAATAGGTTCATTTTCTTTAGTTTCCTCTTGACTATTTCCCACTGTTCCGAAACATCTCAACGGTGTCCTTTATCCAGGGAACGGAGGATTTTCACATTAAATGTGGAGTGGTGGGATTCTTCCATTAGATGTTTGGCGAAATAAGACTTAGGATCGCTGTTCACCAAACAACTTTTGTGTTCCGACACCCTAGTTTAAATATTTCTCCCAGTTTGACCGACATAAACACTACCACATGTGTCACACTTAAGTTCATAAACCCCCAATTTTAGCAGGGGGGGGGGGGTCAAAAGGATCTTTGGCATTATTGAAGATTGTTCCCAGAGTTCTTGGTGTGTAAAAACTCACTCTGTATTTGTCTTTAGGGAATGATTTAACTGCATCGTAAGGCATTTTACCCAAGTAAGGCAGCTTTATCCATTTAAGTTTTTTATCTTTGACTGGTTGCAATAGTGAAATGTCTTTGAATGCCCTATTCTCTAATTTCTTATTTAATATTTTATTTACAAGATTTCCTTCATAACCATTATATTTAGCGATTTGTCTAATTATATTTCATTCTTTTTCAAAATTATCCCTAGAAAGAGGGATATTTACCTAAAGCTCGCTGGATCATACGGTTGAACGCTGCAGTTTTATGAGACCACGGGTGGCACGAATCAAACGGTATAACGTGGTCTGTATAAGTTGGTTTGCGGTATATTGCAAATTGGTGGAGATTATTTGAAGTTGAGATACTTAAGTCAAGAAAATTTAAATTATCGTTTGATTCAGATTGCATGGTAAAATTGATACGTGGATGTAAGGAATTTAAAACAGTTAAAAATTTGGTGGCTTGCCTATGACTACCTGTCCAACAACATAAAATATCATCCACGTATCTAAACCAATAAAACACATTAGATAAAAGGTTAACATTTGAATTGAAAAGCTTCTTCTCTAAGTGATCCATAAAAATATCCGCTAGCAATGGAGACAAAGGTGATCCCATGGCAAGACCTTCTTCCTGACGATAAAAATTACCATTAAATAAAAAGTAATTTTGATTTGTGCATATTTCCATGAGTCTGAGCAATTCATTACTAACCGCTGGGTTCATGGTTGAATCAAATAAAATTTCTTCCACTAAATTTAAAGTTTCTCTCACAGGAACTGAAGTAAACAAATTAGTTACGTCAAAAGAGTAAAGTTTAGCATTGTTTGGTATCGTTTTCTTGCTCAATTGCTCCGTTAGTTTACTAGAATTCTGGATGGTATATTTCGGCACAAATTTGGAAATTTGACGGAAGATGCTATTGATTTAGTACGCCAGTTTGTGGGTCGGGGAACCTACCCCCGATATCACTGGGCGGATAGGAATATTACCTTTATGAATTTTGGGTAAACCATACATTCTAGGGAGTCGAGGATTCATTTGAACTGAGTACAATTTTTCTCTGTCACTCATTAACGCAGAACAAGATTATGAACTTAAGTGTGACACATGTGGTAGTGTTTATGTCGGTCAAACTGGGAGAAATATTTAAACTAGGGTGTCGGAACACAAAAGTTGTTTGGTGAACAGCGATCCTAAGTCTTATTTCGCCAAACATCTAATGGAAGAATCCCACCACTCCACATTTAATGTGAAAATCCTCCGTTCCCTGGATAAAGGACACCGTTGAGATGTTTCGGAACAGTGGGAAATAGTCAAGAGGAAACTAAAGAAAATGAACCTATTAAATGAGAACGAATTTGTTTGTCATTCTCCTATGTTTGACACAATTGTTAAATAACTTACCCTCCGCCAACAAACCACCCTCTCCCCTCACACACCTCCCCCCACCCCTTTCCAACTTCCTCCCACTTGTCCTTCTATCCTTTCCCAGTGTGACGCAAATTTGGTGTTTCACGTATTATATAAGCTCACATCTGATTATGGTGTATTAGTCTTGCCTGATGATGACTGCTAGTCAGTCGAAACACGTGTAGCAAGAGGTGGAAATAAAATTAGTAGACAGTACGAAATCATTTTAGCTTCAAGTACCCTTAACCTGAGGTCTTGCGAGACCCCGAGAAACTAAATCTTGTTGCGTCCATGTGTACTATGATATGTATAGCCATGAGATACATAGATGATACCAAGTCATTTAACAAATCGAAACAAATGGAATGATGAAAACAACTGTTTTACTTGTTGTTTGACAAAGGTGCCAAGCTGGATTTTATTGAGAACTTTGAAATTATGTCGCGCACGCTAAGCAGTTTGGTTTCGATTCGTTAAATGACTTGGTACCATTGCATCATTCTCCCCTCCACCAAGTTCCTGTTCCCCCGCCTTCCAGGAAATATTTGGTTACGTCCACCTCCAGCTCTATGCTTCAACCTTAACCTTCATCCTTAATCATACTTTCCTCAACCTCTGTCCCACCCCCCCTTTTCCGACATAAAATATAAAATAAGTGCTCGCCAGAAAACGAATTGTATAGTCCCTTGAAAATGACACGAAAGTCTTGAAAACGGTCGTACTCATAACCATTAAAGTTTTGTGTGGATTGTACAAAGTGTATTTATTTCATCTCAATATGAGCACAATGGTGGTGTGAAGATGTAAAGATGGCCGATTCCAAGTTGAAAAACTTCAACTGGACGGAGAATCGAACCCGAACCTCCCGACGTGCCTTGGGGGTTTTTGTTCGTATAAAACCCCGCCGATTCCAGTAGTATATCAGTAGACTGGATAGCTTAATGGTCTGAGCAACCGACGTGAAATCGGGAGGTCAAAGTTTTATTTCCGGTCCAGTTGAATTTTTTCCACTTGGAATCGGCCATCTTTACGCCTTCGCACCGCCATTGTGTTGTTTGATTTTGTGTGTTGCTATCCACTTTCTTTCTACCTTTCTGTTGCTGCTGAGCGGTCTGAGTGAATGAACGAATTATTGTATGGCCTGAACGGCTCATATCCTGCTTGGGTTCTGCGTACCCCGAAACGCGGAAAAATAAAAAAAGTTAGTGTAGATCTTTTTTCTTGCTTTCATTAAAATAGGAAAGAATTGAGCTACAAGATTGATTCTTTCACTTATATGAGGCTGAATGTTTGAAAATTCTCATTTTTGCAATCGATTTTTCCCTACCTACCGTAAAACTGAAATGCTGTAAACATGTATCGGACTTTTAAGAAATCTCTTCATTTTCCTTGTTATGGATAGATTTCTCCATTTACATACTCCTGTTGCACAAATCTGTGACTGAATTATATGCTTTACTATCGACTAAGGTAGAATGAAGTTGAATTCGTTGGAGAAAACACAAAAAAAAATCAGTAAAAATTTATGCATCCCAGAGATCATATATACCACCTCATTTCAACTGTCCCCTACCAGGGGACAATTGAAATTTTCCATGGAATTGTGCTTTTTAAAATGACGGTTTTCTCAAAGTTCTCTGGGTTTTCCGTCCGGGTGAGGAGGGTCCATAAAGGCCGTCGTTTCGAAACTCGGCTAGAGCATCATTGCCTTCAGGGCAGAGGTAAGGGCCGGCTGTTCATCCTGTCTATGGGGGGGAGGTAGGGCGAGGTCCTTGTTGTCGTTGCCGGGAAGGATTTTGCGCCATGTCTTCCTCTTAATTTTCTTGAAATGGGCCTCCAACTATTTCCATGGAATGCTATTATTCCTCCTCCTTACCCAAACAGAAACCCTAGCAGGGAACATGGAGAGATGTGGATATGCCGGGGAAGCAAAACAGACCCTATTTCTACGGTATTCATCGGTCACAAAACTATTCTGGCGTCTCGTACAAATAAAAACTAGAGGTTAAGGGTGATGAGTATAATACAATCAACAGAAAATAGAAAGTACTGGATATTTTGACCGATAGAATGTAATTAAGACTGACGCCAAGTTCTTTTCAGTTGAAGCAGTGGCGCGCCACCAATGCGGGCTGCAAGAGGGAGTCAGATATCGCAATGCATGGGCCCAGAATGGTGTAATACAATTGATACAAATATTCACTAAAAATCAATCAGCTTTTATCGTAAAAAAGGATTAGGCTACTCGCTGATGTTTTCAGTGTTAAGCATTCACAAACAACCACTAAGCTTTGAAATTTGCTACACTAATTTGGATCATGTTAGAGGGTTAAAATAGACCTTCGACGAGGACGAATCTTTCATGTCACAGTTTTCAAAAACTCTCCCTTGTCACGATATAATTTAATCAGTAGAGAGCTGTAATCGTCATAAACTCAATACTTTCGAAGAATGACAGACTCGAGCCGTAACTAAGTGCTCTGATCGTAGGGATTGCTAGAGAGCCAGTCAAAAAAGGGTCCTGGCGATTGAGTCGTCCGCGCGATAGGATTCCATAAAGCCCTGTTCACTTAAGGAAAGGGAAACTATAAGCGGCTCTTCCTCAAAACAACTTCAACACGGACGTTACGAGTATGGAAGGGAAGGAATACCACCTGTGGCAGCTCCAATATGGTGAAGAAGTGAAGCCCACAGATCCCCCCCAATAAAAGAATTTCCTCAAATAAGTCAAGATCATGAAGGTATAAACAAAAGACATTGGTCATGGGGTGCTTTCCCTTGCTGCCCACAAGAGTTCATATGAAGTGAATGTATTTTGACAAACTGGTTGGCCTGACTTTCATTTGCCCGGGAACGCAGAACATAGTCTGAACCTGAAGCATAGCTTGCAAATAGCGATAATCGGAGTACTAAAGATCTATTTTACAATGCAAGGAAGCCATTCGTGACGAAAGTCACCTTGGAGCACTATTCACAGAGAGAGAGAGAGAGGAAGAGAGAGAGAGAGAGGAAGAGAGAGAGGAAGAGAGAGAGAGGAAGAGAGAGAGAGGAAGAGAGAGAGAGAGGAAGAGAGAGAAAGTTTTCAAAGGAATCTCTCGTTTGGGTGTTCGAAGAGGGGTTTGCAGCGTGATTAAGATACGATGATCTGGCTCGCTAAGGGCAAAATTAACTGAAGAAAAAACATCTTAAGGAACAACAACTTATATCTATTCCCGGATTGTCTGCCAATGCAGCTATGATGAATATTCCTCCCTTCGATCGAGAGATAAGGAAAACATACATAAACTTTGAACCGAACCGACAGTTCGAACGATGGGTGTACAATTGCCTCCTTATTTTAACTCAGAACCACGAGTCCATTAATCTCACCTTCGGTCTGGGCAGCACTACAGATTACACTCTTTTATCTATCCCACGTTAATCCTTTCATACGCTCATGGAGCTACAGTGTCACGTCTCATTTTGGCCCACTTATGATTACGTGCACGGATGAGTACGTCACGGCGTTGCAGGGCGAGACTAACTCACGTGATTATTCTATCCACCTTAGGATGCACCGTGAATTGGGATTGATCCGCGTTTTTTCGGCACGATTCTTCGTTTCCGAAATCAATCGCCATTTGAATATATACCGCCTCGCGTCTCGTCTCGTCACGGCGCCGCGCCCTTGCCTCTTCAGCTTGCTAACTTCAGCATCTTGCGAATGACGAATATTGCTAGTCGCGCGCTATTCTTTGGACAGGAAGACTCAGAAGCGTGAAATGGACATAGCTATTACTCCTACGCATCATCAAATGCCGGATGGGCCGCCTTTCGCTGAGGTTCCCTTTCGGTTATACTGGTTCCTTTGCCTATGTATCTCTTGAAGTGGGACGGGGGAAGGAGAGAGAGCAGGGGAGGTTTTAAGTGGTGGGGCAAAGTAAGGGAGGAGTGGAGGGGTTGGAGGAGAAACGCCCCCACAACGGGGAGCTTCAAAGATCACGTCTTCCAAGAGAGTACGAATAGGGTGAGGAGGGACACCGCCCACCTAGTTACGCAAGGTTTTAAAGCCACTAAATTTCAGCGAGAAAAACAAACTCTCTAAGCCTACAAATGCCTTCACTTTTCTTTTTCCTCCATAGTTATTCCATTTCTTCACCGACAAAAGAAGGTTGAGTCAGGGAAGAGAGCGTATTTCACGCCGCATGCATAGAGGCGCCACCTTCGCATCGCGTGACCCCGTTGACCATAAAACAAATGGTGACATGATTTTTTCGTGGGGTGGGTGAATCATGGGAAAAGGGCTCAAGGACTACCCTCGTGGGGCAATGATAGGGAAAGCTAAACAGCACTCGGTGGTTTATTCATTCAATTAAAATAAGATAAAACTATAGGATGTAATAAAACACACACAGCGATATACATCGTGGGCCAGGGCGCACGTCATAACGGATATGGCCGCAGTACACGAGTTCAGAATATCTTCCCGGCTCTCCGTTCATCTACATCAATTCATTTCGCCATAAATGATAAATACGTAAGCACATCATCGATCCTGCCGAGCGATACAAAATCAAGCTATCAAGCCTCGCCTTAAGCGCCAACAGTGCTGAAATCAGCTCTTATTGCCAATTATTTTTTCCTGTTCGTGATTCGGTCAAATTTAATTTTCAGGGTTTTATTGCCTATATATTTCAGCGCTGACTCTCATTGTCGAGTATCTGACTCAATATGATCTAGTGGCCCTTTTCCCGCTCAATTAAGTGACTCAGGCAAATCAATTGATCTATTGCTATTAGGTAGCTCGTCTTTAATTATGATTTCAGAAGAGCGACTTCCTTAGCAGTGAGTTTCCAGCTCCACTAGCGGACCTTTTTTTGCAGCAATACTCATGTATCTTTACATCGCGGCGTCCAATTAATGGTTAAATCTCGTGAATACTTTTTTAAAGTGGGAACAGTTTTACATCATGTCCGGTCTTTCTCGAAACCCTTATCAACACACCGCAGATTCGTTACCACCAAAGTGGGCGAGAAATTTCAGCGACGCGAACTCATCTCCCTTAATCCTGCAGCATTACGTCACTTATGATTAGAGCTATAAAATATTTTACCCGTGAATTAAGACTAAATGAAGGAGTGAACTCAACTATAACCTGACGGTAATGGTTCGATTTCAAACCATCGCCTCAACGTTCGAGCGAAAGCATAAATAAAACCACAAATTGGACGAAAATGAGAAGCAGTGAAAGGTTGAACAGTGGTTCATCGCGCGTGCCATTGACTCTGAAGTGGGTTTTTTTCAGGGAACCGAACCGGAGCTGAACCGGTAAAATAACGAACTGCTCCAGAGTTTTTTCTGATCCGGTTCGAATGGCGAACCTCCGCCGCGGTTCGGAGCGGAGCGGAAAAAACTGTGGGGCGCTCCGGTTCGGAGTGGAGCGAAGGTCGGAGCGGAGCGATTGTCGGAACGCCATTTGAACGGAGCTTTAGTACTAATCTCTCCGCTCCGAAACCCCTCATGGAGCCCCCAATGCAACAGCTATCGCTCCGGAGCGCGTCGTAGCGCTCCAGGCGGCACGGACGAGGATACCATGAGGCATCAGTCAATTACAAAACAACTCTTGTTGAACCGAAAGATAAAGTCTTTGGATAATATAGATGTAGTTGGATGGACTGCCCTTTCGTCTGGTGCGGGATGGAATGATCGACTATGTTAGTCCATTAGTTCATGCTTTAAGAGTGCCTAAGACAAGGCTACGCCCGGTTCGTTGCAAAAATATTGTAAGATAAATTCTTGGGATTCAGAATATTATTCTTGCAAACACTCTACTCTACATTACTATAAATTAATAATCTTCTATCACCTTCGATGATAATGTCCTCCAAAATTTTATTTCGTCTAATTGAATTAATCTTCACGTTGTAGCTATTGGACTTGGAATGAAGCTGTATTCATTTTGTGGTGTTCGTTACTTTTACCGTCAATGTGATCGTCTGTTACTATGCAAATGGGTCAATAATTCAAAGCAGAAGTACTTCAGTTTAACTTTCTTCGGCATCTGAGGTTATTTCGAGCATAATATTTGTCAGTCGAAATTCAAGAGTGGGTTTTTTTTCTAAGCTGATGTATGTGATAAATACAAGATTTAAGCAGCATGTATGAACCATCTGATGGCCCACCGAGGGGTCTTTAGGGCCCAAGGGCATTTCGACTTTAGTACAAGGCCTTCCCTGTTGCATTATATTCAATTATGCACAATTTCTAGAATGTCATATGATTAAAAGCTATCATTGTGAAGTAACATGAAAATCACTAGTTTGGGACTCCGGAGGACCGATTAGGGCCACAAATATAATTTTGACCTCAAAGACCTAATGATGGCATCAGAGGTTCAATTCAAGCATATAGGTTTACGTCATTTTTTGTGAAATTTTAGATTAGCAATCTTCTAAAGCCCTCATAGGACTAACATAAACACTAAGAAAATGACATGTCAAACACATTTACTCTGCAGCAGCCATTAACCACACATGGAGAGTTGGGGTGAAATATATTCCCAACTAAAATCTCTATGAAATTCTGAATATTGATTTTTCAAAATGAGCTGTAAAAACCTCAGAAATAAGTTTCCATTCCATACCTTTGATGCGGTTTCCGAGTAAATAAAATACTCTATTGTAGAAGCAGTGCAATACCGGAGCGTTCCTTCCAGCACTCCGCTCCAAACCGGAGAGCTCTCCACAGCGGTTTGGCTCCGGAGCGGAGCGAAAGAATTCAATGTCGCTCTCCGCTCCGGAGCGGAGCGGTGGTGACCTATAGAGAACCCCTCTGGCGCTCCGGAGCGGAGAGACAACGATGCGGGACGCTCCGCTCCGGTTCGACTCCTTGGTCTTTTTCTTCCCTCGAGAAGAGGTGAATGAGCAAACAGTGAAGAGGAGATGAAAGTGGATTGGGCACATCTGCACCCGCTTCCAGTGGAGACGAGAAAGAGCGGCAGATGATGCCGTCGCACGCACGACTCGCTGAGAGGCGGAGGTGCGGGAGGAGGGCGTCCTCCGACAGACAGCAGGGCCTCGAGGGAAAAATAGTGATCTTTAAGTATTCCTCGCCAAGCATTCTTCAATTCTATTCATGTGTGAAATAAAGTCCGGAAAGACACCTAAGTGAAATTTCATAAAACCAAGGAATAAATTCCCCGTGGAATATAAGACTGCGAGAATTGGACGGTTACAAAATCAAATTAACGAAGTTTATAAAGATCTGAAATGCAAATATTAATAAGAACAGTTGTCTACGGACAGACAGAAAACGGAATAAGCGCATACGTATATAAGGCAAACACTCGGCGTGAGGAGTATACGCGAAACAATGCGAGACGACAGCAATGCATGGAAAGAACACCGAGATGAAGAATAGACGAAGAGAATAACAAGAAAAGTCGTGACTGGCTTAAAGACATGAAGTAAGAAAAAAAATTCAACTGAAAATAGTGACCAATCAGAGCGGTCGACCAAACTCTCGACGACAAGTAATTTAAGCTGACGCAAACCTTATACTCCCGAAGATCCGAGCGTGGCTATTCTCCGAATAAGGAAAACAATATGGTTCCCATGTATTTGAGGCTCTGTAGCCTCTCTATATTATCCGTGTAATCCAGAAGGTTCGCGAAAAAGTCCAACAACGAGCAATAACGTTTTATTACTTGAAAGAAAAACCAAGGGTACACGGGTCCGAGGAGATTAGAGGAGGAGATGCATCCGCCCGAGGCAACCAGACAACAGAGGTGGGAAAATCAGCAGCCTCAGCAATATGGGAGACGTACGTTCCCAAGGAGACAGGACGAAAGAAGACCGTACGATACGCAGGGAAACTGCCCCCCAAGGTTCGAGAGGGAGAATCAAGAGGGACGAGCGACAAGGCGACCGACGGCAAGGCCGTAATGACATGGCGGGAGGATTCGGATCGGGACAAAGACACCCAATAAACACGCCAGTGGTGGAAAACGGTGAGGGAGGAGCAGACAGAAGAGGCAAGACGGCGTCGGGAAACTAGTAGCGGCATGGCATCCACATGACCCCACGGTGTCAGGGGCCGAAAATAACGAAATTAGGGACAAGCAAAGCGACTATCAAGAGAAAGAAAAACGAACTTCGAAATCCAATACTGTAAAGGGAAGGAGAATGTGGTGGCCGACGTGTTGAGTAGACACCCATATGAATTAATAAGAAGAGAAGATTTCCCATCTGAAGAACCGATTATTGCAATGATTCTCGCCGATAGACCATCTGAGGAATTGGAAGGCGAACTACGAAATTTGGAGGTACATCAGAGAAGGGACCCTGAGATTAGAAAAATCATAGAGAAAATTGAGACAGATTCTAATGAAGGAGGAAGGTATCGACTCACGGAAAAAGGGCTCGTCAAGTTAGAGCATGGTAAAGGGAAATTCTATGTTCCTAAAGAGGCGTTGGGACGCCTAGTAAGAGAAACGCACTATCAGTACGGTCACCTGGGAGCAGAGAAAATATACAGGATGTTAAATGAGCAATTCGCATACCCTAAATTACACCGAATCGTACGAAGAATCATTTCTGGATGTACGACGTATCAGTTATGCAAAGCACCGAATTGTCCCGCATATGTGGAAATGCAGTACGTCGTACCGGAGGGAAGAAACGACCTTTTTTGCATCGACGTTGTCGGACCATTACCCAAGGGTCAATACGGCAACCGATACATACTGACTGCAATGGGTGCTTGCACAAAATATATAAGGTTGTACCCAATCAGAAAGGCCACGACTAAAGCCATAACAAGGATAATTTTCGAGCATCATCTACCAGACATGGGAACATACAAGCGGATTTTGAGTGATCGCGGGACACAATTCGCCAGCCCAATATGGTCAACGAAACTGGCGTATAAGGGCATAAAACCAGTATTTTGTAGCATCCGACACCCACAGGGCAACCAAGTGGAGAGAGATATCACCGCACGATGAAGACGTTTCTTCGGATATTCCGCAGCAACGCACACTCGACGTGGGTGAAATGGTTGAAGGTGGCAGAGATCACATAATGATACGACGGAGATAACACCAACGGAGGCACAGCTGGGATACAAGCCGGAAAGAATATGGGACGAATGGCTTGGGATCGGAAGCCAAGAAGAAACACAAAATATACCGGAGACGATAGAGAGGATAAAGCAGAACGTAATTAAAAAGGGAAAATATAGGGCCGAAAGGGCGAACGGGAGAAACAAGCGGAGACTGATGACATTTGATGTGGGGGAGAAAGTACTTGTACATACCTGCCCGGAATGTGACAAGGATAGAGGGATATACCAAGGTTTCCTTCCGATATTCGAAGGGCCATATGTCATCAGGGAGTTTAAGGGGCCAAACCAAATGCATCATCGAACATCCCATCACAGGTGCAATAAGAGGAACATTCCATATAAGCAATTTCAAAAAATACAGTGAGGAAACCACCACAGAGACACACGACACCGGGAATAGCCGCATACTAAAGGGAGAACGAGGAGTAGGCGTATCTTTAGTGGCGAGACGGCAAGGGACGATGTAATACTACAATGTAACACAAAGATAAGCCGCGCGCCGCGGAACCGCGAATAGTCGCATTAAAATGGAGACATTGCTCATTTACTTACGCCAGAAGGGAGAGACAGAGAAGCGGTGTTGTTACACTGAAGGAAGGGATACAAATGTAACCATAATTTAAGATTAATTGTTTACTGTCAGTGATTTTATTTGTTTTGTACATGGTTCTATATAATTGACGTTTGTGTATGTGGTATGAATGAGAATAGTGAAATGGGCGTGACACATGGAAGAATGGTGTAATATTTTGAACAAGTGGGGCGCGTATTTCGAAGAGGGGGGAGTGAATTTGAACAAGTGGGGCGCGTATTTCGAAGAGGGGGGAGTGAATTTTGAACAAGTGAAGTGCGTATTTCGAAGAGGGGGGAGTGAATT
The DNA here is from genome assembly GCA_963169105.1 of Ceriagrion tenellum. Lineage (NCBI taxonomy): Eukaryota > Metazoa > Arthropoda > Insecta > Odonata > Coenagrionidae > Ceriagrion > Ceriagrion tenellum. Next base: position 116,401,358 of record OY720644.1, read on the forward strand.
TTGTGAAGCAAGAAGTATGAATGTGGTGAAATATGTTCCAGTTACATTTTTTTAATTTTGCGTTGTTTATTTATTTGTTTGAATTTGTTGTGTTGAATATTTAAAGTAAGTAATTGAAGATGCCGAATTTTTGTGTTCGATCCAAAGATCGATGAGGCATACTGAAGTAATATGTAATTGTGTATAAATTTATGTTAGAGATATGAGAAGGGGAAGTTTAGAACCGAAGGCGATGGCGCTTCGGCTAAGGTTTTAAAAGAAAAAGAAATAATCCAGATCAGCATCCATAGGCTTCAAAAGAATATGTTTTCAGTCACTTACAACATTTCTTTTAATGGGGCTACTATAACCAAATAAAATCCTACCACAAATAAATTCGAAAATAAAATCGCAATTCAAATTAATAGCCATAAATCATAATAAAACAGCACATAACAATAGATAACTAGGGACGCCAAACATAAATCAACCTTTATATCGGGGAGTTCAGGACGACGCAAAAATAATAAACAGGTAACAATGAGTAACGGGGGACGCCTAGAGAGTGAACAGTGAGGAGTAGGCAGAGATAAGTGGAGGAGTAAAGATGTAAAGGACGCGAAGTGGGGAAAAAGTTCGAAAGTCGGAGAATAAAAACGGCAGGGAGCGGATACAAAGCGGCATAGAGGCGACGAAAGAGAAACCAGGGATTTATAAAGAGGCCAGGAAGGAATCGGGAAGGAAACCCAAGATGGAAACCGTACGGCCCAGAATTCTGGAAATAAGGAAGGAGGAAGACCGCGAAACCATACCCGCAGCCACATAAGAGAGACGAGAAGCCCCAGCGTCTGATAAGTCTGACTTTAAGGATAATAAAGCCAAGAAAAACAATAACCTCCATTTATAAAAATATCGCTGTCTAAAATAACGTAATTGCATAAAATTGGAGCATAAAAGAGTAACATTGTAAATTGGATCCAATACATTTTAAACAGCTCTAAATATTTGTGTTGTTATAACCAAATCAACTTTTTTCATTAAAAGAAAGTATTATACTATTTAATTAATTGAGCAAAGTGTTTTTATTAATATGTTGTATAATGCTAACCATTAATCCCTTCAGCAAGGAGGTAAGATTTTAAGTGTTTGGGTAATAGCGAAGGTTGATCGAATTGGTTTCAATAGGAAAGAAAACCGTGACCAGGTTACAGCCGCGATCAACGTCATGAGCGGTGATGAGATCGCTTCGACGCATTCGGCGGTGACCAACTGTCAGATCACTTTCACGCTGTTTTCGGCTCCATTCCCTTTCCACGCCTTTAGTCTAAACAAATGCGGAAATCAAAATAGTATAGTATCTTTCCACTAAACGAGTGCATTCTGAATTAGTTATACTAAATTAATTATTCAGAATGTATTTGTTTAGTATGGCTAACAAAATGCATTCTGAATTACACGTCTTCATTCATTTGGTTAAAAGTATATCCTGCTTTTGCTGATAAAATGGGTTATCTAAAGAGAACCGAAATTAATGCACAAAATATGAGTGAATCATTCCGCGAATACATTGACAATGGCCGCATTTTTCAAGCCAAAGAAGCCGACTGCAGCGTCATTCGCAAGGAACTACCGCATTTGGACTTCGATTACGGCAGTAATAAGGTCATAACTTACAGAAATACGAAGTAAGATTTCTATAAGTTATTAAAATTCCATTTCTCATGACTTTGCGCTTCTTGTTGAATTCTTCTTTTAAATGTAAGAGTTACTAGTAACTAGTTGTCCAGCTCATTACAGTACTTCTTTATTCTCAGTTTGTTACAACAATGCCCCAACAACTTATTTACGTTTTTCATTTGGTTTCTAAACAGTTACATGCTGATGGCATATTCATATTTTTATTACCAACACTTCTAATAAAAAGTTTTATTGAAATTCTTTTTTGCATTTCGCGTTCAAATTCTTCCGCGTTCGCGTTTTAGCATTTCGCGTTCTATGGACATTCTCCTGCTGTAATCCGAGTTATCACTATATGAGCACAATTTAAAATCTCCACTTTCAAGACTAAATTACTGCCAAACTAAGCCTGGAAGCTAGATTAAATTTTCATCTCAGTTTTTAAGAGCTCTTTAAAGATGTTATATTCAAGTTTTCACAATTTCTGGAATGGGTGACCTCAAAGGGCCATAGCCACCCTCATACCCACCCATTAATGACTTTTGCAATGAATCCCGATATTAATATATCCGGCGTCTTTAATCATCCACGTGGCGTCTTTTTCCTTATCTCTCCAGATTATCAGAGCTTTCATTGAGCGCATTGTCACTGCTGTAAAAGACAAGATGTTTATTTACTTTAAGTTGCAAAGCCTGAAAAGATCCAATATAAAAGCATTGTAAATAACAATCGCCATGGTTCTCATGTCCGCTACACTGCAGCTGCAGTTAATGGCAACCGACCGTGTTTCACTCAAGCAAAATGATAGGAGCAGGCACGTGGAAAATGAGGCACGTCCTCGAAATGGGATCCCTTGTGTGTCATGTTTTTTCCAAATCGGCGTTTCCACACGCACAAACAGTTATCCGCGGAGTCTCCCTCGCGTCTCCCTCAGCGGCAGTCATGGATGCGATAAAAGATCACTTCCATCTCGCGTTTTTCTCATTTGTTCACATTAATATTTAAACCGTATTATTAGCAATTTATTATAGGTACACATACTGAGAAATGCATCCCATGAAGAATGCATGCCAGACGATAAATATTCCTTGGCGCTGCACGAGAAACTTACGCCTCCCACGACAGCTCCGAGACTGAAAATGTTTTTTAGGAACCGCTGTTCTAAACTGACTGCAGTCGGTCGTGGAAGTTAGAAGACGATATTGAGAGAGCTCTCCAGACTTCCGGTTGAAAACATTCCTCAGGATTTTAAAACGGGGGCCTTTGACTTCACAATCTCAATCTTTGATGGCACAAGAATGCGCATCACTGCATTTTTCATTAAAGATTTCGCACCAATGTCAGATCTACATTTGTCGAGGGGAGTGAGCACTTTATGCTCAGCGGATAAAGAAGTCAAACACTTGAGCGCGAAAATACTCAAACACGTGAGTGCTAAACGGAAACAAAGAGAAAAACAACGCAGCGCTCGTGTACATGTATGTGTGTGTGGTGGTGATGTCGGAGGCGAAGGGATTCTTTTTTTTAATTAAATAAAAAGAATAAGAATAATTCATCCCTTACTTCTAAAATACAAAGTACATTCCAGTTTAACAAAAAATTCGGAAGCTTTAGGTTACCCCAAAGATTATATACCTGATTTGGGGGTAACCAAGAATTTTATGCTAAGGAATTTAACCAAATATTTCAGTTTTAAATGGCACTATACAAATTTTACATAAATTATAATAACTTCTTTTCAAACTAACAATTTGATGGACATTTGCAAATAGTATTTCAATTTCATCCTGTTCAAGTAGCCATTTTTTAACTATCTTAAAATAAAAATTAACTTTATTTTCCATTTTAACTGCCATTGGAAGTAGATTAAAGATTTTCGGGGCAAAATAAATTATTTTTTTTCTGAAATAAATTAAAATGTAGCCAAGGGGAGGTGTGGACATCAAATTGAAAGCGATGTTTCCGATCACGACGCCAGGGGTGATGAGGGGCCACTCCAGTGCCCCCTTCACGCGAAAATGTTGATTAACACCTTAAAAAATGAAGTGTTGTAAGGCGCCGAAAAGTAGAAGTGTGCGAAGAAACCTATTTTTGAAGGTAATCGTTATTTTAACTCTTTTTCATGTTGCACCGCAATAGATTAAATGGTGCACTTGTAAGCGCCATCCCAACAAACCCATCCATAACTTAATTTTGAGCTAGCCAGTGCAAAATATATCTACCTTAAAAAAGGTAATGGGCAGTTGTTGCGTAAGAAGTAAAAAATTGGTTAGACCACCTCAAATCTGATGCTACACCATAGATATGCACGTTCCACTTTAGTGCAGAATTCAAATTCACTCCCAGGTATTTAAAGATGGTGATACGATCAATGTCAATGCATTTTTCACAGTTGATGAGATTACTGCTGATGAGTAGTTCGTGTGTTATATCAAGTTCTAGTTTACATTTAATCTGTTAATTATGTTATATACTAAATACTTTGTCTAATCACTTAGATGCAATATATTATAATAAAGCCACTTATTTAGCATTTTCAAGTCGCTGTCTAATTTTATTTTGACATTTTTCCCTTGAGGTATCTTCATAACATACATAATGCTAAGACGTCGGAAAAAGCAGTTACAAGCCCATTTAATCTAAAGGTACATTTATCTAGTAATTTATATAGACTAGAAAAAGAACAGTAACAAGCACAGAACCTAGCGGGACACCTGCATTTAAAATGTTGTCTTCGCTAAAACTATTTCTCATCAAAACACATTGACTACGCGCGTTTAAGTAACTTCTGAACCATTTCAGGGCGGTGCCCCTAATTTTCTGCGTCATACATTTTACCATAGAGAATGTCATGATCCAAGGATTCGATTGCCTTTTTGATATCCATAAGCAAGCTGACTGTAAGCGATTTGACTTACTTAATCTGACTGTATACGCTGTGAATATGATTTATAAGCGCTTCTTCAGCACTTTTTCTATTTCTAAAACCGAATGGTTTATCCCATGCTATCGATGAATTTTAAGTCTTTTCTTAACTAGCTTTTCAATCATTTTAGAATGATAGCAATGAAATCGGTTAATAATTCTCCAGCTTTCCTTTTCCACCTTTTTTGTACACTGGGATGACTATTGCTTTCTTTAACTCCAAAAGAAACTCACCAGTTGATAAACTCAGATTACAGACATGGTTTTATACTGGTGCTAAGAAGCCATTCAACTCCTTCACCAGATATCCCCTGATGTCATCTACTCCAGGGGATTTGTAGGTCGAGAGCATCTTGATTGCTGAGGAGATTTCGTTCACGGACACAGGTTCAAGGAAAAACGATCGCTGAATTATGTTAGAGGAACAAGGGTTGTCAAATCGACCTGTACTTAAAGTATTCTTTCCGCCACATCAAACACTGGAAATAAAATAATCATTAAATGCCGTAGCGATGACAGAAGGATTCGTGATTCCATCTCCCTCTAGGTTGACCACAATTATTAATTTCCCAATTTTTGACTTCGACCACCCTATTTCTCTCATCAACTCCCACTGGGATTTAAAATTTCCATTGTATCTTTAAAATTTTTCCATATAATAATTATTTGAAGCATTTCTCAACTTAATATGAAGACTTTTCGAATTTCAGAAATGTTTCCTTCAATCTGATGCACTCAGGGATGGGAGTGGTGGGACAAAGGGATATCTTTGGAGTAATGTCTCAGTGTGCCAGGGCTTTGATTTTTGAGTCTTTTTTTCTCACGGATACAGTGTAACTTGACTTTTAATGCTGTTTTTCAACAAGCCCATCAATCTAGGAAAGGATCTGGATGCATTACATTCAGTATACCTACACGTGAGTCCAATCAGCATTTTTCATTACAGTCTTAAGGGTAACGTAATGAATTTTAACTTTGTTTTCCTGTATCTCTTCCATTGGATCGTAATGAAAATCTTTAGCTAGGGAAAGAGATAGTGTCGTCATTGATTGGTCTGTTATAACTAAGTTCCATACATCAGCAACGCGATGCAACTTATGCGAGTTGTAAAATCTGGCAAAAATATGATCAACTCAGATTGAAGAGCGATTAATAATTCTCGTCGGTTGATTGATAAGACAACTAAACGCAGTGAGTGGTCATCATTTTTTGAAAAGTTCAGTCTAACTTTTGGTATGTTTGGAATTTTTATGTTCCTGTCACCATGAATAACGATACTTCATCCAATACTAGATACTAATGGTTGTATTTCTTCTAGGAACGTAAGAACTGGAATGATTTGGTCTCTCTATAAACTGAACAGGTCAAATTCAACTTTCCCATGTTTGAGAGTTAAGTAAACACAACCTGCAGAAAAAATTGAAGCATCACAGTTACTATATAAGAGTTCAGACTTCTCATAGACTACAACACCAGTAGTTAAATTCACGTTATTACACTTAGCATGTGAATCATAACCGTCTAAAAAGTTATTTCATTAGCACTAGTCCAAATTTCAGACAGTACAATAATGTGAAGATTTTGGGGGAGAGTGTTTAAATGAAGCAGAAAAAGATCGAAGTTACTTCGTAAGCTGCAAATGTTTTGATGGATAAACAACTAGGGTTGAGAATTAGAGTTCATCATTTTTGGAATAAAAAGTATAGTTACAACTTACTGATGTCATCCATACATTTCAAACCAAACACAAGCTCCTTTTCTGCTTTGCTCATAAGAATTAACCCCCTCCCCCCTCTCGCTTCCAAAGATACGCATACATACGTCTCAGCTTTGCTCTCTCACCTCTCTCGCGTGCAGCATGGAGCACCTCCTCTGCGTCCTTGGCAAAGGCCCTCTCGTTGATAGAGACGTCAGGCCCTGTGGAATGGGACCATTGGTGACGACAACCAGGTGTGGCTTCGAAGTTCCGCTTCACTCTTCGGTTTTTGGAGGAGGTTCGGTTCCTCGGTGGTCTGATTGAGACAGTCTCTCATGGATTCCTCCATTTGATTTTTGTCTTAGGCGATGTCCTCTACACACTTCTCACTAATCCCGACCCCCAATTCCACACCAATGTTACCAACCAGCGCAGGAAGATGTTCATTTTGTCGAAGGGTAATGCCATGGATTTCTACACAATTTTGGAGAAGAAGTTGTTCTAGATCGTTTTTACGATTGATCATCTATGAATATTGCTTTTTCAACACACAATTCTCACATTTCAGAGAAGCTATTTGTGTTCAGGGAAATCATTCAGTTTTCTAATTTGAGCTTCAATGACTTTGACACTTTCATCGAGACTTTCATATAATTTTTTAGTTGACTCACCAAGTTTCTTTTCGGTAGTTTTCAGCATATTTTTTTACTTCCTTAATTAAACTCGACTTCTAAACTTATAACTAAACTTCACGGAGGACCACTCGAGTGACGACGTATAGATATAAAAATGCCACGGGGAGGCAAACAAAAAATATGGGGACATGAACGAAAAAACACTTAACAGGAAAGCTCCTTAATATGTCGACGAGTCGTGCGTCTTTTTCACGAGGGAATGCAAGTGTTTTTTCGTTTATCCATCTCTCCAAGGGATTTTCACCTCCTTTTGACTCCTTCTCTGGATATACTCCCAGATGCGAGTTCAGACCCCGATTGCGAGAAAAACCTGGAAATCGTAGCACCTCCAGGCTTGATTGCTGGCTTCGATACCAGCTATCGAGCCCCCCCATTCAATGGAGTATCCAAGCAATTTCCATGACAATGCTTCTTGCAGTTTGCACAAGAAATGAAAACAGTGTTACGAATTGATTTACGGCCCACATTGCACAAACTCAATTTTCCAGAACAGCACACACTGCATGGCGCAGACCCGAAGAAACAGTACACGACACTCAGGACGTGACTTGAGCATTGCACGGCCATAGACTTTAAATCGGAGAGGGAAAATGCGTCCGCTATCTGTGGAAGCTAACCATAAACTGAACAATCTCAAGAACAGTTTGAAACGTTTTTCTCAAGAAGGGTTTAGCCTTCATTGCCTACGGATGATTTCCCATTCAATCGAATATTTTTCTCTTCTAGAAAAATAAGCTGCGGCTTTGGATTCAGGATACGTAAACAAGGCGTCAGGAAGTCTACTCTTGCTCCGAGATCTCGCCAGAACATTTCAAACATCACGAGGTGATCATAACTGCCAGTATTCTGTACCAAGTCGCAAAAGAAACATTTGCGACAGATTTCCGCGACGAACGAAGGAAAGGTTGATTGGTCGCGGGAACAAAATTCCTGCGTACCTCGAGGAGGCAGGAGACAACTCAATTCTCAAAATCCTTTCATTCACGACCACTACATAAACTCTCTCGCCAACTCTCTGCCCTGCCAAATTGATTTGACACCAAAATTGTTTTCTGACTCGCAACAAAAAAAAACACATTTTGAAACTTAATTCCACGTAAGTTAATATTCACTCGCTAGTGAATTATTGATCCAATCGCCACGCCAAATTTCTTTCAGCATAAGTCTTTAACCAAATGCAAGCAAAAATGCCCGTTGGTGCTATACAGGAGAGATACAATTTAGATACGTTATAGTAGTTCTGCCTTTACTACAGAGAATCTAACTTCTAGTTTATAATATTGTTTTAATGCATGAAAATTAACCGTTCAGGAGCTCAAAATCTTTCACTGAGATATGCTCAGTCTAAAAACACTAAAACTAACACTAAACAATTTTAATTCATTCGATTAACAATTCCATTTAATTTTTTAAAAAGAAGTTAATCTTGCAAGTGGTCGAAATGATCTTCAATGAATATATTTTATGCGATCATTTTCACAGGCCAAATTGTGGTCAAATTGGACAGACAGACGCCACGCAATTCTTATTTTGGTTGAGGTAAATATCATGTGCCGTGGCGCAGGATTTTCAAGATAAAGGGTTCATAAGTTTATTCATTTAGTGGCTAAATAGCAAGCAGTTGGAACTTGGGGGAGGTGGTCCATTGGAACATCAAGCATACCTCACGTGCTTGAGGACCGATTAAGGTTCAATGGAGGCAGTTTCCTGGGACTTGGGCAGAATGCAACATCCTGCGTAATTAGCGACATACTACGGATATCGTTGCGCAAGCAATGCGCTACGCGCATACGCGATGGTGCCTAATTATGAGAATCGATGAAACGTGCTAAATACACAGATACCGTATACTAAAGGCCTTTTAGGACACTTAACAGAGAAGATGGGATATTTTGTAACAAAACCCAATTATTACCGAACTTCGCCAATGGCGATCATTTAAAGTAATGTTGATCACTAAGAGCCCGAGCGAAATGTCCAGTTTGTAGCCATTGATCAAGTTGCCAAGGAAATATGTTATTGATGAAATTGAGAATAATTAAGAATTTCCGCATAAAAACGTCATTTTTGAGTGAGTACGAAACGTACAACAACATCGATGTCAACACTTAAATTCTAAATAATGTCAGCCATCGGACACCAAATTTTTCAAGAAATCCAGTCAAATTCATCTATTTAAGGACAGGCGACGTTATGCAATCAAACCGAGCAGAGAAATTTACTCACTCAGAAGATAAGGAGACAAAAAACTGAGTTTGTATATAAATTGTAAGGCAATCCTCGTTTGCAATTTTTGCATTTGGAGTGGTTAGTTATAGGCCGAATGGATATGAAACTACAGAACATGGCGGAGCTTAAACATTAACACAACTGCCACCGCTCTTCAATTTAGGAACAATAATCCTCTTATATATATATATATATATATATATATATATATATATATATATATATATATCGGCAAGCCTCTTGGGTTCTTAGAGATGGCCAATTTTTAGTCGCAATGATATTTTCAGGAATGGAGGTAAGACGTAAAGTAGGCGAAGCACATATGGATGGCTCTATTTTGCAATCGTCTGTTTGATTTGACGTTGATTGACCATCCTTTTTACGAGCTGATCAATGAATATAGATTAGACCAGCGGAAGATAACCCGTTTATATTAATCGGGTGTGAAAAACATTGAACTTATTTCATACTGTCGATAGCAATGGGAATACATCGATATTCATATCGCGCACAGTGTTTTTCTTATGGATAATACGGATTTTTCTATTCATACGTTCCTTTGGCCTATATATTCGCCATATATACATCCATATAAGGTTCTGCCTCAAACAATGCTATCCGTCTTCAAGGGAACAGCGTACCAAAAACGCTGAATTTTCAGAAATTTTATTATCGTTTTATCAGTATTTCAGTTGGAAAACATATATCGATTGCAAAAAAAATGTTTATGTATTTTTCTTTCAAATGGTATTCTTTGTGACTTTGTGCGACCGTTATTTCTAATTCAAATATGCAAAAGAAGAAAAGGTCTGCCAATGCCAGAAAAAACGAACTTTACATGTATTTCTTATGGAAACGCTTTTACTCATCTGGAGTCGAACTCGAGACCATTAGGCAAACAAAAAGAAGCCAAAAACCTTTCGAGTGATATAAATAATCATGTCACAAAGTTTTGCTTCATTCCGTGGAGTGGTTTGGTAATTATTAAGTGACCGCACAAGCAGTTTCTTTTGTATAGATAAGATTGCGTTAGAGAGTGCTGGGATGGCGAGAATGAACTCCTAAATTCATATAAAAAGGGAGAAAATCGCACCTTTCTGTCGCTTTCCATGTGTAAGTCGAGGCGATCTCTCTCTCTCTCTCTCTATCTCTATCTCTCTCTCTCACACACACATCCACTAATCGAGTAGTGAGCGGGTCGGCCGCCGCTCGCGAAAAGAAGTCTTCAGGGATTTCTCCCTTTCGTCCTCCCTATCTGTCTATCTCTCTCTCTCTCTCCGCTTTTTCAAAAGGTCCTCTCCCCCCCCCCCCCCCTCGCCCCCTCCCCCGCACAGTAAGCAGCAGCGACCACCCCCACCCCCGGTCTCCTCCTCCTCCAACCAACCCCCTTCCCCCTTCCTCCTTATTGTGGTCTGCATGATCAATATTGGACATGCAGCCCGTGAGCTTCCCGCAGTTGCCTAGCAACCGCACTACGCTCCGGTGCGTGCATAGAACTAAAGGGAAGGGAAGGGAAGGGGTGGGGGGGGGGAAAGAGTGAATGATTTGTATTTGGGTGGAAGAGCCCTTCGTGCCCTTAAGTGTTAAACTGTTGATGTTTTCCGTTGATTTAATTCGCGTGCCACAGAAAAAGGAATCCACTCCAAAGAGGGGCGCATCACAGACGAAAAGGTTAAGAAAACACTCACTCTCTCCCATTACGTACATTCCGAATGAAAACGCAAGAATAGCTAAAAATAATACCGCTGGGCTTGTCAACCACTGCTGAAGGTCACTGTGGGAGCCGGACGTTGCCCTATTCAAAGCCAGAACTAGATCCGAGAGAGCGTTTTCGAGCCGCTCGCCAAACTGCTCCGTCTCACACGAATAAAAACCTACGGTTTTTAGGCTTCATTTCGTGGACGTTTATGGAATCCATACAAAAACAATACAAATTTTACATTTCCACAGATTTCATTTGAATGGCTTTACACGCTTTTCAGTCGACTTGCGGCAAAGACGGTGGGACGCGTGTGAATGCCACTCAATGAACGAAATCTGTGGAAATGTAAAATTTATATTGTTTTAGTACTGATGCTCTACCTTCGCATCGTTCCAGGGAGCATCGGCGGATGTGACGTCACATTGGCGTTCCCACTTACTGTAAGTGTGTGTACTCTTAAGGGCGTGGAAGGAGCGAATGAATGCGGGAATGAACGGGACACTCGTCCTCTTCGAGTGTAAAACTAGAAGGATGGCATGAAACGAAAAGAGAGAATTTAATGCCAAAGGAATGAGGAGAAAGTTTTAAAACGCCATCGCATTATTATTAATACATATATTTATTCGATTATAGCAAATATTTTGGTGGAATATAACTTTAACGTACTTTGTGTCAGTAGGCGTTCCATAATGAATCTTTATTCATCACAGAAATGCTCGACACACTTTTATCAGCATGCATCTGTGGCTATAACTGGGGCATCGGCGGATATGACGTCGGAGTGGCTTTCACAATCACTGTGTGTTTACTCTTAACGTGTGCGGATGAATGCGAACGGAAAACTAGTCTTCTTGAGTGTTAAACTAGAAGGATGGCATTGAAAGGAATAGAGAGAATTTAGTGCCAAAGTGTAAAAACTCCAAAGTTCATCCAAGTGTGGCGTTCTTTTGTTTGTCGACCGATTCCGCTTAAAAACCAATTTTCTTGATAGAACTTGTGTACTTCCCGCATTGGGAGGGAAAATGGCGAACCGAGTTTGATATTGTGTACAACAACAATAGAAGTCAACACGCTTACTAACAGTTGGTAACTAAGATGAATGAATACAAAAGAACACAAAAGTTCACTAAATAATAAGTATATTTACGAAGAATACTATGCTATAAGAAATTACTAACACCCTGTATGATTAGCTACACCTACCGAGCATCATATCAAGTCATTCCGCAGGGCATAGAAACAGTTTTACTGGATCAATCATATGTTGAGAGCAATTAATCTACAGTAAATTATTATTGTTCATTTCGCCATTTTATTTCCAAGCAAGTATAAAATCATAACGGGGTTTGAGAAACTGTAGGTTATATGTTGATAGTGTAATGGTGTAGAGTGCATTATGTTTTTCTGATCAAAGTCTTTTTTAACAAAATATCTTTGTTGGGTATAGAAAAACCATACATGGTGATAGAGTGGACAGAGGTTGAGTACAACGATAATTATCATTTAATTTATCAAAGTTTGCTGACTGCTTATCGTATCCCAGAGTGTCAAAATCATTTTTTTTATTAACGGATACACCTGCCGAAAGGTTTCGTAAAGAATTTGGCCTTCTTGATTGAGTTTAAATAATGACAACTGTTTTAGAAAAGTGTTGGACTTTGATATATCCCCGGTTTGTTTACTGTAGACATCGATTCTCGTGTGATTAACGAAATGATCATTGCATTACGGCGATTGAAAGCAGATTCGATCCCAGGGTTATCGTCGCAATGTTTAGGAAAACAGAGAATTTGATTTCAGGTCCAGTTCCGCCCTCTCCGCGTGTTGTCTTCTTAAAGACAACAGTTTCCTTTCCCGTCCTTCTGGTCCTATTCGGGGGGCCTCCTCTCTTCTCCTTGAAAGGTGAACTGCGGTGAGAACATCCGAAAGCTGTTACACTTCATTAACTAGATGCAGTTTCCTTGGAAACATAAACATCGAAAGCGGCCTCGGAGTTTTCAGCGGCCTCTATAGCTATAAATGTGAAACAGCATTGCACCCTACCGGGGAGTGACACGTGGCCAACGCTTTCTTCGCCAGACGAGTTCCCAGATTCGTCGTATTCAGTCAGACTACATTCTGACCAGAAAACTCCAGAGCGAGACGGAAAGCGGGACCGGCTGTCTGACCGGAAGCCGAGGTTGTTCGCGGAATGTTTAAGTCGTTTCATTCAATTAAATAGCTCAAAATGGACTTCCATTGTTAGTTTTGTTTGTATTTTAGTAACTAGAGGTATATCTCTCAATGAGACAGCGCGCGGTGTATAAATAACTGTTGAATGCTGGCGAGAAGAGAACAAAATACTTTGAACACAAAACTATTCCAAGATGTTTTCCCTTCCACGCCTTCACATCATTCCTAAGAATCACGCCAACTTGGGGAGACACGTGGTTACGAAGTCACGGAGGTCCAGTGGAACTACGTATTGGGGGAGGGGGAGGAGGGGCGGAGTATTCGCGAGCGGACGGGGAGCAGAATAAAGGGGGGCAAGGGTTACTCGCCCCCCGAGGCCTCTCTTGCTGGCTTGCCTTTCTCTCTCTCTCTCGCCACCATATCCCGTCGCAAATACCTGCTTGGAGAATTTATTTTTTCTATCTTTGCCAGTAACGAACCGTCCTACCTAATTTATATGTTTTCTAAAAGAATTTCCAATCATTCAATGGTTACTAGAACTGAACCTAGTCACCTTCTACTTCCGACCCACCGAGCCACTCCATACCACGATATAAGTCGTTCGTCGTCGTGGCCGCCGCCACCTCACAACTTTGGAATTCCAATCCGATTGATGTGAGGAATTCTCGCTCGATGGCAATTTTTCAATTTCAATTGTATGAAATTTTATTGAATGAATGTTTAACAGAATAGTTTAGCCTGGTCAATTTTTAATTCGCATTGACCAATTTTTTTTTATTTGCCAAAAATTATTTTTTTTCCTCGTGGTCTGTTTTTGTTTTTGAACCTGTATCATATGTTTATATATATATATATATATATATATATATATATATATATATATATATATATATACATATCCACTTGGCGAAAAACACTTGTAGTGCACAGATATAAAAAAAGGTCACAGGCGTGACAAGCAGTTACATATAGAGCACAAAAAAAGTAAAACTCACAGAAATTTCGATATATTTCGGCGGACACAACCGCCTTCGTCAGAATGTTAGAAGGTAGTGCAGGTGGTAGTGAAGGTAGTCACTACCTTCTAACATTCTGACGAAGGCGGTTGTGTCCGCCGAAATATATCGAAATTTCTGTGAGTTTTACTTTTTTTGTACTCTATATGTAACTGCTTGTCACGCCTGTGACCTTTATATATATATATATATATATATATATATATATATATATATATATATATATATATATATATATATATATAAAAGTTTGCCAGAGGAAGGCAGACGACAAACACAGAAAACAAAAAAATGATGAACACACTTACAAAGTTTCTTAAGTGATCCTAAGTGCAGTTATATATATATATATATATATATATATATATATATATATATATATATATATCTCGTATTTACACCTACTGTCTCTGAGTTCAGCTGTATAACATGTACAGTTATCGTTTTTCAACGAGAGTGGTCGTTTTTGTCTTTTTCTTTGTATATTATATATTATTAGGCTCTATTTATTTTTTTATTTGAACTGAATACTATGTTAATTTGTTTATTACCTCGCTGCTAATTTGTTTCACTGTATTGTTGCTCTAAGGGACCTGTCCAAGAGTAAAATAAATGTTTATTCTATTCTATTCAATTCTCCCTCAGTGAACCCGCTCCCCCTACCCACCAATCCATCCCTCCTTGTGCCTACAACCACCCCACTAGTAGGTGTCACACACTCTCCGCGAGCGGGTGCCACCAAGATCTGCGACAGTTAACACCCGAGAGTAGAGGGTATGCCACGGGGAGCTGATGTGTGATTTGTGCATCGTCAACAACCGCTGCTAGCGAATGGCGAGGGCTTTCAGAAGGATTTGGATATGGGTCTCGCTTCAGACTCAGGAGACGCACGCGAGGCTTAGTTAGCTTTTCAGAACGTGCGTGTTTCAGAGCGACACGGAGAATATCATTTGAACGCCACCTTACGTCGCTAAACAGAAGCAATAAAATTAGAGTGATACATTTTCGAACAGATGGGTACAAAAATTCGATCTTTCCACGCACATCGAGCGACCTTAACAAAAACCGAAATCCCTTTCAATCAAAGCACTGTCAAAGAGAAACACTTTCGACCATTGGGCAGGGTGTCAGGATGCAGGCCACTTGGCTTCGACCGAGGGTTGAAAAGGAGTCAAAGAAGTCCACGATTAAAGCACGCATCAATGTACGTACCAAGAGCGATAACCGTGAACACATTGCAAGTCCGACCACGCAAACACTATTTGTTTTGGTGTGTATCCAAGAGATTACAGGACACCACATTTGTTTAGCATCATATTCAATAAAGATTTGGAAAAATAAGAAAACAGAATTAGTAACAAATAAGGTAAAGGTACTTCAAGTACTCAACCTTGAAGTACAAATAAGTACTTCAAGGTTGAGCCATCCGGAAAACATTTCTGGTTCTCATATTCACTTCAATGACGCTAATTCAAGAGAACAAGTGAAAGTAGAGAAAAAATATCAAATAACCGCGCACCAATAAGGCAACCAAAGTGACTTTAAACAGTTCAGGCAAAGGATAAATAAATACCACATCACTATGACGACTAGGAGATATGAATAGAGCAATAGTCCACAGCATAAATATCAAAAACTTAATTAAAGACGAGGAGGTTCTGTTCAACCATTGCGAGCAAGTGTGTGAGCTGGTGCGAATTCGCGTCGGCAAATAGGTAGCGAGTGGGGAATGGGAAAGATCGCGAGTGGAAAGGTCATCTCTCCTTTGCAAGTATTCTACTAAGTGTCCCCGTACGTGTTCGAAAAGTGTAGCCGTAAGGCCTATCGAGTTATATTGCGATAACTCGAAATGCTGTCGATTGGAGCCATCTGTACACGGATATTTGGATTTTTATCGACTATTTTTTAAAAATACGTGGATTGAACTGTTTGGAACAATATAAAGTGATTTTTAATCTTTGGATAAGAAAACTGTTCGTGACAGAGGATTGTCTCGATTAATAGTTGTTTAAAAAAACATATCATAAAATCAGGGGCGGACCATCGTGAACTCTTGCATGCCACAAAACAGCCAATTCTAATGCATTAAGGAGAGACTCTAGCGTTTCTTACCTCGAGGAACCCGCGAAAATTGTAATAACTTTCAATTCCATTTCAGCGACTCTTCATCTATCATGAGTGAGATTATACCACAGGATGAAGGAGCGCAAAGTCGAAGTTGGGGAATCAGCGGAATTTTAACCAGATAATGAATAATTAAGAGTCAGCTCCGCCCTCTTAAATGACTTAAGGGACTCAGCTCGCGAGAGAGAATTTTTTATCACCGCGGATTTCCAACCCTTACCTAGACGCTAGTCAGAATTAATTCGGTCCCGCTGCGAATATCGGGTGAATATCCCCCACTCTGGGGTCTCCACTCTGAGCGCACTTGCATCTTTTTCTCGTTACACGGGCATTTTTTGGATTTATTTATTTAAATTTTACCGCGCCCACTTGCGCAGCTCTCGTGAAAATTCGCTCATCAGGATTGGAAATGACAACGATACCGTAAATTATGCATTTCAAACCGCCATACTCAGCTTTGTCACGCTTATAATTGTTTATAGATGCTTATAGTCTTTCAATCAACTTTTATAGGGATGCATCTTAAAATCAAAGCATAATCAGTAAACACTGAAATTCCATTCCTTCATTCATAGCCTAATGCGTTCGCCTAAGTCTGCAGGGTGCATCCCATTACACCTTGATACTTAATCGTTCCATGGTGAGTATAAGATAATAATATCGTCCAAATATGCAACACCAACAAATTCTTTGGGAGAATGAGCCAATACATCGCCTACGGAACAAAATACTTTGATAGCCATTACCTCTCAATGGCTGCGCTGTAATCGAAACTTTGTGCCTCTGTCTTTGTGAATGGCCGGTGTTGCTATTGTACTTCGGGGTTATTATTTTATGATCAATGGTGCCTCATTCTGTGTCTATAATAGAGTTAAACAAGAAATGTTGGTCTGTGTGATTAGTTTCACAAGCGTAGAGCATCATTAGTGTGACAAGGACACAACATCATTAAATACCGAAGACGTGATGGCCCTTTCCTCGTATTATCCGCTCATTTCAGCGTTTAAAAAACTCATGAGAATATTTTTGTATACAACGATTAATGAAGGCAAGAGAACTTGAATAGAATTTCATATGGGTCCCATGTGTTTACTGTCTTACTGTATTTCTACGTTGGTTGAAATAACTTGCACCATATACAGATTTCAATGAAACTCGCAGATTATACGAACCAACAGATAGTTTTTGTCTTCCATAGATCATTCGCTAATACCCTCTGATCATAAATCACAGTGGCATTTAACAATATGGATTTGAGGAGGGTGGCTAATCATTTGTCGTTGTTATGTGCTCCTTGATTAATGTGTTTGAATGAGAAGATCTAACCACCAGGAGACACATTTTGCTCGCTGTGTAGGTATTGTACAGATCTGTTCTCCGCAATTGGATGGCTGACTTACATATTGGCATTAACTTCAATCATGAGTTTAATTGTTAGTACAGTATTGTAGAATTTTGAGAAGCTATTTTACCTATTCTAGCATATTATTAGGATATGTGTAAATCAATCCCTAATATATTGAACTCTTGTAGAGCTTTAAAACGTACAAATATATAACGAGCATTAACCAACAAAATTTGAACTCATATTCCTAAGGTCTGTGGACAAAGGCTTTTGTTTGACAAAGTTAACTAACCTGCCTAATGAGATGTATGTTCATGACAAGTTAAAGTCCATGACAAATTCGGCGGATGTTTTGTAATCGGTTTTTGATGATTCGTTGAGACATAGCGCATCTACTCTGCTTAAGCGGCGTCCGAATTCACGAGCATTCAAGGACCCCATGGATGGTCAACAAGGCGAGGCTTCTTCTCTAAGAAGTAAGAGTAGTTACGGACGCCCCAAAAGTCCTTACACTCTCTATTCCACCTATAATTTACGGACCTAGGGATGTCCTCGCCCATAGTGCTACCATCTATAAGATAAAATAGAAAAGAGAAATATTTTAACACTACAAAACAACTGAGCTATGGTTCATGGAAAATCTCGCTACATCTAAATGGGCCATTTTGTTGGCGAGATTTAGCGACGCAAAGAGCCATAAGTCGCGATCACTTGGGGATTAAGGTTATTCGATACTCGTAACAGTGTGTTAGAAACATTTCGGTCAGTCGCATACTGCGGTATCTCTAAGGGTTCTAATAGCGAAATCATATTCTTTAGAAGTTGGGTAGGTAGGATTTGTTTTATGAGGTGGTTCGACGACTACGGTCATTCACACCTTTCTATATTTTAGATTTTTCTAAACTATACTTTTATTGAGAAATATCTTTTAGCAAATCTTTACACGATGTCAGTAAATATTGGAAAGGAACGTCATAGTTTATTAAAGAGCTTAGAGATGCGTAGGAAACTTATAACAGTGTCAATGTGCTCAGGATTGTCGTCTTAAATCTGTTTGATGTCTCCTGGAATGTTTAGCATTCCTCGTACTGCTCTGAATTTATCACATCCTATAAAGATGTGCTGTACACTGAGGGATGTGTCGCAGTCCTCACAGCGAGGTGGGATTTTATCCTCTGTGAAGAGTTTAGAAGATGGTTTGTTACTGGTAATTAGTCTTGAATTCGCTAATGACTTATGTTTCATCCTTAAAACATTTCAGATAATTGTTATTTGGGTTGACCTGTTGGGTTGTTTATTCTTGTGAAAATTTATTGACATTTCTGTACATCTAAGCATCTAGCCTCTCATTTTCAGTTGGAAGTAGTATTTTCGTTATGACAAACAGTTTAGCCAATTATTATTTATAAATAATCTCATAAAATACTAATAAACCTGGAAAACTACAGTTTACATAATCTAAATTAAAGGAGATATTTGAAAATACCAAAGTAAATGAAAAAAGAACATTACTACGCACATTTTCACGCATGTGAGTTCAGTTTCCATCAACCTTCGCATTTACAAAGCTTCTCTTTACGTTTAACTAATTTAAGCTTGAGTTTTACCAGTTAAGTCCAGTGAGTTTTATTTTATCAAATTGGCCTTTTCATTTTATTTTTAGACCTTGCATTTCACTTACAAAACAAACGCACCCGGCAACGCGAAATTCAAAGCATTAGAGATTAATACTCAAGCATAGGAGGAGGGAAAAGAAGGAAATAGTGGAGGATATTTCGGACTGGGCGAAAGAAATGGCGAGGGAGAAAGGCTTTCCGAGTTCTGCAATGGGAAGAATATGGTCGTAGCCAACACACTCTTCGAGCATCATCCGCGCAGGAGATACACATGGATGATGCCAGGTGATATGACAAGATACTAAAGAGACTATATACTTGTCAGAGCTAGGTACAAGAACCAAGTAAAACAGGGTCAGGGCCATCCCGGTGCGGATAGAAAGAGTGAACACAACCTAGCAGCCATGGACAACCAACTTCGGTACAAGAAAATCAAGAATAAAAAAACGCCAACATAGGTAGGACACGAAAATACTGGCCGTAGAAAGGAATACAACGAGATTAGCCGAAGCCGTCGATAGGAAACTAGAAAATGAGGCAGAAACGGACATCGAAGAAAAATGAGATGAGCTGAAGAGAACAATCGCAGAAGTAGCAGAGGAGGAACTGGTGAGTAAGACGGCCAACACGAAGACGCCATGGAAAACGACGGAGATTAGGAAACTAATAGACGAAAGAAGACAATACAAGAACCCCAGAAGTGAAGGAGAGGCAAGCCTCTACAAGAAGCTAAGGTACCAAGTCAATGGAAAATACAAGAAGGCTAGGGAGGAATAGATCGAAAGCTGCTGCGAGGAAGTCAACGAGATCATGAAGGAAGGAAACAATGAAAAATCATACAAGCTAGTGAAGAAAAACTTCGGAGAGAAGAAAACGAGAACCAACAGCATCAGAGACGCAAACGGGAATATATTGATAGAGGACGAAGACATTGCGAATAGATGGAAGCAATACATCGAATAAATCTACCGAGGGCCGACGCCGCTGGAAGAAAACCTAATAAAGGACGAGACTGAGGTTGACGAGGAAGATCGGGGCCCAATCTTACTGAGGAGTCCTTGGATGACAAAGTCAAAGAGAGATACTACTTCGCTCTGGTTAGGCCACACCTCGAATACGCCAATACGCAATCATTTAGGACTCTGGTCATAAAGATTTAACCAAAAAATTAGTAAAATACAAAGGAAAGCAGAGCGTTTCGTTAAAAACTGCTACGAGCGTACATATAGTGTCTCACAAATGTTATAGGGATTAAGGTGGGAGCCCCTAGAAACTCGGAGACTACACGATAGGCTTAGGTTGCTAGAAAAATTCAGAACTGATATTTTTCAGAGCGACATAGAGAATATAGTCATGACGCCTCAATACATCCCGAGATCTGACAGATGCGATAAAATAAGAGAGATACACTGCCAAACAGACAGATACAAAAACTCGTTCTTTCCGCGCACAATAAGCAACCACAGTAAAAACTGAACTCCAATAAATATACTCCCATTATACATGTCACCAATACATCTCCCAAAAACTTACATCTTCACACAGCTAGTGACCTAACACCCCCTGCCACACGCCCATGCGGCAGCTCGCAGGGTATTATGTAGATGTAGAAGTAAAGCCAAGGTTAACCTGTACGAGATAATCAGAAATAGCTACCAAAGCGGAACACTTCCAGAGGACTTTCAAAGGAGCGTAATGATTGCAATTCCGAAGAAGAAATAGACAGAGATGTGAGGAGCACCAAAACCATGAGTCTAGTGTCACATGCATCAAAATACTCACACTAATAGTAAGCTGAAGAGTGGAAAAGAAAATTGAAGACAACCTATTGGAAAAATGTTTTGTATTTTTATGTTTTGTATTGTGAAGAACAAGGGTACCAGGCAGAGGCCATACTCTGCCTGAGAGTCATTGTGGCGAAAGCACTAAGTACATGTGAACAAGCCGTTGTATGTCGCATTTGTGGACCTGGAGAAAGCCTTCGACAATGTTGAGTGGAACAAGATGTTCAGACGGCTCGAAAAAACTCGGAATGGATTCCGACGTCAGAAGAAGTATTTATCAACTATAAAGGAAGCAAGTCGTTGCAATGCGAATTAGAGATGGAAGCCAGATAGAAGTTAAAATTAACAAAGGAGTAAGACAAGAATGGAACCTTTAACCAGCACTGTTCAACATACAGTTGGAGGAGGTCATAAGAGAAACACAGGAAATTGGACTGAGTGGAATAAAGGTATAAGGAGAAGAAATAAACATGCTCCGCTTCATAGATGATATCGCAGCCATAGCTGGAAATCGCGATGATATTCAAAGGTCACTAAGCGTCATAGAACAAAATCTCCAAGAATACAACATGACAATAAGTAAGACGAAGGCTAAAGCAAGCGGAAGAGAGAAGATGATGAATACGGAAGTCAACCTGAGAGGAGAGAAATTAGAGCAAGTGGATTCCTTCACTCATATCTCGGGAGTGCCATAACGTGGGATGGAAGAAGTACAACGGACATCGAGCGGAGAAGAGCCCAAGCTAAGAAGGCATTCGCGGGTAAAAGACAATTGTTGTGCTCAAAGAAGATATAACTACGAACCAGGAAACAGTATGTGAAAACATTCCAAGTCAAGCATAGCACTCTATGGATCGGAAGCTTGGACCAATGGAAAAGATGACCAGAACAGACAAGAAGCCTTTGAAACCTGGTGCTGGAGGAGGCTGTTGAAGATGAAATGGACGGAAAAAATAAGAAATGACGAAGTGTACTGAAGAGTAAAAGAGGAGAGAACTATATGGAACACCATACAGAAAAGAAGAACCAGATGGATTGGACACACCCTCAGATACAATGGGTTTGTGAGGAACATAATTGAAGGTAAAATAGAGGGAATAGTCCCCAGAGGAGGAAGACCAAGGAATAAATTCATGGACTAAATAAAGAGGAAAGTGTATAGGAAGAGATACCAGGAAGTACCAGGAAGAGGGAACTAGCATCAGATAGTGAAGGGTGGAGGGCTGCAGTCAACCAATCTAAGGATTAAAGACTCAATCATATTGTTAAGATACGCGAAAGAATCCCGGGTAAAATTAAAAATAAAAATTGATAACAATCATACATTCGGGGTTGATGTTATTTGAGCAGGATTGCCTTTCTCTTTCCATTACATGGTTTACATAACCAGCAACAGCTTCACTCCTGATATAGTAAGCACCTTTAGAATCAGACGGTCACGACATGATCCCGTAGTAATTTACAGGACGTATTAACATCAGGGGCATGAGAAAATTCAATACGAAAGCTAAGCGATCTGTTCTAAATACTCGTCATCAAATGCAATAGCTTATTAGAGATTTTGAAATCTTCTCACTGCGCCAACGCTGCGATCTGTTCCAAATTCTCCTTATCAAATGAAGTTGCTATGTAAACAAGAAAAATAAGTGCTGCATGCATCCGCTGATGTATTCCCAGAGTACAACTTCACAAATGTCGTTGCCTGAGCGTGCGGAAGTGCACCACCCGAAGCATCCTCCATGGATGCGGCCTCGCAAGGATCCTCGGCAAGAGGTTCAAGCAATTCCAACGTTCTTCAAGATGGCCGCCGTCCTCATAAAGAAGCGTATGCGACCTCGTGAGGATCCTTACGGTGAATTCGGGCGACGCTCAATAGGTTTTTTACGGCTGCTAACCACTCAGCTGGAATAAAAATGAATGCAGAAATCACAAACCACGGCGACCTCGAGTTCCGCTGCCACTATGTTGACAAACGAATTTTTCCGCACCAACATAGGCTAGATAACTTCAACAAAATTTTCTCCGCGTAGTTTCTCGCCATTTTCCTTTCTAATTCGCGTCTATACCCTTTGGATGTTGCGACGGATATGACACAAATCAGAAATCCATTTGTGAGAGCGCGACTTTGTGTTAATGTGAACGTGACAAATGGCAACTATTTGATGACATCTGATACGTTGTGAATCACTGATTAATGAGCGCATCATTACAGGAATTGAGAATATTAACGCTCGGGGAAAAAACTCACGGTTGGAAAATAAATTTTTTTTAAACCAGCAAAAAGCCTGTGTTGCGCAAGCGAATAGATCATCTGAAGGAATGGGATCCGCGAAACGAGAGAGGAAATAAAGATTTTTTCACGACATAACGGGAACAACGATGTGCTGCCCAAGCTTTTCTCGTTACTCACTGAAATAAGAACACAAGAGAGTAAATTGGTAAATAGTATAATCACGTGGTGTACCCAATTGGAACGCCGTTAGAAGTGGGCACGGGGAAAAAGAGACAAACGGAGAGCGTCGCCCTATGCAGATGCATAGGGAATTCGCCCTATAGGGATTTCGGGGCTTCCGAACTGCAAACTGGAGGGAGATTGTCCGCCAGATTTTCACTCGTATCCTCGTCGTTATCGCTGATCGATTTATTGTCTTCTAGAACATATGGCAGTATGAGTATTGAGGGAAAATCCGTGATGGTGTCGAAGGTACAAAGTTACGCAGGACAAGCCGCGTTGGGCCAATTAATGTGAGCCGAATTGAAATATACACTTAGGAAGAGGAAATAAAGACATGAACAATTTCTCCAAGCACCTCGACACAAATTGTATTCATTTTTTATCGAATCAATTTTTAGGAGCACTATATTTTATCAAATAAAATATAGAGCTCCTAATTAACCAAAGACACCCAAGTACACAAAGTAAGATTACTTGAAGCCTGAATAACGGTATTACAGGTGTTAAGCGTTGAATTTGTTTTACAGTTATTGATCAAATGGACCATGAGCGATATAAGCATTTGTATATGTTTACTTTTAACAAATATCATTCAGGTAGTTAGAGAAAAAATTGAGTTATGTTGAAAACTTTACATAAAATTCCGAACGTTAGTCAAAGTCAATTTGACTTTTGAATCCTGATGAGCCGAAAACCATCTTCCTGCGACAAGGAACGCTACAATCGGTATCACTCGTCTAAAAAACACGGCAAAGCTGCATGCGTCTTCCGATTTGCTAAATCATCTACTTTATTTCTTTCACGAAGGCGATAATAGATAAGAGTCTAATTTATTAGTATTTTAAACATTCTATTTCATTTCCTGTGAATTCAGCATTTTCATTTATGTGAAAATAAATTAATGTCTTAGATACAATAATTGTTAACTACTGAAAAAGCGCGATGACCATTTTATTGGGAGAACTACGAGTGAAGCGACCGCCTTCATGTTGAGTTTCAACTGAAAGGGTTTTATTTTGACTCGTAAAAGCAATCTGGCATCCGTAATGGCGACTATGGAAGCGTTATTTTTCAAGGCTGGATCACTCCAGTCAGGATGTCCTTAGAAATGATAAAATTTTCCAAATCCAAATGTCGATCTTCAGTTTGAAGAACAGTGAATTTAATATAGAATGTGGAGCGACATGATTACTGGCGCGTTTGCGTTGCATTCCACTGGCACACACCTGTTGCTCCTATCGCTCATTTCCATCTCCCTGGCATTCGATTCAATCAATACCCTGAGTTCCGAATATCTGCAGCACGGCGCATTCAATGCCCCCATAAAGATACATATGTAGATTTATGCATGGATGTTTTTCATAAGTGGAAAATGGAGAGTAAATCAGTGATGGTTTCCTGAATTTAATGACACCAACAGAGAGGACCTGTTGATTAGTGACATGTCAACTGCAAGGGCTCAAGAAATAAACACATCAGCAAATGCATAGAACGCGGATCCGTAGAATCACTGCATCTCCAATTTACTCACCATTAGTGTCATGAAAAACAGGTCGACTAAACGTTATCATACACAGAGACACACACGTCATGCTATTTTGATTCGAATTATTTCTGTTCATGGTATTCCAGAGCGGAGTTGAAACTATGCCCGGATACCACTTTTACCAGAATATATTCCTAGTTAAACAACATTTCACTTTTCAGCTATAGGGATACTCTCCGTATCCACTAGTGACGGAATGAAGCATTATCGAAGCGAAACGGCAGTAGCCTTGGAGATTCTATCGGTCAGACAAAATACATATTGGAAACAACAGGTTAGTTTCGTGATCGTGCCGCAGGCGTGTCCTGAGCGCCGCTGAGATGTGTGGCTGCAACTGATAACTCAAGCTGACTGACTCGTCAGCTATTCAGCAGTTTCAGTTACAATGATACCGTGTCATCGGCGGCTGCCTCTACTGTCGGCGTCAGAATTTAGAACGACGGGCGGCAACGCTTAGGCAGTGCCTATTAATCGCCCGTAGTTCGGCGTCTCTGTAGCTGATATCCAGAGGGTGTTACAAGGAAATGTTTGCAATGAAACTGTAGCGTCCTTACAGAGTCACAATAAGCATATATTCATTCAAAGAAGTATTCTTTCGCTAAAAACCGATTTCAAGCTCAGAATTTATTCGAATGTCCTCCAACAACATTATATATGGAAAAACCAGAAACCCAAGATGTTCCTTCTTCAAATTTGTTCATGTGAATATATGATTGCACGTATGGCTGCGTCGGGGATCTTAAGGTGACAAGCATTTGTTTGAGTCACGATAATACAAAACCAATATGTTTATTTTTCATAATGATTAATTTTATTTAACCTAGTTTGCCAGTACACCGCATATACCTCCTAGTGGTGGGTCGCGGGCAACAGTATGCTGGCTCTCAAGGCAGTCCTTTCAGAAGGGATCCTAGCTTGAGCAGAATAGGGAAAGTTGGCCTAGGGTATTACTATGCTTTGGTTTCTCTTGTGGCATACTGGCGAAAATGTGCCAACACTGACCGGTAGAGCCCTGTAACCGTTAGCAGGGAAAGCTGCACGTGGTGCGGGTACTGCGAAGGCTGGTAACCTTGCATACTCTATTACGACTTACTGCTAAACGTCAAAATTTTGCCTCGGACAGCCGAAGCCACGAAGGGCGGCGGAAGCTGAATGAGGTTGGCCCATCAAGATACGGACTGGAAGCGAACTGGACTCTTGGTACTTGGAATGTGAGAGGAGTGTATGGAAAGGAGCATGAGTTGCTGAATGAAATGAAAGTGAGACGAATGGATGTTTTGTGTGTATGCGAAACTAAGCGTAAAGGGCGGGATATTGTTACTATAGATGGCGTTGGTCTGGCACTGTATTCAGGAGTTGACGATAATTTACACGGCAGTCAAGGTATAGGATATAATCCTTAATGAGAGAGCTAAGTTGCTAGTAAGGAAGTACGAGTTAGTATCCCCTAGATTGCTCTGGGTTCGCATGAAAGTAGGCATTAGGAGAGTTTTGATTGTGGCGTGCTCTGCACCAGTGGATGGAGAGAGTGACAGCGTGATAGATGAGTTTGTTAAATATTGTATCTAAGAGATCTAATCTGTTTATTAGTTACTGTGTTTAGTTGAAGTAAAATAATATTGTCCTGTGCGTTGTGTAAAATAATTAAAGTAGTAAAATAGTTAAAGAATCAGCGGAAGTTTCAACAGGTTATGGGCCCAGGAACCTATATCCACCGAACGCTTAGATTCTGAAGAAAACGTAAAAAAAATAGAAGAGAGGAAAAAGATAAAATTGGCGTTAAAAAAAAAACTAAAAGAAGATTGTAAAAAAATAACGCACTCGGCAACAATGACAGAAGATCTATCAAACATTGAAATACTAAAAGGAGCTGAAACTTTCGAATTGTGGAAGTTCCAAATACGAATATTCTTCCGAGCAAGTGGCCTACTGGACGTGGTTGACGGAATTCAACGTCTAGCTGGTGTGAAAGATGAAAAAGATGTACGTCACTGGAAGATGATGGACGCCAAGTCACAGAAGTATATAATAACGACTATTGATAAAAAGATAATGGTGCATATTATGTCTTGTGTTACTGCCCATGATATGTTTAAAACCCTGGCGAATATATACGAACGTGATACAGAGCAACAGAAGTGTAATTTACTGCAACAGTTCTACAATTTCCGTTTCGAGAAGAGTGCCGACATAATGACGAATATTTCCAACATCCAATCAATAGTTCATAAACTTAAAATGCTACAGCAAAATATTGATGAAACCATGTTAATAACGAAGATACTTAGTGTGCTGCCCACTGATTATCAAAACTTCAGCACGGCATGGGAGTCTACCGCGAAAGACGAAAGAACAATTGAAAACTTCATAGCGAGATTGGCGGCAGAGGAACAAAAATTTAAAAGCTCTAACGATGAAGTAATACAGAACTCAGCATTAAGAGCGGAAACGAAATACTCGAGGAACCAAAATAAATGTAATAGCAAACCATTGTTTTGCAGTATTTGTAAGAAAAACAATCACGAAGAAAAGAACTGTTATTTCCGAGAAAGATCGAAAAATCAAAAAGTGTGTCATCACTGCAAGAGACCGGGACATTTTATTAAGCAATGCCGTTTCCTGAAGGATGAAGAAAGGAAAGATAAAACAAGCAAAAATGCATTCATCAGTTCTACTGCATTTTTCAGTGAACGAGTAAATGAAGAAATTTGGTACTTAGACAGCGGAGCCAGCGAACATATGTGCAATGAAATTGGAATATTTAAGGAATACCAAGAGATTAGCGAACCCAAGAAAATTAAAATTGGAGACGGATCAACGCTGGATGCGGTTGGTTGCGGGACGGTAAAACTTCTGGCGAACAACGGTGAAGAATGGATGGAAACAATCCTTGAAAATGTCTTGTATGTGCCTGAACTTAAAACTAACCTTTTTTCTATGGGAATAGCCCTAGATAAGGGATACAGACTGGAGTCTGATGATAAGAAATGCGTATTGAAGGACATGAACAATAAAATCTGTGCACAAGCAATTCGATCCGGTAAATTATACGTAATGGATTTTCGAACAACCAGGCAATCAACTGGTGAGTTATATTTGGCAAAGAAATCCGAAATTTTGCAGGAGTGGCATAATAGATTTTGTCATCAAAACTTCACCTTAGTGGAGAGAGTTTTAGAAGAAAATAAGATTCCATTTATAGAGAATAACCTCAAGTTTTGCAGTTCCTGTGTAGAAGGGAAATATGCAAAAAGAAAATTCACTCCAAGCAGCAGTAGCTCTAAAAGCATATGTGAATTAATACATGCAGACCTATGTGGACCGATGGAGACAGAGTCGATTGGAGGAAGCAAGTATTTTCTGTTATTGAAAGATGACCTATCACACTTTAAAGTAGTATATTTTCTCAGAAACAAATGCGAAGTGAAAGAAAAGCTGAAAGTTTTTATAAAATACGTAAAAAATCAGACTGGAAAAGGGATTAAAATTTTTAGAAGTGACAATGGATCTGAGTTTGTAAATAAGGAAGTAAGAAAACTATTTGAAGGTGAGGGCATTTGTCATCAAAAATCTGTGCCCTATAATCCTGAGCAAAATGGGAAAGCTGAACGAGAGATGAGAACCTTGGTGGAATCAGCTAGAACAATGTTGTTGAATAAGAAACTGAGCAAAGAATTTTGGGCAGAAGCAGTTAATACTGCAGTGTATGTGATCAATAGAACTGGAACAAGCTCAATAAAAGGCAAAACTCCTTATGAGTTATGGTTCGGTAAACCTTTTGGAGATTTTGAAAAGCTCAGAGTTTTTGGATCAGAAGTCTATGCTCACGTGCCATCTCAGAAGAGACAAAAGTGGGATGTCAAGGGCAAAAGAGGGATGTTTGTGGGATATGAAGATTGTTCAAAAGGAGTAAGAGTATTTTTTATGGATAAAAGAACAGTGGAGGTAGTTAGAGATGTAGTCTTCATTCCTGAAATTCAAAATAACTGCAAGGAAGAGAAAGAAATTAAAAAAAACATAAAAAGAGCAAAGGTGGAAAGTCAAGATGAAGAAGACATAGTACAAGAAACAGATGGTGTAACAGCTGGAAGAGAAGAAGAAGATGAAGGATTACACTACAATCTTAGAGACAGAAATAAACTTAAAGCACCAGATAACTTGAAGGAATATCAATGTAAAATGGCTTTAATTTCGTATAATGAAGCTGTAACTGGACAGGAAAAAGATAAATGGATAGAAGCAATTGAAGATGAAAAATCATCGTTGATGAAAAATGAAACATGGAAATATGTCAGTCCTCAAGATGCCAAAGGGAAGAAAATTTTAACCAGTAAATGGGTATTCAAAATTAAAGAAGACGGGAGATACAAGGCTAGATTAGTAGTTAGAGGCTGCGAACAAGAGAGAGGAATTGACTATGAAGAAACCTTCAGCCCAGTGGTGAATACAACATCACTAAGGATACTGTTTGCCATTGCAGCTAAAAATAATTACAAAATGAAGGCATTTGATATTAAAACAGCTTTCCTTTATGGAGAACTAGAAGAAGAAATTTACATGCATGTGCCAGAGGGTTTTAGTGTCAAAAATAAAATTTGTCGTTTAGAAAAATCCTTATATGGATTAAAACAAGCACCCTTGAAATGGAATCAAAGGTTGAAGAAGTTTCTACTGAACAGAGGGTTTTTTCAGTTGAAATCAGAACAGTGTGTATTCAGAAATGAGAAAAGAACTCTGTATTTAGCTGTGTACGTAGATGATGGGATCATAATGGGAGAAAATGAATCTGATTTAGACAATTTATTAGATAGTTTAGGAAAGGAGTTTGAAACAAAGACAAGAAATAATCCAAAGGTTTTAATTGGCATAGAGGTAACAAAAACTAAGGACTCTATTTTCCTATCTCAGAAGGGGTATACAGATTATATATTAGATAAATTCGAGATGAAAAATACCAAGGGAGCTGATACACCTCTTCAAATTGGGAAAAGAGTTGACGAGCAGGAAGAAAGGGATAGAAGTGTTCTCAAGTTTCCTTACAGAGAAGTGGTTGGTAGTCTTTTATATTTGACGAATAAAACAAGACCTGACATGGCTTTTGCAGTCAACTATGAAATCAGAAGTCTAGAAAATCCAACAAAAACAGACATTGAAAATGTAAAAAGAACATTGAAGTATTTAAAGAATACAGAGAACCTGGGTATTCGGTACAAAAGAAGATCAAACTTGACTCTGACTGCTTATACTGACTCTGACTATGCAGGTGACTTAAAGACTAGGAAGAGCACAAGTGGATACGTCCTGATGTTCTGTGGAGGACCAGTAGCCTGGTGGTCACGTAAACAACCAATTGTGGCTCTCTCCACTACGGAGGCAGAGTATATTGCAGCAGCTGAATGTGTGAAGGAAGTCATATATGCAAAAACATTTATTGAAGAATTGGTTGGTAAAGAATTGAGTGTAAGTTTACATCTGGATAATCAAAGCACTATTCGACTAATTGAGACTGGACAGCTTAATAGACGAAGTAAGCACATTGATGTAAGATATCATTTCATTTCCGAAAAGGTGTCACAAAAAGCAGTGACCTTAAATTATTGTCCAACACAATATCAGTTAGCCGATATATTTACAAAGCCCCTCAATGGTATCAAGTTTCATGCATATAAAAACTTATTACTGTCAAGTAATTGAAGGAAATTTAATTTTTGCTAAAAGGTAAATGTGTGATCAATTTTTGTTGTATTATGGTTATAATTATATGAATTAATTCTGTGATGTAATTTTCAAGAGAAGTTTTATGGTGTTGAATGATGTAATTTGTTTTCTGTTGTTTCTAAAGAAAAAAATTAAGAGAGAGTGTTAAATATTGTATCTAAGATATCTAATCTGTTTATTAGTTACTGTGTTTAGTTGAAGTAAAATAATATTGTCCTGTGCGTTGTGTGAAGTTATTAGTAAAATAATTAAAGAATCAGCGGAAGTTTCAACAGAGTTTTGGGAAAAACTGAGAGAGGTTTTGAATGAATGTAACCCTGGTGAGTGAATAATTGTACTAGGTGACATGAATGGGTGGGTTGGTGTGAGGCGAGATGCATCTGAGAGAGTGGCTGGGCCTTTTGGTGACCCCCGAGTGAATGATAATGGTGAAAACTTGGTGAGTGTGTGCTTGGAAAAAGGTTTGTGTCGAATACATGGTTTAAACATAAGAGAATACATATGCATACTTGGAAAAGGGGCGATTGTAAAAGCATGATTGATTTCGTTGTGTATGATGAAAGATGGAGAGAGTTAGTGTGGGACACGCGAGTGATGAGAGGTGCTGAATGTGGAACAGACCACTATTTCGTATTCTCCAAAGTGAATCTGGGCAAAAGTGGGTGCCAAGAAAGAATCTTGCGCGTAAGCAGTTGAGAGTGAAATTGGAGAGGTTGCTAGACAGCGAGATAAGAATGCGGTATGGTTGCATGCTTGAGGATGCACTATCGTTGAAGCAGAGAGAATGGGACGAGTATATCAGAAACGAGAACGTGAATGATGCGTGGGAGTGTTTAAAAGGAGTAATTGTGGAATGTGAAGAATGAAAGGTGATGCTTGGTGGAATGAAGAAGTGAAAATTGCTGTCAGGGAAAAGAAAGAGGCGTACAAGAACATGATTGCTGCCAAATCTGAGGAAGAGCGTACTAAGGCATGTGAGATTTACAGAAAGAAAAAGAATGAATGCAAAATCGTTGTGAAAGAGAGCAAAGAAAGAATGCGTGCGGATGAAGCTAGCAAGATGCAGAGCGATTTTGAAGGTAATAAAAAGATGTTTTGGAAGTGGCTAAAAAGGGCTGTGATTGGTGAAGGCAGGGGAATGAAAGCAGTAAGAAACAAAAGTGGAGAGATCGTGTGGGATGAAAGCAATATCAGGAACTGCTGGAGGGAGTATTTTGAAGAATTATACAATGATGTTGCAGGCGTTGAGGATGGGTCTTGTGAAGTGGTATGTGAGAATATGAGGATGGATAAGGATATCAGTGAGAAGGAGGTCACAACGGCATTGAGACTATTGAAAAATGGGAAGGCTGCAGGTTTAGATGGGATATCCAGTGAAATATTGAAGTGTGGGTATAAATTACTAATTTGTAGGCTGCGTGAACTATACAATTTATGCTTACAGGTTTCTGTTGTTCCAGCGGATTGAAATAACGCTATCATCGTTCCGTCGTACAAAGGGAAGGGAGGAAAGACCGAATGTAATAATTATCAGGCCATTAGTTTATTGAGTATCCCGGGAAAAGTGTTCAGTAAAATATTAATCGAAAGAGTGAGGAATATTACTTCCGACAGAATATGGGGTGTGCAGTGTGGGTTTATTTCTGGGAGAGGATGTAATGACCAGCTTTTTGCACTTCAGTAAGTGATAGAAAAATGTATGAGTGTCCGAAAGAAAGTTTACTGTGCGTTCTTCGATTTAGAGAAGGCATATGACAGAGTAAATAGAAAGAAGTTGTGGAAAGTTTTGAGAATAAGGAGAGCGATATGCGACTAAGTTCTCTTAGTAGCTGAATAAGAGAAGGAGTATTGACTATGCTTCATCGAGAAGACAAGGGAAATTACCGATATATTTCTACTTCGTCCTTATGTATATCACTCACTCGCACAACTCGCTCTAAGGCTCGTATCGTCAGATCAACGGAGTGAATGGGCAGTTGTTGAATGTTATGATGGCGATGTATGACAATAGTAAGGCAAGTGTAGAAGTTAACGGAGCTCTGATTGATAGGTTTGTAATAACTCGGGGTGTAAAGCAAGGATGCGTAATGCCTCCATGGCTGTTTAATGTATTTATGGATAAATGTGTTAGAGACGCATGCGGTGATAACGACGGTGTTTTGATTGGAAATGTAAACTTGCGAGTTTTTCTGTATGCGGATGATGCTGTTTTGATCTCAGACAGTCAACAGGATTTACAGAAGCTCCTAGATAAGTTTTGTGAATCAACGGAGAGAATGATATTGAAGGTAAATGCGTGCAAGACTAAAGTAGTAGTTTTTGATAAGGAGAATGGGGAGAATTACTGTATGATGAGGGCGAATGGTGAAGTAATTTATCAAGTGGATAATTTCGTTTACTTAGGTAAGATGTATGCAAAAGATGGAAGAATTGATGAGGAGATAAAGAGACGTGCGAATGCTGGAAGGAAAGTGGTAGGTGGCATGTGGAGCATATCAAGGAATGAGTGCTTGTCTAAGGAAGCGAAAATTGCCGTGTACAAAAGTGTACTTCTTCCCACTTTGCTATATGGTAGTGAAACATGGGTATGTCAGGATCGACATAAGAGTAAACTAAGCACCGTGGGTATGAGTTATCTGAAGAGTGTTTGCGGCAAAAGTAGGATGGATAGGGTCAGGAATGAGTGGGTCATGAATAAATGTGGATTAAATGCTCCAGTAATGGACGTGTATGAAAGGAGTGTGCTTCGTTGGTTTGGCCATGTTGAGAGAATGGATGAGAGTCGAATAACGAAACAGATATATGAGAGTATAATGAATGGTGTGAGAGGTAGAGGTAGAAAGTTGTGAAAGTTGTGGTTGAATGTGGTTGAGGAAATTCTTAGGAGGAGGAATATTAGGAGTCTTAAAAACAGGAGGGCGTGTATGAAACAGTGTATGGGGGTAAATGAGGCAAAAGAGGTTTGCAAGGATAAGTCAGTATGGAGGAAATTATTGAAGCAGAGTTAGGTGTACAATTATGTATTAATGAGTGAAACATTTTGACTGTGCCTACCCCGAAAGGGAACGGCGTGATGGGTATGTATGTATGTATGTATGATTAATTTTATGGACTAATTCCAACGCTTACTCTAAATGGTATGGATTTAGTTTAAGGGAACGTACCTCTACAGTGATTGACCGCTCTATTAAAATCAACGTTTCACCCTAAAGCACACACGCACATGTTATGGTAACAGCGTTTTCATTGATGAGTAGGAAGTGAAAACAGATGTCTAGATTTTGGACAATCCGAGAGGAGGAATGACGGAAGGTAAGCGAACCACAAGATATCAATCTATTAAACATAGCCTCGTGGTCTGCTGCAGTGATAAAATAACGATGTGTTTTGTAAAAGAGAAAATTTTACTAAGAATAATTATTGCATGTAGAAAGATTGATACGCTATATCAATTTGTCTTCTCTGTGTTTCAGTATATGGAAAACAAAACTCAAATGTGTATGCTTCATCGAGAAGACAAGGGAAATTACCGATATATTTCTACTTCGTCTTTATGTATATCACTCACTCGCACAACTCGCTCTAATTCTTACTTCTAGATGATTTCATCATCTTTATCTTTTAATGATTTATCATCATCCCTTACCTTTTGCACTGCACCTCTTGTGCATTCATCGTTTACTGTAACCAATTGGACATCTGACGAGCCAACGATTAACCGTCTGCAAATCACACAAACTTTATCCGATCCCATGCACGCAAGCCCAGCCATATGGGAAACGGCTCCTTGAGAAGAAATCATCTTGCAAACACGCTTAAAAATGAAGACTCATTCTAATCACTTCCGTGCAATAGGTTAATCTGAATTTAAAAATATCTTTCGTTCATCAAATGAAAGGTGACACCCGCGAAGCGCTCTAAGCTATCCAGCCATTGGTAGGATTTCCTTCTTTCGACATGTTGTTTCGACATCAGTGACACTTGGACGTCTCACGCACCCCGTTCCTATTTAGAACGCTTGGGTGGATCGCGATGAAACGGATTCATTATTAAAGACTTCAGCGATGTCTTTATCGTCGGAAATTCCCTCTCTCTCTGTGAAATCTCATCCTCACCCCCAAAGACTTCCCGCGAGGAAAAGAAGACAAGCCCCCCCCACCCTTACTTCCCTGAAGAGAAGAAGACAGCTCTCTCCGATTTCCCATCCACCCCTCTCTCTCCCCCTCGCTTCTACCCTCTTCCCCCAACCCTTATCCACCCCCTCTATGGAATGGCGCCCTCGCACAGCACGGCTTCATAACTTTTAGAACTATATTGGCGATTGTAACCAAAGTGTCTGACATCTGGTAGCGGCTACGAGAACAAATCATCTAGATAGGGCAAAGGGGATCGAATGTCCTGGTTGCTTAGTGTTGAATGTCGAGTTCATCGCTCAACCTTAGGCGGCTGTTAATATCTGCTGGATTAAATACAGATATTGTACTGTCCACTCCACTGAACAAAATTTTCACTAATACCGAACAGATTTGTCGGGAATAATTCATAATTTAATATTTCCTCTACTCCTGTTTCGACATTGACGCAGTCATCATTGGTACAATAACTGATAAAATAAAGAAAATCACCTTCGCCCGTTTTTTACCTTCTAAACATGTATGTATGACAAACTTTACTATCGTTATGACGTTTGTACATGCATGGATCCCTTGTGGTTCCGGATACCTTGAGAGGCTTCGTCTTCAGTTTAGCACTAAACAGCGGTCGAGATGACGGGGAACAAATGAATAATGAAACATTGAATCCTAGTATATTAGAGCGAGGGGACACACGCGTCCATTGTTAACGGAGAATGTGAAGGGAGACCGGAATTAATAAAGAAAAAGTTGAAATAATGCCATGACAATACCCAAAAATGTGTATTACATGACTCACATTCTTATCAAGCAGAAATAACTTGGAATACGTAAGTTGATCCGTTTAATTTAGTTATCCTTCAACTCAGAAGCTGTCTCTTAGAACATATTACGTGCACATTTAGCGTATTAAAAACAATAGCTCCGGTATATATCATAATCACGAGTACAATTTCAGAATGCAACCATAGGGGGCCATTATTTAAGTCCAATCAGCGAAATTCTAATCGTCAGCGCGAGTTATTTTTTAAACATTCCCAAGGACTCACAGCAATATTAAGCGCAACAGTATACCCGAAATATCATCACGACGACCCTATGAATCAATTCTTATCCTTCTACTGCGACATACTGCTCTTTAAACGCATGTTGACACCAAGATAATTTGTTTGGAAGAGCTATTTGGACCTTATCTCAAAGAACTAATAATCTGTAATCTTACAACGGCAAAATTTTACGAGAGTAAATGTATAAGTGGGATGGGAATGAATTCTGGCGAATATGGAAACGCCCTGCGAATTTTCACTCCAGCAAGTATTCTGCATTGTCAAATGTAACTTATCTCAATGACAATGGACTTCTTCTCACCCCGGAAGCACTTTACCCTTACTCCGACTGAGCTTAAAAAAAAGACCTTGCAGTGGCTACAAACGCATGCGCACTCATCATAATCTCGTCATTTCGGCCGAAACAATCAATCGAGTGCTGCCACCTGCATTTCCTAACGATCATCAGCAACTACATCCTGCTGCCGCCATTTGCCCTTGTTACACGTGTACTCTCGGCCAATAGAAGGAAGTACATGCGAAATGTCGGAAAACCACTCCACTTTGGTACGTGCGGTACAAATGGCACTAACTGAGAAGGTACACCGAACAAACCTTCTAATGATACTTACCCCGCGAATTTCAGAAACACCGGCAGCA
Organism: Ceriagrion tenellum; assembly: GCA_963169105.1. Classification (NCBI taxonomy): domain Eukaryota; kingdom Metazoa; phylum Arthropoda; class Insecta; order Odonata; family Coenagrionidae; genus Ceriagrion; species Ceriagrion tenellum. Next base: position 116,437,876 of record OY720644.1, read on the forward strand.
TTATCAACTAGATGGGATATTTAACCTCGACGTAAAGTCTAGTAGTCTCAAGATTTATCCGTGTATATCATTATAATCGGTCATATAGATCTCCCATTATCCAAATGTAGCTGAACCAGACAAAGACCCGTGGCTCAAAGATAGTCAAGGGACTCAAATGAACAGCGGTCCCACTCATTGCATTGAGTGTTCATCATTAATAGTGTTTTGAAAGGTAAACGAGCGAATCTTGAGGGACGGTATTATTATTATTATTGTCACCACAAGCACAAGAATTCCCTAATTCCCCAAGGGATCGCAATCTCTAAGTGAGTTCACTCGAGGACTACCTTAGCGGAAGAATTCATGGAGATGAATACAGTGAACTTAATGTTTTATCAATATTGCTGTGGTTATATATCAAGATATGTCAGTTGGAGACAGTGGCGGAGATGTAAGGAGCATTTCTAAGGGAGTGGAGGGGGGATTTGTTAAGTCGTCTCGTATGAGTGGCTGCCTACGTGTGTCATACGTCTTATATTTGCTCATAATCACGCCCGTATATTTTTATCAAACCTATTGGAGATTTATTTGGAATAATTAAGGATGGGATTGTTGATTCCATCCCGTCCATTCTGTACGCGATTCGATGACACTATTATATGGTCGAGGAAACGCCAGCGTGGAAAGGAAGAAAAAGTCAAACAAGTATCTGTTTACTTAAACCTCTGTTTATTCTCGCCAACCCATCACCCATTTGTGCTGACGCCAGTCACCAGGATGATCAATACCCTTAGATGACCTTCGCCTTAATCCCTCATTTTTCGAGTTTTAACGGCCAATTGGATAGTGGTTTATTACGTTACTTTTACATCAGTCCTCAGAGAATGTGTAAAAGTCCAATCTGAGACACCGAGTTTACGACTACCGATTCAATGGCGGCCAAAGTATGAGAAGATCGAAATAGAGAAGTCACATCAATCTAAGATAAAGTATAGAATCAGTTTTACGATGAGGTTCATAAGTTAATAAATTGCATGGACTTGGAAATTATGCTCAACCGCTTATATCGGAAAAATGCATTCCCTTCCACTTTCCGAAGGTAAACGATGAACCTCACTTGAAAAGGGGATGTTTTGCCTTTGACGGGAAAAAAAACATATTCAAACGCTTTCTGATGAAGAATTGATCGAAATAATGAGCAGTGGAAGTAGCAATTTGCTGTAATCGGACACATGTCCCGTAAAGGTTTCACGAATGCGTAGGGGTGGTGAAGTAATTATCGTAAGCCATCGAACCGAAAAGAGAGGACCCATAAAGCAAAATGACTTTTAGATTTCCGGAATATGCAAAGAAAATGCTGATTGGAGCCAAGGACTGGCACAACATTTGCTTACGCATAATTCATTATAACTTAGAAATGCAAATTTTAGGAGGAATGCTGAATAGGATCTTACAAAAGAAATAACTGGTGTTATTTACACCTAAAATTCCTGAAGGGTGAGCTGATTGGAGAAAGGTTCTTTCAAACGTCTTACAGAATCCGGCAGCCTTCGAATTTGGGCACATCAGAAGTGTCAAGAATGATATTTGCAATATTTACTAAGAACTTAAAGAGCAGCATTGGAATGTAATGGCGATGAAATTCAGTGGATATGAACAGAATAAGGCAGATTAGTTCAGCCTTAGCAGTTAAGTCTTGGGTATTACTCTTCCAATTCCATATTAGAAATTGAACATGTGATTTCTTGGCAAACCATAAAAGCGGAGAGGATAAAAATAATTTAAAAAGGCATCCGAGGTCAATGACTCTTCTGTGCTCCAAGTGATTGATCAATTCGGAATGGCAGCGATATGAATTCGTGTGTGGTTGAAATTTGAAGCGGGACATGCCGTGATATCGCCCATTTATGCTACTAATTTACAGCATATCCCATTCCAAAGTAATCTTGGGTGCTTTTGCGTCAAAATTCCATGGCTTACAATATTATGCTTTTCCGATAACTAAACCAGCGACTACTATGCTACTAATATGTTACTACAACATGGTGAGCAAAAGGAGAGGCTTTTTCGTCCTTACAGTGCCGCATTCTTAGAAGGACATTATTAAAGTAGAATTAAGTTGAACCTCTTATGGCAACTCGCCCAATAAGGGACCCGATAAAAATATGGGAGAATATCGATCTGGTCTGATGAAACTTATGAGCGAGTAGTTATGTTAAGCGTGAAAATAACTTTCAATATGGCGAGGTTTCCACCAGCTCAACATCCAAAGCGCGAGATCAAGCCTCGGGGTTTGTCGAGATGGAGAGATCGGTACGACGGCAAATTTGGTACTTTCTCTTATCCTTTCTCTCAAACATCTACATCGGCCGCCTGACTTCAAATGACACAGGAATGGAGTTGTCGCACGCAGATATAATTACACCACTTAGGATGATGCGAATCTTCAACGTAAAAAGCGGACATGTCAGCGGACAAGCGGATGGGACATTGAGCGGAATTGACTAATGAAAACATATCTGAATACAGCTTCCGAGTTATTCAGTGTAGCGTAGACCAGCATTGCCAAAAAACTTTGGGGAAGCTTGAATTAATATCGTAACTTACATAGCGAATATTGTAGCAAAAACGCACCCAAGAGAACGGCGTAACTTCAGAGAAAATCTCGTGTATCAGTAACTCTAGAGAAAATTTAAAAAAAGACAACACAAATGCTAAGAATAGAACGAACCAACACGCATCAAGCTAAACACGATAGAAATTTAATAATGGCAAACCTGCAGCGTAAAGAACGAACGAGCCGAAGTTAAGGACATAGTTGAACACGCAGAACTCGATGTAAGTGGAACAGGAAGCTGGCTTGTGGATGAAATTAGCGATGGTGAAGTTTTTCCAACAGGAAATATAAAATCTATAGACGTGATAGACCGCATTAGATGGGCAGCGGAGTCCTATTAATAGGCTATTAATCATATTTGAATGGTACCGCATACATATTAGACGACAGTGAAATGGAGAGCGTTTTGTGTTCTATTAAACAACAAAGCAAAAGGAATATTCAAATTTGTTTATTTTACAGACAGCCTGATTCCCAAATAGACGTTTTGTAAAAGTTAGAAATTCAATCGTCATCATATACCTCTAGAGATAACAAAAGCGTGATAATTATCGGTGGAGATTTCAACCTCCCGGCTATAAATAGGAAAACCTATTGTGAATAAACAAGCTCAAGGAAGCAAGGAGCATATGAACAAGGCCTTATAATACACTACTGTTATCAGACCACGCTCCAACTCAAGCAGTTGACGAACCTACGAGAGGGAACAAAATATTAGATCTTTTTACCGTCAGTCACCCTGCAATAATTAAACACGTCGACATTCACGAAGAAATTAGTGACCATAAAGCTATTTTTGGCCATTAAAACAACATTTATTTACAAATGTTTTAAGATTGCTTATCAATGCAATTATCTTCTTGTTACGATGAAGTTTACCACCTAATCCTATACTTTTCTGTTCACCTGGCCTCTTCGAGACGGAGGATTCTCCCTCGCCCTCCTTCCTGTGGATCCGTCCCTGGTTGATGGAGTCAACGCGTGTTTTTTAGTGGAGCCACATTCTTCAACCTGAATGTAACATGACGACGCAAGAGTTCGCGCGCTACGGTGACCCCGGTCGCCGGATGTCCTTCTGCCAATGCCCATCTTCCATGGCTAAGGGTAGGCGACATAGTTTAATAAAATATCGCTGCACTCAGAAAATTGAATCATTGCCAAATCGACTCTTGTAGTTACAGCTGATAAGTACAACACGCATATAGCTGACGACAAGAAATAGGGTGCATCGCAAAACACGCGGCTGTAGTGATATGTACTTCAGGTAGGTTAACTTTTCATCTAGGTCGTAGCCAATGCGATGGACGATTCACCTATCATCCTGGAGAATATACCACTCTATTGGTTAAATAGTAATTGTAAAGGCATTTGATATTTACATCCAGCATCGACTCAAACTACGGCCTTGCTTTTAATATTTCAATTATAAGTCGATGATTGTAGGATACAAATATTACACTGGCCATTTTTTCATGTCTTTGCTCATATATATGTTTTTACATAAAAAATTTAAGCTAGTAAAAATAGAATGAATAGATTCCATGATGAGGACTGTCCCACAGGTTTTGCATGACAATCCAAAACCATGGCATCCGATCACTAAGCTAAAAGCGCAGCCCTTATAGGAATTCTGTCAAGTGAATAATAGGTCCAACAACCGTCTATCTATCGTTATTAAACATCTCCCTCACAAGATTTTTTTAAACTTAGTACGACTTTATTGCCTTAAATAAGCCATAAAAATCCCATATTCATCGTCTCAATTCAATTTGTAGCCATAAAGGTTTTTTGGCACATACCTACATGACCAACCACTCATACCAATGCAATCCTCAAACTGAATATAATAATTTCAGTCGTCTATTCTCTATGCGAATGAAGCACTTGCACAATTTACTATTCGTGATAGGTCGTGTTCCATTCAAATCTTTCTCCTACCCCATCGCCCCTTCCGGCACTCATCCCCTGCCACCACTCCCACACCACTCCCATTGTCACTCTCGCCTTCAGCCTACTTCCCACGATCATCAATCTGCCTCACCGCTTCAGTCGCACACTACAGCCAAATGAAATGGATCTTGAAGGATACGTTAGATTTTCCACGATACATTGACTCATGGAGCGCAGAGAGGGCAAGCGAGAGGTGTTTGATGGGTAAGACACCCGACGAATGTCAGTCCACGCAATGACATCAGGCGAACATGCGGTGTATTGTTACGGGATGAGGAGTCGATGGGGGAAGGGACTTTCGCAATCAGCGCGGTGATTGTCGCTACGTACGTAAAGTGGAGTCGAAAACTTGCCAATATAATAGGCCGGGCAGAATTTACATTGTAGATGATACACAACATTGCTGGTGACGTAAGACGAGGGAGAGGGGTGAGGGAGAGAGAGACGATGGAGGGGAAGGGAGAGGGTGGAGATCGGATATAATTTGCACCTAGGACAATAGATCACGCGAATGATGAGCTTCCGTCGTCACTTTTTCGGACGCAGAGGGAAACCGCGCCTCTGGTTTGAACTACATTAACTAATACAGCACGCAAATGGGAACAGATAGAAAAGGAAGAGGGTTGGTTGGTTCCTTGTCCTCTTTGCCTCACTCACTACTCTTGCTTGCCCCCCCCCCCAACCCCCTCTTCTGCAGTACAGGGGAGGGAGGGATGGATGTAGTGGGGGAAGGGGGAGGGAATCCTAGAGGCCACACCAACCGCACACTTTCATCTGGCGAACGGGGGAGGAGGGGAGAGGGGGCGAGTGGCGAACGTGGGGAGGAGGAGGGAATGAAGACACGGAGAGAGAGAGAGAGAGTGACGTGAGAAGCTTGGGAAACACACCGAGGGTTCCTGAAAGAGGCGCGAGGAGGCGCGCGGTTTTCAAAAGAGGCTTTTTTTTCTCTCCTCCGCCTCACCGCCGCTGCCAGAGGATTCGGAGGAACTCTTTAATCCTTATGGCACACACACACACACACACAGCCACTAAGAGGATTGTTTTCCCTCCTTTGGCTGCTCTTGCTATTTATTGCTGGGAACGAGAGCGAAAGGTGAGGTTTTTGGATGCTGACACGACTCCTTCCCTGCCATCCTTTCATATTTTCAACCCAACGACTCTAAATACAAAAATGCAAACTTTTTCAAGACGATTCTAACGATCCTTCTTTTGCCAGAGAAAATTGTTTGCCACTGAAAGAAAAAGTAAATACAAAAATATTTTCAACGAAAACTTATTTTTTCACACACGTCAACTGCAGTTTCATTGGATATGGAATTCCACATCCAGAATGTGAATTGAATGACATTGATGTCCTTTCTGAGTTGAACCACCAAGAAAGCCCTCCGCTATTATATCCCCCCTTCCACCCTCTCCCCTCGCCACCCACCCTCACATCCATCACACGCACGCACGCACGCACGAGGATTCTCCGTCCGATTTAGAGCAAAGTTCCTCTCTTTCCCTTCCTCCTCGCGCCACTCCCATTTCTTTGGAAACGCCTGACGCAGTTTTTTCCTCGAGATCAATTGCTCTTCATTTGTCTCCCGCGTCAGTGGAATTAGACCCGAGGGCATTTGAGATACACGGCGGGTTTTCAACAATTTACAAGGGGAAGATCAGAATGCGAGTCGAATCCTCAGCAACGAGGGATCCGAGAGAGATGGTTGGCTTCTTCCGACCTTAATGCAGACGAATTTCGAACGATAATTGTGTTGTTCACGAGTCCACGCTAATCGCTCGCTGCGAAGAAAATTTCCTTCCCTCTCTCTCGCTCTCGTCACAAAGGGGGATGAGAGAGAAGATAGCGTGAAAAAAAAATCGACCCATTTTTATCTTTTTATGAAAATGACACCTGCTGCCGATATAAGTGCAGTAACTGGTCGGGGCGAACCAATATATTGTGTGTAAGGTAGAAATTTTGTTTCATTACACACTTGCAGATAATGTCAAGACCTATTTTTTACATAACAGCGCGGTCCATGCCCCTGCTTTCGTGAATTGCGATTACGTAGGAGATAACTTTACACTTAAGACGTCGCTCTTTAGCCAAGTCCCGCAGGCAGGCGCATGGCTCTACGCGAGACCCGATTTGGCTAGTCATATTTCACGAATATGAGGATGAAAATTCGAAAGAATTATGCAAATTTAACCAACATATTAAAGTTAAATGAACCTTGCCGTCTTTATTTTGGTGATTAAAGAATTGGGATGACCGCCGGGTGTATCCCCTTTGATCTGGAAGTGATCGTGCCTTTTAAAAGACAATAAGGGCTGGCTCTCCCGTTAAAACCCAAGAGACGGCTAGAGTCACGGTCAAACGTTCATTTCTTAATGTAAAACCGTGACTCTGTCACTAGGGCCACAACCAGACATTATACAATCGGCCGTCAATGTATGGCGAACCTGACCAGTGGACGTAAAACTCAAAAGAGCCAAATTCTCAATCTCAAAAGAGACGTGCTGTTTTGCCCTTTTTTTAGCACACTTATGAGGTTCCGTTACTCGGGATTGAGCGACTCATCTGAACAAAAGACTAACCAGATATCTCCATGTTTTCCGGGATTTCTACCGCGTCAGTTGTTTATGGGACAACAGTTTCGCTGGTAGTCCTACCAGCGTCTTCAGGTCGAAGGTTCAGGCGAAGCTCCGCGGAAACCTTAGAACCAAAAGACAAACCAACCAACCAAAGATGACCACAATGGAGTTTAATCGTTACGATGCACACCTTAATTTCCTAAGCATTCATTTTTTGCAGACATTTTTCCACATTTTTGCGTACTGAACGTATTTTTTGGCTTCGCACAAGGTCATTTCCTCCTTTTGATTCCCCTTCCGAATAGACTGCTCCTTTGCTCCTTCAGAGATGTCAGGCTTGTACGAAGTTTTCATTTCATTACACATTTTATTATTTTAATGACATGGTCTACACCGTTTTTGTTCTATATTTTCCTATCTGCCAATGACGAAGTAACTTTTATATGATTTCAGAATATCGCCACCGACTTTGGTTTATTTCACCTCACCATTTTCGAGATATTTGTGAAAAACGGAAAAGCTGCCGTTAGCTAACTGGGGAGCAGAGGAGAATTTAGTCAAAACGATATGAAAATGACAATATTAATTGTGCTTCGGACTGTTAGCGAGCAAAATTTTACCAGGATCTGCATGAAGCTTCAGATCTGAATGGAAGAAGAACAAACACACAAACATTCTCCTATGACCCCTCCCGGCCCAAGCCCATTCCAAGTAGGGATGCAAGCAGCCGCGTCGTGAAAAATGCTTGATTGCTATTACCTCCAACGTATCGAGGATTATGAAATGTCATGGGACTATGTCATCCTATTAGATTCCCTGAAGCATGCCACGTCAACAGAGCACCTCTTCTAAAAACAGTTCTTACACTTCTTGAAATGCTTAGGGTGAATGCGCGGACGAGGGCGTTAGAGCATTGCAAATGTTAATATATAATTACAAGCAGCGTGTTCACGAATTGCCAAGGGATTGTTTACGAGAAAAGTTAGACAAGAAAGTTCTAACTGTGAAAAAAAAACTTTGGCCGATTCTGAGAACTTGTATTTGAGTAACGTTGATTATCAATTTTTTAAACTTTAATATTAGACAAAAATAGGTATTGATCATGCTTCGTTGGTCACTCAGTTCTTAGATTGGTTGACTACAGCCCTCCACCCTTCCCAATCTAATGCTGGTTCATTTACCTCCTGGTGTCCCTTTCTATGTACTTTCCTCTTTATTTGGTCCATGAACGTATTCCTGGGACTTCCACTGGAGACTTTTCCCTTCAATAACGTTCTTCACAAACCAATTGTGTCTTGGGGTGCGTCCAATCCATATGGTTCTTCTTTTCTGTATGGTGTTCCATATGGTCCTCTCCTCTTCAACTCTTCTGATAACTTCATCACTTCTAACTTTTTCTGTCCATTCTATCTTCAGCATTCTACTCCAGCAACAGTATCTGAAGGCTTCTAGTTAATTCTGGTCAGACTTTCCAATTGCCTATGCTTCCGATCCATAGAGTACCGGGCCCCACACGAAGGTTTCCACATACTGTCGGGGAAGGTCACTCGGGGGCTTTCCGTCGAGTCAGATTCTCCATTTCCATCGACGTTTCAATGAACGAGTCGTTCATCGTCCTCAAGATGCCCTGACTCGTTCATCTCCTCAGGCGGCGGCCAACGTCAGCTGAAATGGAGAACACGACCTGGTGGAAAGCCCCCGAGTAATCTTCCACGACAGCATACGACGGGAAAGCTTTCGATCAGTTTTCTCATACTGTATTCTATTGCAGTTTGTATTCCTATCTTCTTTGAACAAAGTGGCTGTCTTTTAATACTGTCGCCTGATGTCCGCTGTTTTTCTTTCTTCCTACGTGATAGCATTTCCAGGATAGGAGAAGGAATCCACTTGCTCTAATTTCTCTTCTCTCTACGTGATTTCTAGATTCAGCTATTCTCTTCCGAATTACAGGATTTCTTCGTCTTATTTATTTTCAAATAGTACTCTTGTGGGGCTCTGTCCATTGCGTTTAGAGACCTTTGAAGATCATCGCGATTTCTTGCTATGACAACCATATAGTCTGCGAAGCGGAACATGTTTATTTCTTCTCCATTATTCTTAATTCATTTCAATCCAATTGCTTGTGTTTCTCTTTTAGCCTCAACCAAGTGCAATGTCGAACAGTGCTTCGGTAAGGTTGCATCCTTGTCTTCATTTTTTCATATTTATTTCTTCTCAGTTCACCTTTATTCCGCATAGTCCAATATCTCGTGCATCTCGTATGGCCTCCTCCAAGTACATGTTGAACAGTGCCGGTGAGAGGTTGCATCCTTGCATTACTCCTTTGTTCATTTTAACTTCTATCTGACTTCCGTCTCTCATTCGCATTGTGACGACTTGCTTCCTGTATAGTTGGTAGATAATTCTAGTGTCGTCGTAATCCATTCCAAGTTTATCCAGCAGCTAAAAAACATCAACTCAACATTGTCGAAGGCTTTCTTCAGGTTCACAAATATGATATACAATGGCTTGTTCACATATATTATTTTCTCTACGATTACTCTTAGGCTGACTATGGCCTCCCAGGTATCTCTCATCTTACTCAATCCAAATTGGTTTTCCGAGAGGTTGTTTTGAATTTTCCTTTCCATCCTTTGGCTTGATATCCGTAGACAATTTTTGACGCACATGGCACTAGACTAAAGGTTCTGTACTCCTTACATTTACTGTACTCTTTTTACATTTTCTGTACTCCTTGTCTTCTTCGGTATCGCAATCATTACGCTCCTTCGAAAGTCCTCCGCTTTGGTAGCTATCTTAGATAATTTAGTACTGGTTGTCCTTGGCTTTACTTCCGAGCGCTTTGATGATGTTGTCCTCTCCAGGTGCTTTGTTTTTATTGAGGTCTATTACAGCTCTATCGAATTCGCTCATCGGTAAGTGTGGACTCTGGTCTTCCGGGTCCACCTTGCTGTCGTCATTGCCAGACATTGCTCGCACTAGGGTTTTCTTCCAGCGGCGTCAGCCCTTGGTAGAGTTGTTTGATGTATTGCTTCCATCTATTCCCAATATCTTCATCCTCTTTCACTATATTCTTGTTCGAGTCCCTGATTTTGTTGCTTCTCGTTTTCCTCTCTCCGAAGTATTTCTTCACTAGTTTGTATGATTTTTCAGTGTTTCCCTTCTTCATAATTTCGTTGACTTCCTTGCAACAGCTTTCGATTCAATCCTCCACAGCCTCCTTGCGTTCTCAATTGACCTGGTTCCTTAGCTTCTTATAGAGGGTTTTCTCACCTTCGTTTCTGGGGTTCTTGTATTTTCTTCTTACTTATATTAGTTTCCTAATCTCCATCCTTATCCATGGCTTCTTCATATTAGCCCCGCTGTTCACCAGTTGCTTTTCTGCTACTTCTGCGATTATCCTCCCAAGCTCATCCCATTCACTTCAATCCCCATTTCTGCTTCATTTTCTAGTTTCCTGTCGACAACGGCGGCGAATCTCTCTCTATTCCCTTCTTCGGCCAGTATTATCGTGTCCCACCTTGGTTCGCGTCTTATCTTTCTGATTTTTTTGTGCCGGAGTTGACTGTCTATGACTACTAGGTTGTGTTCACTCTTTATATCCGCACCGGGATGGACCTTGCACTGCTTGACTTGGTTCTTGCATCTAACTCTGACAAGTATGTAGTCTATTTAGCATTGGTTCCAATATCCCCAGGCATCTTCCATGTGCACCTCATACGCTGATGGTGCTCAAAGAGAGTGTTAGCAAATGCCATATTCTTCTCATTGCAGAACTCAACCAGTCTTTCTCTTCCTGCATTTGATCTGCCCAGCCCACCAATGTACCACACACACTATTTCCCTCTTTTCCCATTCGCTGCATTCCAGTCTTCCATTACGATGAGATTCTCTTTCCTCTTCACGTCTCTTCGACAACTTCTTCCATTCGCTCGTACACTTCTTCCATTTCTTCTTCCGCATAACCGGACGTTGGCATGCAGACCTGCTCTTTCACGGGGTTCGCAGACACTCCTTTCAACCTCACCATCAGAATCCTCTCTGATACCTGCATTGCCACACTAACTTCACTCTCCTGCTCCATTCCTTCTTCAATATGATGCCTACACGAGCAACCCATGGTAGTCCACCGATTCGTGAGCGGACGGTGTGTTAAGAAATATGGAGGGGTGGGAAATAGGTGGACACGCAATTACCCTTCTTTATTCCGTGGCATTCCAACTGATAGCGCCTGCATTCTGTTCTCGCCATGTCCTCTTCAACAGTCGATGGGTTATGTTTGGGCAGTTCGATATTATTCCGATCGCGTCGCTCCAGCGTAGTCACATGGAACAACAACGACCGTTATAAGGTCATCATTAAAAGTACATTCCCAAAAAATTTCGCGATGTTTGTTTCTTAGATCATATTAGCAGAATATTACATTGAAAATAGCAACTGTACTTAACTTTTTACTCTACTGATGTGAGTGCTCAGTGATATTTACCATAGATATTACAATTAGACTCTAATTAGCCCAAAATATATTTGCCTATCTCGCATCATAAATTGAGGTTCATATGCAACTTTTTCCACTAAAAATTGATTTCGATTCAATAGTTTAAACTTCATAACTTTGAATCTCACTCAATAAAAAAGAGACAAACTTTTGAATATTTGAATCGAGGAGAATGGAGAACTCTGATTCTCTTCACTGATTGTTTTTAATGAAAGTGAATGTTAGCATAATACAAGCTGACAAATGCTTTTTGAAAGTATCTTTAGTGCAGCTGCTTTCTTCCAACTTGTGGGCAATAGAACCGGCGCACTTTTTCCGTAGCTTTCCCGGCCATATGTGTCGACTGCGACGGTAGAGGCGGGTGCCCAACTGAGGCCCTTTTAGCGCGTGATTTGGTGTGGGAATTGGACACCACACGGGTCATTCGGGACGGAGAGAGGGAGGGCCGGCCATACCCAGATCTTGGGGAAGGCGGAGTAATGGTGGATTAACGCCCCATCTGGTTTTAGTCGTTCGGAAGAGACCTCCAAGGGATCCCGATGACGAAACTCGTTCATCGCCGGGATCCGATCCCAGGATCTCCACTACAGGAGGCCAAACATCGAAACATCGGACGACCTAATCCAAGCTGATCAGTCAACGAGGCTGTAATTCGCACACAGACATGTTTCAGTGGGCTGTAAACCGGTGATGTACTATAGACGTATAAACTCACGGCAGTAATACATGTGTGTATTAGTACCATGATCAGTACTCTATCATTGCGAAAGGGAAACATACCCATCTACTAAGTGCCATTCGATCACCCTGAGTAGCTAAGTTAACAGTTTCTCTTATATCACTGAAGGTAAAAAATCTGACTAATATTCAATATCTTTTGAGGATTTATACGTCAAGTGGTGACATCTTCGGCCAGCCGTGAAACCCAAAGCACGCTGGCGATTCGAGTGATCGTAAGAAAATGTGGAGTGAAATACGGGCGGGACGAGGCGCGGTACACACACACACACACGCACACATTTGTGTACCCCAGAAGTCAAGGGGTCTAAGTGACATTTTTGAAAAAAATAAGTTTTGTACAGGAATGGGATGTGAAAATATAAATCTTTTAGGTGGTAAAGGGATCCAAGTGATTTTCTTGACAGGTGCTGCTATCTAGGGTCATGCCTGTTAACAACTTAGTGGGTTGTACCAAACATTTTCAACTTTGACTTAAGTTTTCTCTAAACAATGGTTTTGTTACTTAGACCCCATTGACTTCTGGGGTCCTCATTTGTCTTTCATCTCAGAGTCCACTGCGCGTCGGGCCGAATCCGAGATGGGAACATGGGAATCGGGGTATGTGAGGTGAAACTAGTCCGTAGTTATAGGAATAGGCATTATCCAATTTCAACTGAAATTTACGATGCGTTCGATGCATTATATCGTTTAAAATAGTATATTGGCCACTAAAATAAAACTTGTGACGTTAAATATACTTCCATTGAAGTGGAAAGCTACAAACTAGGTGTACACGATTAAAGAAGCAGAGGACGTGATGAGAGGATAATGGAAGGGCCGAGCCAAAGACGTCTTTGCCCGCCGCATCCGCTCGACCCTTTTCGAATTCCACCTCCATCCACCCTAGATTCTCCGGGAAAGAGAAGGCAGATGCAGATGCCTTCATCATCATTATGCGAAACCAGCAGGCGCATGCGGAGGAATAACCTCACGCTGAATCGGATCAATGGACGTGAAGCTGTGTCGCGAATACTGGGATTCGTTAGTTGAACCAAAACAAACTATCAACGAATAAGCTGGAGTTTGGTAGTGAGAATTTTCCCAGATGCAGTGTTTAGTGTATAGCGACGCGACGCCCAGCGTGCTTCGAGGCGCCATCGATTGGCAGATTGGCCTGCGGGAATGAGCGACCAGAAGACCGGTGAGGAAGCACAGCGGACGGATTTCAGATTCGAACACTTTCACATGGCTCCAAAAATGAATGCGAAAGAGAGGAATTAAGAGGGAGAAGGTTCGGAGCGAGGAGGGGAAGGAAAGAAATGCTCGGAGGGAGTATGGCGCTTCTCGTGTGTGAATCGGAGATGGACAGATTGGAATTGCGATCAACGAATGGCGGGCGGAGAGGAAGAGAGGGATCGGAAATTCGGGGAACGCCAGATGTCTTGAAATTTCTCTACCACGTGAAGGAGAGTTTCACGGAGAAACGGAAGATATCAATTTGGCCATACTGCATCTCTTGAACAGACAGACAAAGCGTAAAACAAGAGCTGCCGAATGGCATATGATATGTTAATGAAAAGCCTAACACCCCACGCACACCATAACGGACAACGGTGCAAACAAAGCGGTCAACAGTAGTCCATGTGCCAAGGCATACATCTCGCTTTTGCTCTTCGAACAATCCTTTGTACGTCCCGTACTTTCATGGCCCGAGTTTGATCGCTCCCTGCCACACGTCTTTCAGTACGTAGATGTAAGGTATTTGGCCGAAGTATTTTATTCAGTACGAGGTATTGCGAAGTACTTTAGGCATGAGTCAGCGGGGAAAGCGACAGACGAATGCAGGGATCTTCATCCGTTCCTCACCGAAAGGGCAGTGTCGACGTGCACGACATTTTAATACCATAAATGGGAGAAGTATTGTTCTTAGAGTGTTTATCATTCACCGTTTCGTTTCTTTCTATTATCGCCCTCAAGGAGGTCATTACCTACTACGTAAATCATAGCATACCACTGATATCAAAACTAAAATAATGTATCTAATGGATCAATTATAAGTAAATTCACTCCTTTCTAGTGTAATACTCACTGAATATGTATAAAACACATGTCGCCTTGATCGAAAAAAAAAACAAAAATAATATTCCGCTCGATCGATGCGGGTCAGTAGCACTGGAACTTGGCAAAGTCGCGCACGTGAGGTCACTCGAATCCGAATGTCTATCTGCGGTTGCTTAGAAACATTAGTCAATTATTAGTTCAAAACTTATATTAAACAAATTTATTACAAATAATCAGTAGCACTGAGGAGGTCAGTTTATCACGAAAAATACATCATGCACGAGAAAATCGCAGAAGGCGGTGACATAAGAAGAAAGTGAACGTGTCGACAGCGTCTTTTCCTTGCGGGCGAGGCGAGAGTGCAAATCGAAGGGAATTGCGCTGAATTAACTTGCGAATGAGAAAATTTCGTCATGAGTGCAAAATGGATTTATCGCTGAGAGATCGATTCAAGAAAAAAATATCGGAATTAAATTCCTTTTTGCGACACCTGTTGACATTACTCTTTCCACACTGTTGAGAAATATAAAATCATTAGAATTTTTGTGTTTGCTTGTAATAAAAAAACGATAACATCCCAAAACGCAGGTACTTTGGAATCTAAGAAGGGTATTTTCTCATATTAGCTTATAAATAAAATTGCCAACTATAAGAGCCTACGCGAAGCTAATACTAGGTCGGATTGAATAATAAATTAATTTCGAGTAATGGAATTGATAATGGAGACAATACACCAAAGACCAGAAAATACCACAAAAAAGTTTTAATTTTTTATGGCTCCTTCAATATGAAATTTCTCTAGTATCATTTATTCATTAAAACTCCTCTACTCCTCTGAATACTATGTCCTATTGATATGCTTTTCAAAATTCTTTTAAAAGTTACATTTTGTAAAAATTAAACAAATTTTCAATAATAAGTAATTGGATTATTTTGAGTATGACTGAAACAGCCAATTGCCGCAAAAAAACTGACCTGAGAAGGCTCAGGTCCACAGAAAAGGACTGCCAAAATCTGCAACGACGCCACGTCTACTGCTTTCCACAGCGTGGAAAATAAGGGCGTGAAATTAGCTCTCATGTCTGATCACGCATCCACTCGTTAAAAAAAGTAAAAAAATAAAAACATGTAATCAAATACTCAGAAATTTTGTGGCATATATGTCTTATCTATTTTTATGCTTCCCTTTTCCTAGATACCTTGAATATAGTTCTCCATTAATAGGAAATTAAATACTGACATTTTTCGTTGTCATAAAACATGGATAAAAAAGGTGGATTTTGAAGAGTGACTGATCTCCAACAATGAGGCAAATAGATCCCAAATTGACTCAATAGACGTCATGCTCAGTGGTTTATTTCGAGTTTTTCATTTGAGTTTGAGAACGCAATTCATACATTAATAAGTTTTGGCCCTTAATTTCAAAACTTGCTTGAAAAGATTGATACTACTAAAGAGTACCTCGATGTTCCGGCATTACCTCCCTCGAAGGTGGACGAGGAAAGGGAAGGGTGGACGAGGATTGGAAAGCCTCCTCACTGGAATGGCGAAGAAATCAGCACCGGATGCGCGCGCCTTCGCGGTGCATCAGATTCGGATTCAGTCGTGCTCGCCTCGCCAACATGAATGCGTCGCCTCCAAGTAGTGGCATCCACTCCCTTCTCTGCTACCCGTTGCTAGGTGACACCAGTTGTGTATGAAAAATATAACGAGAATGCATTTCAGTTATACGCACGGCAATGTTACACAACAAAGATGGCTACAAAACACGGTGGCCATGAGGTTAAGTTACCGATATCGACAATCTCCGTTTTAGAGAAAATCTTTTCATAAATCCAGCAAACTTGTGTTACCAGTTTTCAAAGGTCCCGAAATGGAGTGATACCTGCACTTCGACTGTTTCAATTTTAGAATTTTCTTTCGCATTTCGTTGCCATGGTCTACTCGATTTGTTTTCTTTTTGAAAATATTCGCAATAAATTGTATACGACAATAAAACAGTTGACGAGAAAATACTGCTTTAAGCTTAAGAGTAATTAACCTCATACATATTAATTTCAATTGGTTCTTGGAAGATTCATCCTATACTGCGTATAGGAATTATTTTAGAAACGAGCATCGTAAATATTCTCGTGACGTCAGACATCAACCGTGATAACGCCTTTGACGGAGACTCACACGATCGCTTGACGTGACCGACTGTCATGAGCGATCACCATCGCTATGCATATGAATAAACCAGCTACACTAACCTATTACTTCAAAGTCATCGTCTGTCAACTAACCTACTTCAAAGTCTCAACGCATCCATTATGGCCTCCTATCGATCGCGGGAAAAACGAAATTTTAAAACCTTTCTGTTCTACAATTTATTTCCCTTATTTCATTCTCATATTCTCATCTACCGTAGTGTGTCGGTGTTCGTAAGATATTGATAACTTCCTTTGAAAATAAATCGATTTTGAATTTACTTATAGGATTGAGTCTAAGTTTAAATCGAACGACTGAAAGCGATTCCCATCCTAGTTTTTGCAAGAGGTTAGTAACACTGACGAGACTATCATAACTGCCTTTCACGTGTATTGCTGATCTTCTCTTCACGCGTTCCAACTCTGTTATTAAGCCTACCTCATGAGGATCACAAACACTGGCAGCGTATTCTGAGTGGGGTCTAACACGGGAGAAGTAACTGATTTCTCTAACTTTATCGACGCACTTCCCTAGTACTCTTCAAACAATGTCCAATTTGCGATTAGCTTTACCAGTTATTTCCCGAATATGTTTGTTCCTCGAGAGATCATTAGTTAGTTTAACTTTGGGGTAATCTACAGGTTCTACAGTCTGTAATTGGGTATTGTGTACGTAATAACTGTACTGAATGGGGAGTTTTTCCTTTTCCAGAAGTGCATTGCTACACAATTTTCCAAGTTTAATTCTAGTTGCCACGCATCGCACCACGCTTGAATTGCCTAGAGGTCCTTCGTTAAAGCTTCCTTATCATTACCGTTACGGATTAACCTGTACACTACGGCATCGTCTGCAAATAGTCGGAGTTTACTGTCTACTACTTCACCAATATTGTTAATATACAGAGGAAATAGAAGTGGACCTATGAAACTCCCCAGTGGGACACCCGAAGTAACTTTATCCTCATTGGATATGACACCGTCTAATACTACTCTCTGCACGCGATCGTTTAGGAAGTCTCCGATCCAGGAAATTACTTCGTCCTTTAAGCCGTAAGATTTTAGTTTAAATAATAACTTTCTGTAGGACACTCCATCAAGTGCTTTTTTTAAGTCAAGGAAAATCACGTCTTTTGGAACGTTATCTTCACCGGAAACTAAAAGGTCGTGGACAAACAGTGCTAATTGAGTTTCGCAGGATCTTACATTCCTAATTCCGTGTTGTCCTTTTATCAGCAAGTTCTGCCTATCTTGGTGTTTCACGACTGAGCTTACTAATATATGTTCAAAGACCATGCAGGAGATAGATGCTAGGGACATCGTCCGTAATGAGATGGCTGTTCCTGATCACCACTTTTAAATATGGGCGTTACATTGGCACTTTTCCAGTCTTTGGGTGCTACGCGTTCATCGATGGACTTTATAAGTATTAACTGTAAGTAAGGGGCTATATCTGAAGCTAGTTCTCTTATAAACGCGGGAAGGAATTCTTTCAGGACCGGGTGACTTATTTGGACAGAAAGATTTAACAAATTTCTATTTCGCGAGCAAAAATAGGTGCCGTCGTTTGCCAGTAGCAATCGTTAAGCGCCACGGATGTATTCCGCGAGGACTTGGTTAACACGCTTTGGAAATAGGAGTTTAATAAGTTAGCTTTGTCTAAGCTGTTTGTCAGTCTTTTTTTTTGCTTTCCGACAATTCTTGTTGGCCCGCATGTCCCTGGAATCCCAATAGACTACTAAGCGTGCCATCAGGTTTTCCAGGGACCGGGCCAACAGAAATGACATACACCCATGCCCTGGATGGTGAAAAACCCACCCAGGCGGGACTCGAACCCGCGACATCAGAAATAGCAGTCGATCACTTTACCCCTCCGCCACCGAGGCCGGCATTATAATGTCTTCAGTAACTTCGTCATTATAATTTCTCAGTGAATTAACTGTAGATCTCTTGCCTAGAGCTTCCCTTTCATACGACCAAAATGCTTTTGTGTTATCCCTTAACTGTTCTACAAGTGTTTTTTTCTTGAAATCCGAGAATGCATTCCTAAACGCTTCCTTTGTAGCGGCTTTTGACTACTTACATTTTTCAATAATTAACTGGCAAACCTCAGTGGTTAAATCTGCACCGATTTTTTTTCATCTCGATTTTCATAATGGGATGACACGCCGTGAAAACATTACCTCACACATCTTCGCTCCCCACACAAATGTCAGCTGCGTTTTACGCAGTCTACCGTCGTGGCAACGTGATTTGCGTGAAAAGCCATTATGAGATTCAGATGAGAAAGATTTGAACGTGGAACCAATTGAGAAACGAAGAAGGCCGCGCGTTTTGGATAACAGAACTATCAACTAGGCAGCGTAGAATTTGAAGAGACTCTTGGATTCACCTGCTTCGGACAAGGCTTGGAGAGTCCCGTAGGAAGAAAATGCATGGATTAAGGTTCTAAGGATAGTCCAGACGGCACGAGTTCCAGCGTCATAAGAGGAGTTTTAACTAAATTTTAAGGTATATTTGTTGGTCGAACAAAAATATTGGATTGGAGAACTGAACTATAATAAAGATAATACTGCTTTTTCATTACGTAAATGCCATTCCCGACTCAACTATAATTTGACTTCATTTGCACCGTTGGGGGAACCATAAAAAATATGTTGCTTGGAGAATATAAACATATTTCTAAGTACTAAAAAATGGATAAAAGGTGGGAGTTTGAGACTCCACTTGTAAGAGCAATATGGCGGTAGTAAACGAGCTTGGTACTCCAAATCAACCATTTTTGGACTTGATTTTCTCGGATGAGGGAGCTGTTGAACATGAGTGGTTTTCAGAGTAGAAAGATACATGCAGAAGCACATCATACACTTATAAATTGATGTTTAAAACTTCAATCCTACGAGATTTATATCCCCCCCCCTCAACCAGCCTATTCAAAATTAACAGAGACGCCACGCGATGCGGCAGAGCGCCATAAAGGAGTACATCAAGGCTTAAGAAAAAGGTCTTCGGCGTAAAACGAGAAACAAATGATGGTAGAAATCAGCAATGTCGGCATTTGCCTAGGTCCCTTTTAATAAATGTAATGAACCAGGACATAACTCCAGTTAGACTGGGTCCAGGACTTCTTCCAGGGTAATATGTGGCTAGCAGACAGGGGTTTGTTCCATGAGGGATAGTAGTGCATACATTGGTAATATACACTTGCTCTTTCCCGATTGAAGCCAAAGTTGGAGCCTGAGGTTATATCAGCATAAACTGCGCGCGAATTTTACCGAATGCCCGCCACCAATCACATTTCAGTCATTTCGTGAATATGCCTCTATTAATGTTACCCGTTGGCTCATCAAAATTCTAACTATTTCCGCAGCTTAATTCACTCGGTTGCCCTCAAATGTACGAGGACAAGCGTCCGTGGAATCCTCTCGAGAGGAGCATTGACTCCGAGGCGACGTTCGCCTCGCCCGCGATTGTGGCGGTCGAAAGAAGTGAAACACTCTCGCCAATGGTCCAACGGCTCCTCATTTACACTCACATTCGAGACACTGCTTCATACACACACACACCGAGAATGCTTCGACGTCCCTCTGAAGCGGCAGTCGCCGGAAAGAGCGATTAATGTCATATTGGCCGCACTGCAGCCCTCCCTCCATCCAACCAATCACACGCCGCCACTCATCAACACCAACAATAAAGGGGCCCTCCCCCTTCCATCCCTCCTCCACCCTCAAACACAAATCACCACACCCCTTTCCCACCCACCCCACAAGGCACCTTCGAAGTGTGACCTCGGCAGAGGATGCGGTCACCTAGCGACGCGCCTTTTTTTTAATAAAGGCACCTCCTTCGGCAAATCATTTATCTCCCACCTTTGCTGACATTTTACTCTCGTGAGGACGCATTTTTTTTCTTGAAATATTTTGGTGACCTTATAAACGGGATGCGATCAAATGACTTTTTTATCGCAGTAAACTGAAAGTGTTCGGTCTCTGCTGCACCTTAACTCCCGCTGATTACATATCTTCGTGGCTAAGTGAGCAAAATTCTTAGATAAGTTTCTCATAACAGCTAAACAATAAATGTTACCTCTAATATAGAAAAATCATGCAATATTTAAAATAAAATGTACAATAATGACCCTTTGAAACATTGTTCTACCAACTATCGACGCGCACTGATGAGTGATGTCAATCCACTTCGTAAATGAAAAACTGACTTTTGATGAATGTCTGGTAGTGTATCTCCTAATGCATGAATTATCAGTAAGAAAAAAGACATATTTGAGTAGCGACAATCTGCATCATCACTTGCTCTATTTTTAGCCAGATGTCCCATAAAATAATGTTTTTTCCTTTCTTTCTTTCTAGGTGAGTGAGACTCTCCGCAATGGATACATTTCCTTTGCCAACCGGTGCCGTAGTAAGTGAAATTTGACTAAATTATTCGCCCATACTTTAGAAAATTTGTAATTAATACAAGTGTCAGAATATACTCCACACATATATTAGTGTAATTCACTTCAAAGTGGTGGTCCTGAAGCGGCTCATTCAAAGTTTTCCCCTCCAGTATCTAATCATGGAACCACGCAATTAATAGAATAGCTAAGAACAATCGATGTTTGCAATAAACCTGTACATCTCCAATCCTAAAAACTACACGAGCTCACAGGAAAGCACGATGAACTACCCATCGGTATTTCTTAAACTACAAGCCGGCTGTAAGTACAGCCCGGCTGAAACAAATGCCTTCGTCCTTAAAAGCAATTAATTCATCTATCCACTCATCTAATTACTGTTAAAATTGACAAACGTGGGCAGAGGAACTATCAGGTGAAGGGAATGGGAGGATGAGCAGAAGAGTATCGCGAGTCGTGCGCATGTAATAAGAGCAGAAAGGTGATACCTCCACCGCGAGGTTGGACTGGAAGGGATTCGCCGTTTCTGACGAGGGCGTAGTCTCAAACTGTGGGTTAACGATAACTCACCAGGTTACAGACACAACAGTCGGTGAGCTTCAAACCAGATTGTAGTCATAATTTAATTATTACTTCTCATAACCGTAGTTAATATATAATGACTAAGAAGATCTCTTAGATATACTGTTACTATTTAAAAAATTGCATTGAACTCATTACTATCATAAGTTTTTACTATTATTATAACGTATTCTACCGATAAAAAGTAGATTTTGTAGAATGTCAGAGAATCTCGTCCCGGTTTCCTATACAATCAGGGGCCTATATCTCTCTAGAATATCCTTTTTCGCCTCTGCATATGATCTACCCTTCTTCATCCCGTCCATGAAACATCATCTTTCTTCCCTTTCCCCGCTTGCCCAACATCCTTTCCTCAATCACACTCTTCAGCAACCCATCATCCTTTATTACATCCTTCAGCCATCTGCCCTGTCTATCCTGGATTTCATTCAGAAGTTTCCTTTCCTCGCCCACCATCTCAAGCACTTCTTCGTTAGTCTTCCTTTCCGTCTACCTCACCTTCTCCATCCCTCTCCATACCCACATCTAAAATGCCTGCAGCCTATTCTCGTCCTCTTTTCTCAGGTTCCACGTTTCTGCCCCATACAACGCTACGCTCCATATCAAGCTCTTCACCAGCCTCTTCTTCACATCCTTACCCAATATCCCCGTCATCAACTCTCTTCTATTACTAAACACCTCCTTAGCTAGTGCTATTCTCTTCTGTATGTCTTTGTTACTATGTCCGTTTTCCTCTAGCGTGCTACCTAAGTAATTAAACTGTTCTACAAGCTGGAGTTTGTGTCCTCCAACTTTAATCACAAGCTTCGCTTTCTTTGTCCGAGAGAATCTTATTACTTTTGTTTTCTTATGATTTATCTTCATTCCGAATATCCCGGACTGAATTTCTAAAGCATCTACCAGAGCTTGCAGTCCCTTCGAAGATCCACTAATCAACGCCTGATCGTCCGCAAATCGAACTGATTTTATCAGATGCCCTCCCAATTGGATTCCCACCTCAAGTTATTCCCATGGCTGTCTTGCCATTTCCAATTTTGAAAAGCGACGGCGACGACGAACACCCTTGCCTTATC
The DNA here is from genome assembly GCA_963169105.1 of Ceriagrion tenellum. Taxonomy (NCBI): domain Eukaryota; kingdom Metazoa; phylum Arthropoda; class Insecta; order Odonata; family Coenagrionidae; genus Ceriagrion; species Ceriagrion tenellum. The sequence continues at coordinate 116,460,536 of OY720644.1, forward strand.
CTTCGACCTATAATTGCCCATCCTGATTCACCATCAGCCACCCTAACCTGAGCCCTTTTGGTCATATATAATTTATGGATTAGTCTCCTGTCTCGCCAGTCTATTCCCATTTCCTCGAGTATTTCTGTTAGTTTATTCCAAATTACCCCGTCAAAAGCTTTTTCAAAATCAATAAAGCATGAGAAAACGTACTGGTTATACTCTATGTTTCTCTCTATAAATATTCTCATCACCGCTATCGCATCCCAAGTTGACCTTCCCTTCCTGAATCCAAACTTCAATTAATTATTCGAAGTAAAACTTTGGCTGCGTGTGAGATCAAACTAATTTTACTATAGTCATCGCATTCTGATGCATTCTTCTTTTTCGGGATAGGAATCAAGATTGTTTCCACAAAGTCCACTGGCCATACTCCTTCCTCGTAGATCCTACGTATAAATTCGAAAAAAGCATGCCTACCTTTACTGCCTAAACTCTATAGCAATTCCGAGGGTATGATATCTACTCCTACAGCTTTTCCTGCCTTCATCTCTTTCAATGCTTTCTCTATTTCACTGTCGAGAATCTTTGGCCCGAGGCTATCTTCATCTAGGCTTCCCTCATCCTCTATATCTAAATAAGTTGGTCTACTATCGCTGTCATATAGCTCCTCCACATATTCTCGCCATCTTTCTCGGATATCTTCCTGCTCGATTAATATTCTACCTCTCTTGTCCTTAATCTTTGGTACCGTTTGTCCTAGCCTACCTCCCGATGGCTATTTTACCCTAGCGTATAACGCACCCACTTCCCCTTCATTTTGCAGTTTCTCCATTTCCTCGCATTGCCTTTTCCACCAATTTTCTTTCGCCCGATTGGTTGTTCGCCGCAGTTGATTTTTTAACTCCTTGCATTTCGCCTCACCAATGTCCGTGTTGACGTCTTTCCAATTCCTTCTCTCCTCCATTTTCCTAATCATTTCTTCCGTAACCCACTGCTTCTTTACCCTCCTCATTTCCGCTGCTCCTATTGTTTTCTCGACCGCTCTTACAATGCCTGTTATAATATTCTCCCATTTTTCATTATTGTTCCTGCTTTGTTGGCTTCTCTTATGTTCTCATCCACTATCTCTTGGTATTTCCTCCTTTTCTTCCCTTTCAACGCTTCCAAGTTCCACCTCTTCATCCTCCAACTTTTATTTAGCCTTTTGAATCTAACTTCACAATTCATCATTACTAAATTATGATCCGAATCTGCATCAGCCGCCGGATAGCTCCGCGAGTTCTTTACACTGTTCCTAAATCATTGTCTAATCATGATATAGTCAATTTGATATCTCTCAGTGTCTCCCGGCATTTTCCATGTGTACCTCCTCCTGCGATTGTGTTTAAACCAAGTGTTTGTTACCAATAATTTATTTCTCCTACAAGATTCTACTGCCTTCTCACCGCGATCATTTCTCGTTCCTAATCCAAACCCTCCCACTTCATACCCATCTCTCCCTTCCCTCACTACTGCGTTCCAGTCGCCCATTACCATTACATTTTTCTTGCCCGGCAATTCTCTGATAATCTCCTCAATCTGTTCATGCACGCCATCCACCTCTTCCTCCCTATGATTGCTTGTGGGCATGTACACCTGGACCAATACGAAATTTGTAGGGCGTGATTTTATTTCTACCACTAGTTTCCTGTTGCTCACCTGTTCAATATTTACTACCCTCATTCCCAATTTTGTGTTCAATACTATCCCTCGTTGACTCTCAATCCCAACACTATAGATTACCCTGTAACTATCACTCCAGTAGTCCCCGCTGTCCTTCCAACTCACCTCGCACAGCCCCAATGCATCCATTTTCCCTCTATCCATTTCCCTTTTAATATTTTCAAGCTTCCCATCCCTCATCATTGTCCTAACGTTCCAAGTCTCTATTTTTATCGGTACTTTCCTTTTTATCTTCCTTGGTCCTTGATTCCTGACTCTGTTGTGCAAAGATTTCGTGAGATGACGACCTCTGGGCCTTGCCTCCCCCGATGCCGAGCCCGACACCCGCCCCAATGGGCGGCATCCCGTAGTTGACAGGATTCATTTCTCTTTGAGCGACATTCATATTTCTGGGTAGTATAATAGTCGAGAGGGGACTCCCAGCCCCACTTCCCATCAGTGTGTTTCACGTGACACCATCTCTGGACTACCTTTCGTCTAGCTCCTACCCTTCGACCTATCTGGCAAGGGTGGGCCTACCGGGAGCAATATTAAATGCACCCGCCAGTCCAGTTCTAGGGATCATTGGAACGCAGAAGCCCTTCCACCACGTCAAGGTTGTAGTCCGCGGATATACTATAGTACAGAGGAGATGCAGAGTTTTTACTATAAAAAGACTAAAATTCATGCAATTCATTTCTTCTTCTTCTTCTTCTATCCTTCTTATTCCATCACACGAAGAACTTTATTTGAAGAAGAATTGCTATATTATACGATACTATACAATTACGATGATGAGAAATAATGCCTATCGATGTTTCTACAATATGTTTTAAGAAACGCTTACTATGTTGGCGACATCTTTATAATCGACTCGTCTCCTTTTCAAGTATGTTATGAACTATAATTAAATGGTTTCCATGTTATGTTAAAAATTATAATTTATGTTGATTTCGCGTCCTTCTTCTGGGAAATTTCCGATCGGCAAATGGGAAATTTGGAGCACTTTTTTTGCTCTGCCACACTTCAAATGCGACGCACCTTTTACGCTAACGCACGCAAACATTCGCTTATTTTTTACTCTCTCCGTACACAGTCAAGATCTTTGGGGCACAGTGCGGGACGAAAGACCAAAGGAACTACAATTATTGAATTGGACAGGCGATTCGGCTCACGCCGCGGGATTACAACTTCCGCCCCCGGTTTGCAAGCTTTCGCTTATTAGCGAGGACAATGGAAGAGGTGGGAGGAAAGGATGGGTTGGGAAGGTTAGCGAAACCACTGCCCCTTCGAGACCGACACCAATGAGGCGGATTGAGGTCAAAAGGACCTCAAGGGCCTCCGCCTCCCCGAAGTGCTCGTTTTAGTTTGGTTCCCCCAAACAACTGAGACGAGTAACCGTCGGCTCCGCTTTCGCTAGAGCCTACCGCACATCTCTGCGTACCGAGAGAGCCTGTTGCCCAAATATTTGGGATTAGGTATCCCTCTGATTCGCTTTTTGGGTTGCCGCCGTGCGGTCTGCCGACTTACGTCATTGGAGTGAGGATCACCGGACCCAATGGAGGGTCAAAACGGACCAATTTTGGTCAAATGTGTGAGTACAACCCACTCCTCAATAGGTCCCGACAACCCATTATTGAATTGGACAGTGGAGGTAATAGTCGAAAACTTTCTTTTTTCAGAATTTGATAAGCTTGGGGTTAGTACAGTTGTCTTTGGGTTTCTATGGAAGGCAAGGATTTTTCTCATGTCCCGAGATTCCTCCAAGCGGTTAAAGATTCACAAGTTTTAGGCCATTTTCCAGTGGTAAAACGTAAAAGTGAGCGGAAACTCGTGATTTGCCTCAATTTTTCGTGAGAAACGCTTATATATTGTCAGAAGGTAAGTAAAGGTGACAGTTGCATGAGTGCAGAACCCCGAGAATCAAGAAAAAGTAATATCACTTGGGACAAACGGGATATGCAACTCGGCGACCACGTTGTGAACACACACACACACAAAGCACTCGTTCGTTCGACGACGCCCGCGATCGCATGTCCTCCGCCAGACCGCCTCTTCCCGCCCGCTTCGTCAATAAAAATGTGTGCGGAGGCGTTCGAAGGGAAATAACAGCGATTGATTGTACCAATCTTTACTCGGTGGATATACCCATGTTGTAAAGGAAACTGTAATTTTCCGCGGAGAAACATTCCCCCCGTGGATTTCAAATCTACAATGTCCTACAATCTGGGTGAAGAGCCTGCCATAGATAACGTAGCATTTTGGACCAATGGGTGCTGTTTGGAGAAAGAAGGGAGAGCGTTGATGTCGAGGAGGATAGACTGTGGGGAAGAGTGGATGGGGATGTTTCTGGAGGAATAACATATTTTTGACATATGACACGAGAATCATGTGGATTCTCCACGATTGGCCTCAAATGCCTTCCGATGACCATTCCAATGACTTTCTATGTCGCCAGTGACATCGTATGGCCTAATATAAAGATCATTTCTGACTGATTTGGGGGAGGGAGAGATGTGACGGGCATAAGGGGGCGTGGCAAGTGGAAAGATACTGTAAAGTGAACATACGGGGACGGGAATGGCGACTCAGGGATATGAATCCGCATCGAGTGGCAAAGGAAACGTTGGAAATCACTTCGGCCATAAGTATTTTTGGCAAAAAATAACCGAATGCATTATTGAGTGTATGCGCGGTGTAAATTCACGTCTGGAGCCGAAATCTGCATTTTGCAACCCACCACTCGCATTACCACGATAAACAGTAATGATGAAAAGAAATGAAACTGTAAAAATGTCTATTTCATTCGCATCCGGGAATGAAAATCGTTTGAGGAAGTTACTCGTGAGTATGAGAGAGAGACAGGAAAAAAATGTTTCGAGAATATGTATCGAATAAACTTAATGGTTGAAGGCGTAACTTTGTTGAATGCCGCAGACAGGATGAAAAAGAAAAATCCCTCAGTATCTTAGTCCACACTTAAAACTTTTATTCCTGACCCAGGTTTCGATTGCCTTGCAATCATTTTCGAAGACCATTGAAAATGATTGCCAGGCAATCGAAGCCTTGGTCAGGAATAGAAGTTTTAAGTTTGGACTACACTAAGGGATTTTTCTTTTTCGTCAAATATGTATCGAAAAGGCACACTGAGTGTTGCCGAATAACTACATTGATCTAAAGGTAAAAAAACATGCCGTGAGGAGCGTTAACGCATTTCGCTCGCTATTTTTTTCTGCAAAAGGGCAATCTCTCGTTGCTTCTGCCCGTCGATTCCTCCAGGGGAACAGCAGCGACAATGACGACCGGCAAAGCAACTGTTATAAAGGCCGTGAGCGGACGCATATATGACGACTTCCGCGGCAGTTTGTTGGAGAAGTTCTCACCGAGGCACCCCATCCGTCCGTCCCCTCCCGCTGCGTTCGTTATGTTCCGTTCGAGGGGGGTGGGGGCGGGGAGGGAGGACGCGGTCACGTGATCCCTCCCCTTCTCCCCATCCTTCTATTTTTTCAACGTCCCCTTGGCAAATCGGGGAGTCTCACCTCGAGGATCGCTCCTCATCCCTTACATGTATGTACAGCGACGGACGGAGCGGAGAGGTCTTTCAATAAGGATTTCAACTGCATTCCCCGTCTCGTCTCTTTATTCTGATTCTTCTCCCGAGTGTTCGGACTAAATCTTCGCCGCACTACGCACCGCTCACGATAAAAACATTTCAGCGGCTGAAGAATACGCACAAATGATCGACCTCCTTCACAGCTGGGAATGCCATCCATTTCCTGGAGTAGGATTCGAAAAACGCGGATCCCAGCCCAGAACTGGAAAGAGAACTCCAGCCGAGAGCACTAGTTAGGAGTTGGGAATACACAATGGAAAACTTCGCCAAATGGCCACAAACACAATTAAAGAGGAAACTTACAGGGGGTAAAAAGACGAAAGTAAAGAGAGAGTCTTACTTAGAGACGTTTCGGGTGTTATCCCTTCTTCAGTCACACAGAGAACCTGTGTGACTGTGTGACTGAAGAAGGGATAACACCCGAAACGTCTCTAAGTAAGACTCTCTCTTTACTTTCGTCTTTTTACCCCCTGTAAGTTTCCTCTTTAATTGTGTGTATATATATATATATATATATATATATATATATATATATATATATATATATATATCTCTGCGAAGATTACGGGATGATTTATTTTCTTGGAATTTTCGCCAACTGCTCGAAACGTGAGACCTCCGTTCAAACAAGCGCGAGTACCAAACGATCGAATTCAGAGCGGCGGCGTTGGAGAGTGGAGAAAGAAAGAACAAAGTTGGCATCAAAATGTGATTTTCACGAGAGTGGCAAGGAAGAGCGTGCGCGTTGGATCTATTCCTCCGCTATTCCTCCTCATTCTCAGCGCACGGCTTTGGCACGCACACGGCTCCCATGCAAACGAAGTGCAGCGTGGGAAGAGAGAGAGAATGCGAATTAATTACACGTTGAATTGTGCAAATCGGTGATCGGTTTGATTGGCGATTCCCTCTCGCTCTTATGCTAATTTTAAAAAGTTAAACAGTGATTTCTTTTAAGCAGTTCGTTCCTCGGAACATTACAAATTATATTAGTAGCATAGTCAAAATTGATAATTTTTTTCCAATTTTTCGCTAATAACTTAAAAGGGCTAAGTACATACAATTGTACGAGACTAAACAAATGCCTGCCGCAGTACACGCCGGCACAAACAAGGTCTAAAGGCGATGAAAATGTTTCCTCCAATGGTTCATTTTACGCGCTTCTCTTCATGCATTATTCAACAATGGACCTATGGCATGGGTTCCTAGAGTGACGCTTCTCAATAATGGATTGAATTTGAGGACATTTTTAAGTGTTATGGAAGCTTCCTCGCAATTTCGAATCGAAAATTAAATTCTGCTATTAAAAGAAGGTATAAACTTAATGGTTGAAAGCGTAACTTTGTGGAATGACTCTACTGACATGACTACAAAGAGAGAACTCTTAGTATTTTCCGCACTTAAAACTTTAATTCCCGACCCAAGTTTCGACTGCCTTGCAATGAATCTTTGAAAATGATTGCAAGGCAGTCGAAACCTGGGTCGGGAATTAAAGTTTTAAGTGCGGAAAATACTAAGAGTTCTCTCTTTGTAGTCATATCAAAAGAAGATATATTCATTTTCATTTTTATTATAATTTTTTGTTCTTCGCGCGGCCTTTTTTCTGATTGAAATTAAAACAAAGCCTGAGAGCTCAATAACAAATGAACTTGACATTCATTTGTTATTGAAAATAATTTAAATTATCCTCAGCCTAATTTGAAACAATCGGAATGCAAAACGTAGCCTATTATTTGCAGAATGGTAACGCTTAACGGTGAATAAAATAAGAAAGCCGTTCAATCTCTGGATCCAGTAAAAACCCGAGTATTGCCCAAAAACGTTGAATAAACACGTGGGGGTTGTAGATTTACACTTTTATATGATGCGAGGCTAATTGGTTTCATATATTATTTAACATTTGAATCACAAATTGCAGCGGAAGTGCCCAACCATTTAATGCTACGATCGATTTTTTTATCGAGATGCGGATGTGGCACAACTTACAAACTTAACACGCAGGACTGAATGTCACCCCGAGACAGGAATTTGCCCCCCACAGAGAATCCTTGTGAGGCGTCCAATGAGTAAAATCCTTCCTTGGACGAGTGGACTGAAGTTGACCAGCGGACTCAGCAGATAAGGGTCCGATGACTTCACGCCAGCGGACAACACACGAACTAAATAATTCCTGGCAGCTTCTCGGGTCGCATATCGCTGGGTGTGTCCGCCAAAGTCAAGGTAAGTAGCGCGTCGGTTTAATATCAAGAAGACCAGAGCACGGAAAGAGTTTCTGTAGTAAAAGACAAGCGTTATCGGCGAAAAAATGAAGCCCCTCGTCATCACGTTAAGCCTCGGACCGAACGAGGGCGGAAAAGCCACAGCGCTCCCCTCTGAAAGAAGCGCTGTCCTTCATTGCACACTGATTACATGCGCACTCTGGGTTCATTTGACCGAGTATGAAAAAGGAGGCAGTTCCAAGATGACGGAGTGAGTAATCACTCGGGGATTTTACTGAAAACAGGATATTCGCGATATAAGAGAGACAGTTAGATTCATAGGTAGAGATATGCAAAACGGGTCGTCCTGCCACAATGAAAGCATCACAAGGGCTCAAGATTCCAGATGTCATTCTATGCATCGAAGAAGTTTTGGAATATTCACTTACTTACAGTGCTGAGGCAAAAGTCACCGAAGAACGAGAAAAAGGTAGACCGCAAAGTAGATCGTTAGCCACAAGGCAGTAGTGAAAGAATATAAAGATCCACTACATTATGGAATGTAACATGCAGAGAAAATAAATGTTCAATATTTTGAACCAAGAAAGAAATTATCTGGCAACAAAACAGTAAGAAATTATCGTAAGTGAGATAAAATAGTATATTTGACTTTATACTATAAATCTCTCTTTAAACATTCAGTGTTTGGTCTCTCGTCACACATACCGTAAATCGAGGTAACAGTTTGAGCAGTCAGCAGAAGGTCTTCTGTACTGTCCTATATTTCCATCTATAGTGAAATTGTTACTGAGGAAACTTAATCCATAAATTAATCATTTAATGTTTGAATCCTTAAATGTCACGGTGATCCAACGCCACAATCTGAAATAAGTGTTAACATTGCATTGCCCTCGTCATCCCACGAAGGGAAATGGAGATGCAACATCAATATTTTTCGTTTAAAACTCGAAGATTTTGGCTTCTATTTCAACTTCACTTCACTTCACGCCCGTACTTTCCTAAGGAAAAACTAATTTTTTAAACTATTCGTTGTTCCGGACATCTTACGGTTACTATTAAACATTTAGTCGAAACTGCTTTCATGTGAAACTATTAAAAGTTTAACACTGCATTCTGTATAGTTTACAACCAAAAGTTCTGAACTATTGGCAGTAAACATTACAAATATACTAAAATTTAATGATTTTTGTTCTCAGGAGATTCTTTCAATGACTCTGGACTTACGAATCGCCTTATCTACCCTTTGAGATAGTAAACTTTTCCTTAGCAAAGCGTTCACCTCTCCCCAAAACTATTACAATCTTCTTCGTTTCTTATGTAATGATTCCCCCCTCAAGATTATCGGTATACAAGATTTCTTTGGAAAGTCTATGATAATCAGAAAACAATGGAGTCGGAAAGACTAAAGCATGTAATAAACATAAAACGTCGACGAACCGCATTTACTCCTCGAACTGCACGTTTTAGACCTTTTACTGAATGAGAAAAGTTTTAAATCATATAATTTTGTTTTCATGAGAGATTTTGTATCATGAGAGATTATTATCCTCCAATATATTTTTAATAAGTTAAAATACTGACTCGGCGATATTTTCGAACAGAAAGGCACAACAAATGAGGTTTGGCGACGTTGTATTGATGACGAGATAAAGAGCACTAAAGGCAAAAATAATGTAAACTTTTGGAGGGGAATCTCGGGGAGTCGTGGTTGAAGCGCTGCCTGTTGCCCCTTGTCAAATAGTGCCTGAATAGTACATGAAACAACCAGCGGAATACGACCCCGGTTTGCGAGAGCTTGAGATTTTATTTTGAATCATGTACTCAAACACCATGCCTAGAATGTTTTCTTCTGATAGGAAAGGTAAGTGACCCAAGTTCACAAAGATAAGACGGATATGTTCGAGTATTTTTGGCCAGATATAATTCTAACCCAAGCGATCATTGTTAGCCAAAGAATCGACAAATTACAAACCTCAGAAATGTAACACTAATATACACAGTAAATATTCAAGAGAGGACAATGTTGAGCGACAAAGTAGATTCGCTTTAAATTTTTTCAATCGCTAAAGAGTTTAAACGTCAAAATACAGAAAATTTCACAGCCAGTCCTTTCTCAATTAAGACATGTGGTTTTGATACTTATTAAACCCTTACTTCGAAAAAGTATTCACTAAGGAAGACAAAATACACACTGTAGACATTTCGGACATTAATTCGGAGCAGATGGCTGACATAACAATTCAGCGCGATGGAATAATTAAACAACTGCGTTCCATTTAAAGTAACAAGTCCCCAGGTTCCTCGAGGAATACCTGCACGCATGCTCAAGGAGTTAGCGCCTCAGATTGCACCATTCTTAGAAATTATATTTAACAAATCATTGTCCGAAGGCAAGGTGCCCCAAGACTCGAAAATAGCCAATGTAACACCGATATTCAAAAAAGGAAATAAAAGTGACTCAGGAAATTATCGGCCTATATCGCTAACATCACTTTTATGCAAGATCCTCGGACACATTGTCGTTAGCAATATTGTGACATTCCTGGATAATCGTAACTCCTTACACAGCAGTCAGCTTCAGTAGCGTGCAGCCTCCGAGTCTCTAGGGGCTCCCACTTCCCTCCCTCCAACAGTTGTGTAACACTACGTGTTCGCTCGTATTGCAGTTTTTAACGAAGCGCGCTGCTCTTCTTCGTATTTTGTTAATTTTCTTGGTTAAATATTTATGACCCAGGGTCCCAAATTCTCGCGGCGTATTCGAGGTGTGGCCTAACCAGAGAATATTATTATGACGCCTCACTAAATCTCCACGCCTGACAGATGCGATCAAATAAGAGAGATACACTGCCGAACAGATAGCTATAAAAACTCGTTCTTTCCGCGAACAATAAGCGACCACAATAAAAACTGAGCTCCACAAAATACTCTCCTATAATATATGTCACCATTTCACCTCCAAAAATTTTACAACTTAACACGGCTGGTGACCTACCACCCCCTGCCACACGCCTCGCGGGGGAGTATGTAAACGTAGATGTAGATATTTTGTTCGCCAGTATTTTACGACTAACTGTGAAAGGAAGGAGAAAATAAGATACTTCTTGTATTTACTAACGAATCTTCATTAAATGGACGAATTTTAATTCTCATTGCACTGAAATCAAATTATTCCTAAAAATGGAAAACAACAACTAACATCGTATATCCATGCATCACGAAGTTATTCCTTTCCCGTCCATCACCCCCCCTCCCCCCTTCCCCCCCCCGCCCCGCCCCTCTCCTAACCCAAGCCCTTCACCTCACCCACGCTCGCCTCACTCCCTCCCCCATCCCCCATCCCCCCTCCCCAATCTCCCCGATTCCTTCCCCCTCCACGAGCTCGTACATATGCATACTGCGACTAATTTTGCATTTGCACCCGAAGAAGAAGAAGAAGAGGAACACAAAGTGACGAAACTTGGGCCGCGCTAATAAACCTCATGTGGAGTCAACGAAGCCTTTTACATTTGGTCCGTTACTACGGTGGATAACACCCACAAAGTAAAGGCTGCAACCATTCCCCCCTTGAGAGAAATGTATGTACACGCGTATTCGAGGGGTGGAACACGGGCACCCCTGAAAGTAAATCAGTATTGGAGTGGCCATTATTCAGGTTAAACATATTCAAAAGTAAAAAAATATAACAATATATTTAACAGGAGTCCGAAATGATTGTGCCTATTTCAAAAGTGAATTAATAGTTTTGAAAATCGAGGCACAGGAGAGAGACCGGCATCGGATTCATTTTTGGCAGAACAACACAGCATTCCCATTGGACTTGGCCATTGCAGGACAGTTTTATTAAACAACCAAATCTATAATTCCACACGTAGCAGACGCATTAACTTCTCATTCTTATTCTTTTAAACTCGCTCAGTTTGTACGAAACAGATCCTCTCGCCACCAAAATCAGCATCCACTCATCTGCCATGAGCGAAGGGCTTCAAGCTACTAATTCAGAGAGTTGAAATGGCTGACGCGACTATTTCCAGGCCGAAGAAACCATTCTGTAAGTTCGCAAGCATCTGAAATGATTCCATCAAAGGGGGGCGTTCCATCATGTCCGAGCATCAATCTGCAGGCTCCTCCTGGAATTAACTCTTCGAAGCCGAAGTGTCCGTCGCGTAGGGCAAAGAGCAGTGGGGCCATGGGAAGCCATTAAACAATTCATTTTTCAATCGTAAATGCGACGCTAAAGGAAAAAAGTGAGGACGTGGAGGAATAGGAAATAAAAAAAAGAGAACAAAGTACGGGCTCAGGATGGCGCCGACGAAATCGAAACAGTTGAAATGGCGATTTATAACGCACGAATATTGAGATTAAAAGCATAAATTGGTATTTTACGTCATTAATTAACGATATGCAAATGCTTATGCATGCAATATTATAGTCGTGAGGATAGTGCACACTAACATTTTCCACGAACACTTGTGGAGCTCCCACAGCCGAGGGGTATTATTCACGCGAGGTGACACAAGCCGGTCACGGAAAGTCCGATGCTTCTCCTTGGTTACGTGGCGATAGGGATGAACAGGAGGGGAAAGCATTTTGGTTCTCCGTGCCCATTCTTCCCGGTGGCATTCGGCGACGTCTCCTCGCTGAGAATCATGGGAACGAGAAACGTAATGATGAAAATGTCGTCTCTCATTGGAATTTGTCCATCATTTCAAGTGAGAAGAGAAACTTCGCAACGCCACGCTAATTGATCTCACACACGTGAATCATCCATGTTTAGAATATGGACGTCGTCTGCAAGGTCATGCATGCGTGATGTATAAATAAATAAATATTCAGTAGTTCTATGCGGGAAGTGGGTTCTATTCACCAGTGGGTGAGCGACTCCATGAGTGCCGACGTTTCGATGGCTGACTCAGCGTTATACGCGTGACATCACACATGCCATACGAGACACACGAGATACCGGCAAATAGTTCGGCGAATATCACTGTTCACTTATCGTTCATTTATCTTTGGCAACGTGATATTTCGTTGAAATATTGCGTCTGAGTTTCAGAGAGTATTATATTTGTATTTTGGTGTGCAATAGTTTTACGATTTAGAAGTGTTTCATCTGCATGGAAGTTCGTGCTGATTCAGATATCCTGCCCATGAAGTCGACGCTCTAGTGATGATGGAGTACTTATAATGAGATGCAACATGTAGTCATAGTCCGAAATACAAACTGTTAAATCACTTCGTTAATTATTTACTGTGAATAACCAGATAAATTAATTTACAAATTGCTTACCATTTCTATCGCAGTATTTCGACATTCTTAGAAATGTGATCTTTTCGAAAAGTTTTATTTAAAATCTTTATTGCAGTTCCATAAAGAAGGATTACATCGATAGTGCAATAAGACGCGTACGATAGCAAATACTGAAAATTGTATGCACAGCGAAGTGCGAAATACTCCAGGGACACATAGTAACAACAAAAAATGTGAGTCTCGCCTTGTGATCAACAAAGAGTCTAACGAGGAGACTTCGCGAGACCTACGTTGAGGACGCCTAAGATTTAATATTTTTGCAGCCGGAGAGAGATGTAGAAAAAGGGTCACTGCTTTTTCTCCTATAGGCCCAGGTCCACGAGTAAATTGTAACTCTAGAATTTTGCTCCTCTTCAATACTTCGCATTAAGACGTGTTCACACGATGCATATCCTTGCACGTATATACGTTGATACATTGATACGTGGACAACTTATCATTTTAACAGGAGCTATTTCATGTCCACAAGTTCATTCCTTGGCGCAGTTTTGGGTGTAAATGCGATTATAATGGCGACTGTTTACGCGTCTGCTCGTGCGTAAGTAACAACCGCTTTGCGCTGGTATCATTGTAGGTATGTACTCACGTACCGTGGTGGCGTGGGGTTAAGGCATTTGGCTGTGCATATAGTATATCGAGAGAGCAGTAGATACAGTATCGAGGCGCTTCAGCGTAATTCTTTTTTGTTGGGTATGTTTCAGAAACAACGGAAGATTCCCAATCTCGAACATGTACAACCGTGACTGCGTCATTTTAAACTTTCTAACTGTTACTTGAATCTTCAACTAACCCTTCAAAGAGAGTATTTCACGTAGCAAACTTTGGGATTCTATGCTTCGCCTGGATTTAAACTCAACAGGCGGAAGGTGAGTCGTTGGCCGAACATCTTCACATCTTGAAATCCGAAGGTACTTTTAGGGGAAAGGAGAGAGAGAGAGCTCCTATCGCTCGTGAGCATTTTTAAAGAATGTTTACAATAGACAGAGATGTAAATTTTTATTACAAAGCAGCATATTTACTTTGAAATTCATAGCAATCATACTCGACTGCTGATATTTGTTATTCAAATGTTCACTCACCGTGGAGAATTTTCTGACAGGAGAGATTTGATAACAGGTTCCCAGGGTATGAAAAATCAGAGGTATGTGAAGAGCTTCAATTAATACGGCGTATTTTACGTGAGAAAAACGTGGATCGTTAGATCATGGAGTGTTTTCCTTCCACAATTAATCAACGCGGTGGAAAACCCGGAAGATCTTAATGTTCGACAACATAGAAAAATGGTCGCAAGTTATGTTACCAACACGAACAGCGTTTGTGCAGATGCAAATCATCCGGTGATAACTTCGTTAAATGTGCTTATTGTGGAGCCATTTTTTGCTTTACATCCATACGCAATATAATTGAAAATTACGCCGCATAACGCTGTGAACGAAAGATAAATTTCCTAGAGTTAGAATACACATGATAAGGGAAAGAAAATATTATGTTATCACGCCCTACATTTGTAATGAACTGGAATTAACTAACTTCCTCTCCTCCGAGATTCCCGTTTTGATTCCTCAAAATGTTACCAAAATAAACGCAATGACAGGTAAAAATTGGAAAGAAATCCATAGTTGCAATTTTATCGTGAACCCAGGCGAATAGGAGAGAAAATTGTTACACTTTTCCCACGTTTCTCTCCTGTTTCAGACAATAAAAATTGTGGTTAGCGGCCTCAACACAGATTTCGTGACGTTGCCCTGTAAGTAGGGACTTATGGATGAGCTCTCGATACATTAGACGCACAAATTCATTTACAAAACCAGTCTCTACAGTGCAAGAATTTCTGATAATACCGATGACAAATGACTTACAATTAATATGTACAATCCTCCTCCCATCCAACCCAACACGTACCTTCACGCCTTCACCTGTGACTAAGCCACCTGCCCCTCCCACCAATACATTTTCACGTAGTATATATAAAGTGGAAAGTAATGTAAGTTCACCTGATGATGCTACTCTGCGGCGAAACCGGTCGTGTGAACAAATCTATTAACATGTGGAATTGCAGAGTTAATTCTTCTCTTTCTTTCCAGAACCTTTTCTCTATTCATGTTCTCAAGAATTTTATCTCTGATTCTGGTATTTGCTAGCTGTTCTGGACTTAGTAGGCCAGTTTTCAGAGCCATACATTTGAGTATACCAAATGTACATTTAATTATAAAACGGCTACTTTTGTGCGCATAAAACAAATGAGGGTCAGCAGATTTGCTGCTCGCTGATTTCGGACTACGAATACACATAAAAATCTGTTCAATTCGTCGTCCCCCGAGGGAATATTTTTCATAAGAGTGGATAATGATAACATCTCTCTAAATCTAATAAACAAAGTAGACGCCTATACTCTGCCCACCTGAAATTCAATTGAATTATTGAGGCAAAACAGTCCGTGGAGAAACGTATCACCCTCGAAAAGAATGAGGGGTTGTTTCCTGCGATTCACGCGACTCGAGTGGGGTCCGGGCAAAACAATCAGCGCCACGGGTGGCGGGGTGTTGAAAAGACGACGGTCACGACGCGGCCGTGTGGATCCAGCCCTCAGCGGAGGCGGAAGTGGATCAAGGGGAGGATTTAGCGGCAGAAGGGAATCGCAATCGGGAACGGCAGCATCCCCTGAGGGATTCTAGGGGCTCAAGGGGGCTAAGGGAGTGCACGGACGAGGGGGAGGGAGGAGGGCGAGCGAGGGGTCGAAAAACATCTGCGAACATGATGATGCCAAAATGTTGGGATCTGATGGCGGATGGAGACATTCGAAGACGACACTCGACACGCTTGCCGATCTGTGCGCTCTACGCTCCGAGATGCGATGCGATGCCGTCATCGATGAGGAGTGAGTGAACCACTGAGCCACGTTTGCAGCTTCATTCATGGTGGACAGTGGTGAATGGACGCTAGCGATTTGCGAATGGGGTTGAGAATGCATGATGGAGAATTTTAATTTATTAAAAGGAAGAGAAAATGCTGTCAGAGCCATTTAAAATTCTTAGTTTTGAGCACAAGAGGCAAGGTAAAAAATAATTATGAGATTCTAATCTCGAATTATTGGATCAATGAGAGACGTGCATTTCTTATTACATGTTAGTGTTCGTGATATTTCCTCTCCAATTCAAAATCCCTTTATCAACAGCGAATACTTGAGATCGAAAATGCGTTCAGGTTAGGGCAGTAAACGAAGCAATATAATGAATTTTAAAGAACATCGAAAAATAATGTAATTCTTAAGCCCGTTTTGGTGAATAATAAATAAATATAAAGGCAGATAAAAAGTGATACGCTATAAGCATTTGAACACACAAAAGGTGGAAATTCGCTCTTTACATTTGAACATTAATCCAGGGCACACGTGGTTCTTGTTAAGGTTCAGTCCTGGATACGAGGAGAAAAGCATGTTACCATACACTTATAGAAAAAAATATCGAAATACTTCAAAATTGTTCGCAAAAATAAAAGTTTAGTCTCTTCGGCGTTATTTACCCTGATTTCCATCTATTTATTTATTTAATGGTAGAATAAACCAATGTTCTACATGGAGATTTTTCATTTTCCCCATTAGTAAATAGGCACTTGCAGTGTGCAATATGAGATGCTTTACGTATGATAGAGCATCGTAAATAATTTAAATCGTTTGGAAATGCAGAGGTAGTCCATGAAAATTCTTTAAGTTGCGTGCAATAGGCATCAAAAGAAAATTATATCATTATAACATAAACTGAGAAAGAAACGATGAGAAATACTCCTCCATATCGTTGTAATCGTAGAGTCGCACTTGAGATATTTCTCCACCACTCCAAAAGCCACTGAACGACAGTGAATAATTATGTTTGTGTTCGTTGTGAAGAAACGTCAATGTGTCGAAAATCCGTAGATCGCCGTGACGCATATAACGTCATTCAAAGCCTTCGATCCGTCTTCATTTCTTAAAAAATCTTTGCGCTCCCAACTCTCGATGGAAATTCATCACCTCTATGTTGGATCATCGAAATGTTGGTAAATTGCTCATTACAACTTCACGGTGAACATCCTAGTGAAGCTATAGAACGCATTTCCCACCGTTCAATCAGCGGCGCTGGTGTCCGGGACGGGGAAGGCGAAGATCTCTCCTCTTGGCAGAACTTTAAAGGGTGTTCTCGGCCCAAGGATCTTCATCCATCTTTGAGTGTTGTTATAAAGGTTTAGACAACTTCCGGGAGGACATATCAGCAATCAACCCGAGCTATGGCGACCCAACCATACAATTACAACCTGTCTCTCTGTCGATCGGTTCGTTCGCTCCCCCCCCCCCTCTCCCCCCTCCCTCCCCCCTCCCCCACTCCAGTCCCTCCCCTCTCTTCCCCTTTCCCCATCGCCACAGCCGCATCTTCTCAGCGCGCCTTTTCCCTATTACACCGCCACCTACATTCTACGACAGCAAACAGCTCGCGCGAGCATGACGCGGCGCCGGCGCAGGTCGAGTCGTGAGCGACATCTCCCCGCGTATAAATTTACCGTGGACTGTACATCACAGCATCTGTCGCAAACTGGTCGAAAGTAGTCAATTTACGTGGCGCTAAATTTAGACTCGAAAAAATTGAATAATAGTATAAAACCATGGGGAAGTTACCAAAGGGAAAGGGAGTACGAAAGACGAATGGAATTGGACACGAGGGCGCATGCGCAAGCAAATTCAAGTTTGTTGATTGGCGAAGAGTAGGGAGTGAAGGGGCAGTGGTGGAAGAAGTTTTTTTAAAGTTTTCTTGGGCTTCCGTCCTCCGGGTGAGTGCTGGTCTCCATATTAGCCGATGTACCAAGACTCGATCACCGACTCTTTAGGGCCTCAGAGGTGAACGCATTGACCTGGTGATGGAAGGACAGCGAAAGACCATCGAAGAGATTGGCTTCAGAGTCCTCAAGCTTACATTTGGGAAATTATAGTAAAAAACGTGCGTCGTAATAATCAAGCACTTGTGAATGAACTTCGTCATTTTATTGTATAACGTTTATGCGGTGTTGACGATATAACTGATTCCATATTAATCTTCGCTTATATTTTAGCGTAACGAACAGGCGTTTCTCCCTGTGAGGGTTTCTGCCCGTTTAGAGTCACCGCTCACTTCGCGACCAATCAGCGCAGTTGTTTCAACTCACGAGAGAACTTTTCCTGCGGACTGTTTTAGACTCGTCATGAGGACAGATATCGCAGAGAAGGAGGATTGTTGTCGAGTGCTGAAGAAGTGATGAACTTCGATAATCGTAACCGCGATTATTGTTTCCGAGTCGGAATCTGGATGTACATCACACATGGATATGTAAAGTTTTCTATCATTTTGTGGTGAATAACTTTTCCCTTCAAGACTGTAGTTTGAATGAATTTGTAGCTAATGTTTGATTGGACACATTTACAAAATATGTTCCACAACGACGAGTCTGAGCATAAAGAATGCCAAACTCGGTGAAATGAAATCTCATTGAAATGGGAGAGTGATCCAAGGATTTGTAGGATCACCCATGCACGCTCACGAACCCTGAGCTGGTCGATTGGCATTCATTCATTTGGTAACGCGTATACGTGCACACATTCTAAAAGCCTTTATCGGGGAGCAAGTCACTCCAATTCCATGCAAGCTCCCAGCAATCAATTTCAATGCCGACTCCCATTTATGGAACTGGCCTTGAAACCATGGAATACTTAGAAAAAAATACTTCTTACAACTCGCTTGAAAACTTGCACTTTTGAAACGTCTTGTTGTTCATACTGGTTAAATGCGAGTGTCCTCTGTAAAGACATCGATTTTTGAACACATGTTACTGAACATTGGACTACACCAACGTCAATCCAGCGATAAAAGGGTCGACCAACTTAACAGAGACTTAACAGAATCGCAGCCTAGTCAACTCTCAGCCGATTAGCATCGGAGACTTCAAGTTCCAAAAACAAGATTTCCCCGGAATCAAACAGGTTCGTGTCTATCTGAGAACGTAAATATGCAATAACTTACACAATTATGGCACGACAGACTTCAAATTTCATAATCAGAAGTTTACAAAGAATAATACCTTCGGATGGAAAAGTGACGCATAGGGCTCTTGGAATTCTCAAGATAGCATCTCCAACTCGATCGTATCATCCTCGTAATGGGAACACGTCAGTTGGGAAAAAATAACGGCAAATTCGAAGTCAATGCCTGACAATGGTTTGGGGTGGAGCCATCCAACGATGAATTACTCCACCAGGAGAAAATGAATTACTTCTTAATAATTTGCAAATATATGTACATTTTTACATTCTCCCACCAGAATGTTATTCCACAAAGTAGAGCCTTCAAAAGCTGATGAATTCTGCGACCATTGGCGGGGAATTCTCTCCGCCATTGGATTATTTCCCCTCTTAAGTCGAGGGTATTAGCTTGAGTAACTTTTTGCCCCGTCGAGGGCAGGATGGTTTTGTTGGTGATGAGACCTCGTGATTAACTCTCGGTGCAAAACACACACACATACATACATCCACTCCCCCCGCCCCATTTCTCCTCTTTGCCCCCCCCCCTCGCCATTGGGATCTCGGGCAGCTCTCGTCTTCTGCTTGGGTTTCCGATATTAAACGTTTGCGCTGCTCTCCGCGAGAGGGCCGGCCTCCAACCGACTCTCGCGGGAGTTCGCGGGGGGGGGGGAGGAGGGGAGGGAGTGGTGGGGAGAGGAGGGAGGGGGAGAGCATGGAGGAGGAGGAGGAGTCTAATGAGAAAGTGGAGTAGGAGGGGGAAGGAGGAAGGAAGGAAGGAAGGAAGGAGGAGGAAGTGGAATGGCGATGGGTGGAGGGAGGGATTGGGTGCAGAGATGATTGGAAACGCTTGATGAAGTGTTCCTGGGAAAACAATATGCTCTCTCTCTCTATCTCCTCCGCCTCACGCTTCACGACCTTTCATTTTTTCACTTCCGCTGCCTTTTCATTATAACAACTGCCATCGAGATTATCCCGCTTTTCTCTCATTTTCCACTTCCTTCGTTTATTTTTTTACGACGGTTTACGGATTTTCACTCCAATATAGGGGGCGGTGTTGCTGTAATTCCTAGTATAGCGACCGAGTCAGATAATTAGCTTAAATGAATTACCCAACCCGGATCCTTTGGAGAAGGCGGAGGAGGAAAGGAGGCGAGTTGGTTCGTTTTCCCTCGGCTGTGGGCAAAGAGAAAAGAACATCGCAATCCGTGGAAGTCCTCGTCCCTCTCGTGGCATTGTTGTTTGAGCTATAGAGCGACAGCAGCTTATTGTTAGACGAGAGTTCGAAAGGAGGCTCCACAGTGCTGTGAGGCAGCAGAGTGTTGTGGTTCTCTTGTATCCGAGAATGTGGGATACGTAATTTTTCACGCTTCCCCGGTGAATACTTAGAATGTAAAGCTATTGGGCACGACATAGGAACGTCGGTAACACAGACTACCATCTCGGGTTGGAAACCCGAGAGCTTTAAATTCTAAGTAGGATATGGTTTCGCTTGGAATTCTTCAGATGGAAGGGGATGACAGCCGTCAACTGAAAAAAAACTTTTACTTCAGTTTAAGGTTGTGCGAGCGAGATAGTTCCCAAGTCAAAACGGTGACTATTTTTTAAATAATTATAGAATTAAAGCAATTGTCCGGGATATTTGGTAATTATTTCAATATTAAGGAGGCAAAATTATTATTTTGGTCACTTATTATATCGATACATATACATCCATACATACATTCACCAATCACACCGTTACTTTACGGGAGAGGCAGAGTCACCAAGTTTCACTCATAAATCTATATTTATACGCCTAACTCTGCTTCAAAAATTTCCTCCATACTGACCTATCCTTGCAAACCTCTTTTGCTTCATTTACCCCCATACACTGCTTCATACAAGCCTTCCTGTTTTTAAGACTCCTAATAATCCTCCTCCTAAGAATTTCCTCAACCACATTCAACCACAACTATCTCGGCCTACCTCTACCTCTCACACCATTCATTCCACTCTCATATATCTGTTTCGTTATTCGACTCTCATCCATTCTCTCAACAAGGCCAAACCAACGAAGCACACTCCTTTCATACACGTCCATTACTGGAGCATCTAACCCACATTCATTCATAACCCCCTCATTCCTGACACTATCCATCCTACTTTTGCCACAAACACTCTTCAGATAACTCATACCCACGGCGTTTAGTCTACTCTTATGACTATCCTACCATACCCATGTTTCACTACCATATAGCAAAGTGGGAAGAAGTAAACTTTTGTACACGGCAATTTTCGCTTCCTCATTCCTTGATATGCTCCACATGTTACCTACCACTTTCCTTCCAGCATTCGCACGTCTCTTTATCTCCTCATCTATCCGTTCATTTTTCGCAAACATCTTACCCAAGTACACAAAATCATCCACTTACTCAAGTACTTCACCATTCGCCCTCATCGTACAGTTTTTCTCCCCATTCACCTTATCGAAAACTACTTCTTTAGTCTTGCATGCATTTTCCCTCAATTGCATTCTCTCTGTCGATTCCCAAAACTTATCTAGGAGCTTCTGTAATCCCTGTTGGCTCTCTGAGATCAAAATAACATCATCCGCATATAGTAGAACTCGCACGTTTACATTTCCAATCAAAACACCGTCGTTTTCACCACACGCATCTCTAACACGTTTATCCATAAATACATTACTCAGCCATGGTGATATTACACATCCTTGCTTTACGCCCTGTTTTATTACAAACCAATCACTCAGAACCCCGTCAACTCTCACACTTGCCATACTATTATCGTACATCGCCATCATACCATTCAATAACTTCCCATTCACTCCATAGTCTCTCAAAACCTTCCACAACTCTTCCTATTTACCCTATCATATGCATTCTCTAAATCTACAAACGCACAATACACTTTCTTTCTGACGCCCATACATTTTTCTATCACTTGCTGAAGCGCGAAAAGATGGTCACTGCATCCTCTCCCTGGCATAAACCCACACTGCACACCCCATATTCTGTCAGAGGTAATCTCCCTCACTCTTTCGATTAACCTTTTGCTGAACACTTTTCCCGGAGTGGTCGATAAACTAATGGCCCGATAATTATTATACTCGGTCTTTCTTTCCTTCCCTTTGTATAATGGAACCATGATTGCATTCTTCCAATCCACTAGAACAACAGAAGCCTGTAAGCATAAATAACAAAGTTCACACAGCCGACAAATGAGTAAATTTCACCCACACTTCAACATCTCACTGGATATCCCATCGACGCCTGCAGCCTTCCCATTTTTCAATACTCTCAATGCCGTTATGACCTCATTCTCACTGATCTTCTTTTCCATCATCACATTCTCGCATACCACTTCGCAAGGCTCATCCTCGGCGCCTGCAACATCATTGTATAATTCTTCACAATACTCCCTCCAGCAGTTCCTGATATTGCTTTCATCCCACGCGATCTCCCCACTTTGGTTCCTTACAGCATTCATTCCCCTGCCTTCACCAATCACAGCCCTTTTTACCCACTTCCAAAACAGCTTTTTATAGCCTTCAAAATCGCTCTGCATCTTGCTAGCTTCATCCGCACGCATTCTTTCTTTGCTCTCTTTCACAACGATTTTGCATTCATTCTTTTTCTTTCTGTATATCTCACATGCCTTAGTACGCTCTTCCTCAGATTTGGCAGCAATCATGTTCTTGTACGCCTCTTTCTTTTCCCTGACAGCAATTTTCACTTCTTCATTCCACCTTTCATTCTTCCTACCACTCCTTTTCCCCGTACACTTTCAGCACATTCCACAATTACTCCTTTTAAACACTCCCACGCATCATTCACGTTCTCGTTCCTGATATACTCGTCCCATTCTCTCTGCTTCAACGATAGAGCATCCTCAAGCATCCAACCATAGTGCATTCTTATCTCGCTGTCTAGCAACCTCTCCAATTTCACTCTCAACTGCTTACGCGCAAGATTCTTTCTTGGCACCCACTTTTGCCCAGATTCACTTTGGAGAATACGAAATAGTGGTCTGTTCCACATTCAGCACCTCTCATCACTCGCGTGTCCCACACTAACTCTCTCCATCTTTCATCATACATAACGAAATCAATCATGCTTTTACAATCGCCCCTTTTCCAAGTATGCATACTCCATCAGTATGCATCCAAGTACGTGTGACTCTTTTCGTGGTGTCTTACCCTCCGATGCCCTACCGAAATGTCAAAAATCAGGCACATATGTAATTAATTTCGACCCATCCGACAGCCCCGGAACGCATAGGGTTGCTGTTCACGTCATCAACCCACAGCGTGCTGAATATTTCGATTATTATGCGATCGAGCCTTTCGTGATCGGTATATTCAACTTTCTCTCAGAATTTAAGCTGATTAGAAGGAATACCAAACGGCTACAAAATTTTGAATCTGATTGATGCGGAGAGTATTTCTGCCTGTACGCTCCCTTGAAAATCCACCGAACGTTCACTTCAACAATTCGTGAAAATCTTCCTCCATGCACGCAAAAACGATTGCAAAGTTGTTACACTATTTACAAAATTTTTTGGCTCGGGAGTAAGAAATAATCGTCGATGTCATCCAAATTCTCAAGTTTGCTGCGTGTTGGCGGAAACTGCTATTTGAAAGCGTAGACTGCTGGGGAAAAACAGGAAATGACGCAAACGTTTGCAGTCGGATAAACAAGATGCTGGCTTCCATCGGAGAAGACGTGCACAAGAGGAAGAGGAATCAGAAAAAGAAGCAGAAATCTCCTGAAAATAATAATGAAAAACTTTTGGCTTTATCGAAAGAAATAGAGGCGTTACCTCAAGTTCTGATTCCTACAGATGTTGAAAGAAACGTTTGCGTCAAGTGAGCGGAAACTGCGGTTAGGAAGATAACTCGAATGTCCGTGAATAGGGAACCTCTTATTACTTCTGTTTCCGCCAGACGTCGAAATGAACCTTACAGCTCATTTTAGATAGAGAGGCAGAACGTGATTGGTTAAAGATAACGAATGTGTTCTGAGAGACGAGTATTTTTTCCACTCGATCAAGATGCAGTCGTCGAGAAGAGAGGTTCTTGAGCAGTCGCTTGTCACTGAGCAGCAGCCACAACAACAGCAGTCTTCAGCTTCCGATCCTCGGCGGCGGAGAAAGGTAACGAAAAACAACCAACACCAGAAAGCGGTGAAAAGGAAGAAGAATACGGACAGTGAAATTGACGAGATATTCAGACTTTTGGTGAAAGAAATAGAGGAAACACTTCGAGAAAGCACAAATAAAAAGAAGAAGACTCTTTCCCCCCGTCCTCCTCCTCCTCTTAAACCACCTTCTCTTCCTACCGATTTCAAACCCCTATACTCTCGCGGTGCTGAGCTAAGTTCCAACAAGGAGATTCACATTGCCTGACAATTGCGAGCGGGTGGTGGACGAGCCTACGCAAGATTGCTGATCATCCCATCCGAGTGTGGTGATTTGGACGGACTTTATTTCTTTGAATCCGATCTAGATTTTGTGACTGCACATGAAAAAGCATTAACTGACTATTTGAACAATACTGTGCCAATACCAGACGATTTTGTACATGCGAACTTCTCCGTCGCTTTTACATCGCTCGTGGGTGAGAGACTAATTGCGCTCAATCGCAATTTGGGTGCTGCACTCGTTGATCAACGGGGAGGTAATTCAATTTTATTGAACAAATTGGAATGGTTGGAATTGTCAAAAATTTTAGAGAATGTCCGAATTGCTATTCATGTTGCCAATCAATGTGACACCCATCTGGACGAACACTTTCTGCCAGTGGAAAATGCTGCGCACAGACTGGGTGTGTAACATTTGGGGTGAAGCAGAGTGGCAGTATAAACGTTCCCTTTCCAATGGATCCCCTGCACACGGAAGGATGGGCAAAGCTATTGTCGACTTTCAGGCGGGAAGTAATGGAAAACTATTTGTAATTCGGGAGTTGGTCATGAAAGATCTGGAATCACCGTGGCGAAGGTCGTGGCTTTTCCAGATTCCTCTAGGTTACCCCATGACAAGAAAAATGAGTGGTTAACACAGAATTGGTACGGAATAGATTATGATATGGGAAATATTCCTTACGATAAAATTTCCCGAGCATTCTCAGAGATGAAACTAAACGATTCCAATGTCTTTGCTAAAGGTTTGGAAAAATGCAAATTTTTATCAATACATATTGGGCGACCAGTAATCGAGTTGGAAAAATTTCTCGATGTACCCAAATTGGCGAATCTTCCGGTCACGTCCATTAAATGCAATCTTTATCGCCACCAAACGGAGCAATTCACATGTGCAATTAAACATTCTTCAAAGTTAAAAAAGTGGATTCATGAAAACGTATCTTATGATAAATTCAATGCAAAATTGGAACTTATTTGATGGACACAAAGTGATAAACTCGAAGAGGAAATGAACTTGAAGTGATAAAAGATCTCTCAAAGTTGAAATGGGCTTGAAGTGATTGAATAGTTTCTGTTAATGCTGTAATAAACTCAAATTTGAAATGAACTGGATAAATAAATTACCTGATAAAAGATGTTTTATCTTCTTATTTTCCCTTTCTTCTTCTCACCACCGCCAGGAGAGATTTAATAATAAGTCACAAATGCCTCAGGAAAAGATATTTATTATTTAGATTTTTTACACTTTCTTTGCATGGTTGAAAGAATAAAAAAGCCACTTATTTAGTTTTTAAAAAATGTCTCTCTTCGCATATTTGAATGTGAACACATTTTCCCCTGAGAAGAGCTACTGCGTCCTCATAACAGCTGCAGAACTGCTCCCATTCGCTCTTCTTCTCTCATTCCCTGAAAAGAGTGAGTGCGTCCTCAAGATTGCTGTAGAACTCCGCCCACTCGCTCTTCTTTTTTGGCGACACCACCTTCTTCTCCTCGGTTGCGGGTTGGGGTTGAATGTACTCTTTTGTTTTCCTCTTCTCGCCTGCCACCTCCTTCGGGGAAGACTGCTGCTCGCTCGTTAATGACAAAAGTCTCTCTGAAATGGGACATTTCCTCTTCTTCCGGTTACTCTTCTTCCTCCGTGTGTTGTTCGCGGGAGACTCCATCACGATCAACTGAGTTTATTCGCACCGCGCACGCTCTCCGGTCACTCCCCCACACGAGGAAATTTGCAAATACTGAAAAAATAATTCACTAATGCTGTAATAAAATAAAATTCTCTCATTAAGAGAGCTTCAACACGCACACTGCGAGACGCGAACGAATCACTCTGAGATAGTGACTTGTCCACCATACCTCTCGAGTTTAAAAAAAATAATTCACTAATGCCGTAAAAAATAAAATTCCCTCCTAAATAGAGTATCACATGCACGGGTTGCCTCCAAGAGACCGGCCTTATCGCCCGCCCACTTCCACCGCCGCCATATCTCTCCATGCGAGGCCAGGCGGGGCGGGGAGGGGCGGAGAGGGGCGGGAAGGGGCGGACGGGCGCGAGTGGCGCGCCAGAACATCATTCGAATCGCCCGCCAGCACAATTTCGTTCGTCTTTCGTCTAAATCCAAGATGGCGGCGACATGCAGTGGCGGTCTCTGGTGGCAACTGTCTTCGTATTCCAATTATAACACCAACTCAGGTGTGACGGCGCGTGTCAGCCGAAAGGTGAAGTCTTCCTGCTTCACTGCAGGCGTCGAAACAGTGGTCAATATGCCCCGAAAGTTGGTCACCACGAGAAATAGTACTCCAATTTAGATGAAAATATGCATACGTATGTCTTTGAGTGTGCTAATACCAAATCCACAGTCAAAATTGCAAAAAATATCTTTTTGCAAACTTTTGGCAAAATTATTCTCAAAATTTTTCTTAATTGAAAAAAGAGAATGGCCTTGATGCAATTAGTTGTGCATGTGCTTTTGAGGGTTATATAAAACCAGTCTAGTCGGAGTACGCCAAAATATTTTCGGTAAATTATTCGCAATTTCTTTAATTATTATCTGCAATTGTAATTGAGCTGCAATAAAAAATGGTGCATGTGTTCAATAATATATAAAAATGAATGAATGAGAAGTTCATAAAATCATTCACATATGGAAATTTTCCAGCAAAAATTGTTTATTTTTCCGAAAAGTTAATGAAACAATTAACAACAAATTAAAAACAAACAAATTATTTTACTGTATTAATTTGAACTATATAAAATATCAGTTTTCTTTTCATCGCGTCAAATACCATTTTAATGAATAAAATTTGCTATTATCCTTTTTGATATCACACATTAATACTAATTAAACAAATGATTTAACAAAACTGACACACGTGCAATAGAATTTTAACATCTTAGGTGTATAAATATGCACGAAAATTACAATCTTTTACTATAAAATATATACAAACTGAATTACAAATTTTAATGTAGAAACTAACAACATTAAAAAATTACTTAAATTTCTTGCTCCACCTCGTTCTCGGCCTCAGGTTCGTCAGCGTCTGTCTCCTCAACATTGAACAAGCCCGCGCTGCCTGATTCCTCTACCGTTGAGAACGACGGGAGGACAGGCGTATTGCCACCCATGCAAACCGCCCGCAGAGGAACAAGCATTCTTTTCACCTCCGTAGACAGGGATTTCCGGGATGTCTTTGCCCATGAGCCCCGTTTACTGGAAATAATCGGGTCAGAGTTGACCAGAAGGCGGTGGAACACGTCCGCCATCGTGCATTCTCGCGAGCATTTTCGTGAAAAAAATTCTCGAAAATTTCGGACGTACTTGTTGGTGGCTTCCTGGGCTTCCTCCGAAAGCTGTCTGATGGGCAATACTGCATGTTCCACTAGGTCCCTGCCGTGAATGAGGACCTTATGAACTGTTGTCGGCATGTAGTACCATCCATATAGTTCGATATATTTGCGGGCGGTTTCTAGCGAATATTCATGGAATTGATCGTGTTCCACATGTAATCCACAACGCAAAGCCTCAAGAACCACCGCGAATCTCCGTATAAGATTCGCATCTATCCATGTTATAAATGATGTTTTAGCAGGGTCCTCGAAAAACCGCCGAGCAGCATTACCATCGTTGCTGTTGCCAGGCCCTGCTTTCGGCTTGTCGTCAATTAATCCCATTTCATACTGCAAGCGGACTTGAATTGACTTTTTCCTAGCTATCAGTAACTCAAACTCTTCCCCTGTTGATGCCACATGCCAATTTTAAACGGCAATTTGTAGGAAATATGTAATAAACACTCAAAAAATCTAAATAATGCGTGCATAACAGATATTCCATATTGTAAATTTTCTATTTTGACTGGTAAACTGATGATTTTATTAAAGGTTTTAGATGTGGCTTCGCAACCTCATAGTTGACTTTGTAACTGTGATGGCGTTGGTGGCTTTGCCGTTGACCATTGCTAACATCATTTGATATGTCACCTTATATTCACGGGAATCCACAGAGGATTCCAATGAAGTTAAATCGGCTATCTGCCGGTTCATCCTCTCTTTTTCCTGCTTCAGCGAGTCGACTGTTTCAGAAATAAACTGTTTTTTAATTGGCCGACAATAGTGGGGGGAACTTGGGCGTGGATTTTGCCACACCAGTCTCCTCACCGGTGGATGAGTCAATAGAAACCAATTGCAGCGGTACCATTGATGTTAGAAGAATGCTTGAATCATCAAGCTCTACTCCGTTCTTATCAACAAGTTTTTGTCTGTAGTTGCTCTGGCCAGAGCTACCGTCGAAGCCCCACTTGCATCCCAATACCAGGTTTTGAAGCTGGTCAAGAGATAGAGTGGGCAGAACATCGCTCTGGCCAAGGAGAATACGCTGAGATGTCTGGTTCAAAAGCTCTTGCAGGTCGACTTCAGCGAACCTCACGCAAACAATGGTCCCCGCCGGATAACATGCTTTTTTCGACCGCAGTATAACATTGTAAGGCGGAAACATTGGATTATTAATTTCCATTGCAAGCGCGCGCGTTTTGCAATAGTTATCTGCTGACAGGTGTACCTCTATCAACAATTCAAGACCTTCATCTGGCGTCAACGATATCGGCCGGCTAATGCTGATCCCTTTCAGACATTTTGTTGCACACGTAGGAGTGCCGCAGAGGCAATATCCTTGCAAACCTTGGCGGCGTCAATTTTACCTTCTTGGCGGAAGCTCATAGACGCAGCAAAGGCGGGCTCGATGACGAACGCAGACTCTCCGTCCTCCTGCGTTTCGTTCTTGCACTGGCCAACGAAAACTCAACTTGAACTTTGCTGGTCGTTGTCTTGGAGGACGTAGTCTTGTCGGTAGGAGTCATGGTAGCCTCCGATGTGGAGGGAACCTCTCCCAAAGCGACGAACGACTCCAACCAGAGCGCGTTCTTAAGTGCTGTTTTCGGCATTCAGGGATGCGGAATTCACATCCTAGATGCTGCGCAATGTGGGCTTGCACAATTTCGTAAGTTACATGCAAGGGTGCCAAGAAATAACCTTTGAGCAGCCAGAACAAGTCTAATCTGGACATGCCGATCACGCCGTCACGATCATAAATGGTCTCATCTCCAACGATGTCATCGTCAGTCATTGGATCTGCAACCAAAAATATCACCTTGTTGACTTTTTTCCAACTTGTGAGGTATTTAGCTCGTAAAATGAATAGATAATTCGTGTGTTTGGGGTCGAGTGCGACTGAGCGTGCACACGTTCTGCCAGAGGGGAATGAGGCAATGAAAGCGGTAGTCGAGTGCAGCATGCTCCAAGCAAAGCTCGTTTTTCGGGACAAAAATCGAACTTTATTTTATTAATAACTATCGAATTAGAGGATTGTAGATGCTATACTTTGAGCTACCGTTAAGTTAATTAAATTTCTAACAATGTGATATATCGTTTATATCAGAATTATCTGGAATTAATTAACTTTTGATTAGTTGAAGCGCGGATTTTCGCTGAAAAACACCATTACTTTAAACGGCCATTTTAAAAAATATATTTAAAAATAGAAAAATTAAATAATATCAACTTGTAGCACTTACATTTTACTGGAGATTCCATCTTTCAGAAATTAATTTTCTTACCCAAGAACGAATTGGCAGCACTTCAAAAATAAGTTTGCTCTTACGGACGCACGCTCGATGCACTAGTTACCCGCAGGGTAACCCCATGTGAATAGTGTGTGCAAGGTGTGTTAATGTTTACCCAACTGCTGTGACTTTCGACTTTGTAACCATTCCTCTCACCGATCCAGCAATCAAAATTCTCTATGTAGATACTTTATTTTTCTTACCTTGGCCAGGTTTTGGTGACTTTGGATGACTGTGCGTCGTCTTCGGATCGGACCTTTCCCATCTACGATCCAACAAAGACGCCTCCCGCAATGGATATGAAAATGTCGCTTCTCACCTCTTGGCTGACACACCCAAAGAAATGGGATCCAACAAGTGATTCGGACTATTTATTTCATAGTCACCTCTAAATTAATATATCACGGATTTCAATTTATAAAGGATTTCAATCTTTTTTCGATTCATAATCATTGAAGAAGTCCTAAGAAATTACTCAAAATTGATCCAGTTAACATTTTTCACTTTTAAACAGTGGATTCACCCGTGAAAAAACACAGAACCCTTCACACACACACGAGTAAAATGAATGCCGAGAGAGTTTTAAAATGCTTTCCTTCTTTCTGAAGCCGCAATGAAATTAAAATTCACCTACTGTCATTCATTAGCACCTAGTAAAGAACCGCTTGTTTCTCAAGCAAATTTCAAACCTAGTAAACTATTACAGGCATTTTGAAGATTTTACCCTTGTAGTAGATGCTAAATACGTTTCTCACCGGTAAAAAAATTATTGAAAGTGTATTTTACAAATACTGCGTAAAATTTCAACGGAAAGCAGTAATATTCCTCCAAGGTTTCTGAATTTTTTCTCAATTTTGCCTTTATATCTCATTACGTACGCTTTGCAAATACAATTAAGTTACTACGGCACTCTTCAAGTTCATTTTTGCCTCGTTAACTCCTAGAATCACTCGAGAGATGACGACACACTATAAGTTCACATGCAACCCTCTGCAATGGCTGACATTCATTATTAAGAGTCGAATATTTCGCTTGCGGAGATCATCAGATGGAGATAGACCCGGTTATTTCTACGCAAGCGATGCGGCCAACCCTTTTGAGAAGAAATCTCTCCTTCCACAAAAGCGTTTATCAATACATTGCCCCGTCTTCTCTCATCCGCTACTCCGGGAAAACCGCGCACGGCGGCCTCCCTCTAAAAAAAACTCAGAAAGATAGCTGCTAGGAGGGAGCGCTCAGGAAGATAGCTCGAAGGGCGTAAGCTTTTATCAATATTATGAGACCCCACCCTTTTTCTGATGAAGATGGGTGCGGCTGGTATTATGAGTCGTTCCGTCTCCACTCCCCGCACCATTCCTTAAGGCGACTCTACTCATTCGGCACGCACCGAGCGACCGTGCGCCACGTACTCGATCAGAAAACGCGCACCAAGAAACGGATCAGCGCACTTCACTGCCACGCATCGAGTCATTCTGGGAAAATAAAATATTTTCCATTTAGATCCTGCTTACCTTTGGAGGAAGATGGTGGTTGCGCATCAATTTAAAAAGAAGAATATTTTAAGAGAATTTTGGGGTAAAAGTTCACAATAACCGGATAGACTAGAAAAGAGATACTGGCTTGTTACACACGCGATCGATGGCAGTAATCGCGTATGGCGACAGTAATAACAAAGATGCAAGCAAGGGAAATCGCGCCGAAAAATGGAGTGGTTTCATTAGACATTTGAAACAAGCTGAGGATAGCATGATGATCCTTGGTTGCAACTGTTTCGACGATTTTTCGCCATAGCTAAAGACATTCATCTTTAATTCGTTAATAAATCAACGAATTGCCATTTTCATCGAGTAATCGGGGTATGAACAACTATTTATCAAAGATTTAATTCTTGGAAAAGGCGAATGTATGGATGCCAGTCCAAAGCCGGGAGCGGTGAATATTCGCAGCCTATCCCGATATGTGCCGCAGAAGACCGACACGCTGCGGGAAAGGGCGACTCTTCCGCACCACTCGGCATTCGGCGAGCAGTCGCTCGGTATTCGCCGAATGTGTGTGTGGAGCCACCACCATAAGGCTTAAACTCCCGGGTTGCCGTCCTTCGTCTTAGAGCGGCCGAGGGGAGAATTAAAAAAACCACCCAAGACAAGCAAAAAACCCTCCCTCCGATGTCGTTTCCTCTTTTGCCGCGCCACGCGAGCGTGAATGGCGAAGCGGCAGGGTGGTGGCGCTAATTGTATTGAACCCTCGTTAAGTCAGTTTAAGGCCTCCTCCATCAGAGGGCGTCGTAAATGGAGGAGGTCATCAATTTTCATACTCTCTCGAGAGCTCATTCTTGACTTTCCGATGAGGAGAAGGAGTTATAGAGAGGGAAAGAAAGTTCCGAGGAAGAAAGAGGCGAATAAATCCATAAGCAAGCTAACACACAGCCCCCCGCAGTTTATCACCAGTTGGAAGTCCATTCATCAACGTAGTATTATCAAATATATTGACATTTCCTTGGAATCTTCTTGTCTTCGCGTCAATTAACAACGCTTCTTTTAACTACTCGCCCTGCGTTTGTCCTTCACCCAGATGACGTAAGCAACCGTCCATCCCTTTTCCCATCGGCCCATTCGGTGCCGCACCCGAAATTCAGACCCTCGAAAAAACCACTCAGGAGATGGTAACGGAGGGCGGAGTGGTTTTTGTGACAAGAAGTGAACCTATAAATGAATTTGGACGGAGAGTGAATGAAAAACGAGATGAGTGAATCCTCCGTAAGTCACGCGAGGTGACCAGTGACAAACTCGTGACTCGCGGCGATTGGGAAAATTCGACCGCGTATCTTTTCATCATCCCACCAATCTCTTACTCGTCTCTCTCATATCCTCAAGAAGCGAAGTGGAGGACGCGTTCTGATCATCATCTGCTCTTTTACGGGTATCTCTCTGTGATTTCCTCTTCCAGATCGTCCCGTCGTTGATATTCTATTTCCCAGATGCGTGATGTGTGGTTTAATCTTCTATGAAAGACTTCGGACTGAATTCATACTTTTAATTATGCTGCCCTCCACGTACCGAATGATCAAAATCTCAAGTAGGTGCGACGATTTAAAAAATTTAAGCCTTATATAAAAATTTATATGAGCCAGAAAATTGTAAACTGTCATCACCAGAGAGTGAAAATTTAAAAAATGTACGAAAACTACGAACGCAAGAGGGAAAAAACACGATAGTTGATGGCGTAGGTTGCTCGGAATGGAGACGCAACCTACACGTAAACGTTAGGAGAAAAAATAGAATTTCGGAGGCAATAAGTGTGCGGTGGAGGGTGAAAAGAGCTGAAGCTGGACTTAAATAAGGGTCAACAAAGTGATTATTGTAAGAGAGAGAAAATCGAAAAAAGCTAATTCGTGTAGTAATATTTTATTGGTACACGAAATGAGAAAATTAGCTCAACTAAACGTCTATATTTCCTCTTTTTCGATGATTATTAGATCTTCCATGTCGAAAATTCACCTCGGTACCCGGTATTCCTTATAGCGTGAAAGTAGAAGTGTTCTGATCAATATGGCCGCCGGACGAGGTTGCCTCAACCTGAAGTTTGAACCTTGAAAAACCCCACTGTCGCCCCACACGGAAAAAATCGAGCCTCTGAGACAAAATCGCCGCGTCACCCCGTGACTGCTTCAGATGACCGAAGGGTGGCGGGCAAAGAGCTGGATGCCATGACAAGGCTCGGATGAGCCCTTAGCGATAAGTAACGATATAAAAAATACGAATAAAATACTTTTTTTTAAATAATAAGTATTCCCAAAAAATTACAGAAATGACTCAAGTGTGAGTCGCTCTGAAGATTCCCTTTAACGTTCAGCAACAAGATGGAAGAGGTTCACTCTTTTATAGGAATGCTTTAATCTCAAATTCACCCACAACTTAAACGCGAATACGGTCAGAAATAGTCACAGAGCTGAACGAAGAGTTGGCTGCGCGTTGCACTTTGGAATCTGGATGTGTTTCAACAATAATTCCTGCCCTAATAATAAATAAATCATCCGCAGCACTCCTCTGCATCGGTCCACACCCGCACTCATATCACGAATTGTCTCTCTCTTTGTAATATTTCCCATCGTCCCCCGCCATGGCGACTCACACCTCCGTCACATTATCCGTCATTTGTTTTCGTTGTTAGCCTCTCATTCTCTCGACAAGACCAGCCCACGAGGAACGCTCTTCTCTCAAAATGGCCACCGCTGGAAATTCCAATCAGCATTTTTTCTGAGCAATTCCAGTAAATTCTCAGGAGTTTTGCATTTTTAAGTGACTGAAATAAAAATATCATAAGTACGGCATAGTTTAATGTCATACACACCCTTCGACCAACATTGGCACAAAATGTACCCGTGGAAGAGACGCCAGGGAAGCCAACAGATCGACATCATACTTGATGGAGCGAGATGCAGGAAACAAGTGAAGCAGATGAGGTATCCCGCAGCAAATGTGAATGTTGGCCACAACCAACTGACCATGGAAAGCCGCCTTTGAAAAAACAATATAAAGAAGGTTAAAAATTGCGACAAAAAGGTTGACAATAACAAAAATTAACTCAATAATCTGACGGAAAAAGACAATTGATAATATTAAAAATTCCTCAGACGAAAAATCATTCACCTCGACCAGGACTTGAAGCCGGATCCCTCGATTTCCAAAGCGAATGGCTATTCCTCTGCGGGATTTCTCACTTTTGCGCAGTGGCGGGTGACTTGGCGTAATGAAATAACATGGCCAGTCAAGCCATAAACGTTCATGCACTCAAATTACTATATGCAACAGAAGAAGAAGAAAAACTATGACGGACCTCGATATTAGCTTCTGCCTCTTCAGGAAACTGTAAATAATATCTCAGGACTCTTATATTCGCAGAAACAGGAGAGGCACTAGCCCGACATTTGCCCACGGACAATAAGAAAGCCGAAAAAACCACGGTTAGGCCAGAATACTAAAAAAAGCACAAACAATAACAAATAAAATCGATTAAATTAATAAATTGATAGATTGTCCAGCCATGTATTATTGCGGCGGACATTTCGGATAAAACAGAGAAATGAAGAGAATACTCCGCAAAAGGAAGAAAGGAGAGATGATTGTTTCAAAGGAGCCCAGGAACCAAACAAAATAAAGATAAAGGATGAATGAATAGAAATAAGATGAGAAAGTTGGGAAAACATTAATTCCTAGACCCTTTAGCCTTTAGTGAAGCGTGTATTTTAGAAATGTTTTCTCTCGATATGTTTCAGCAGGTTTTTGCGAATGAAACAGCAGTTGTAGTTCCATTGACTGAAGTAGTGAATTGTGTGTGACGCATGCTGATGATAACCCTGCAACACACACACTTGAGCTGGTTCGCACGGTATGACGCATATGAAAGCGGTTGCGAGGAAACCAGCGAAAACATGAACAAAGGAAAACACCGGAAAAGCTAGCAAGCCATCGGAAAGATATTATCTTCGGAAAGATAAGCGATAAGTAACAACATTAGGGATATGAACGGGAACATTCTGATAGAAGGTTGAGCCATATGGTGGAAGACATGCAAAAGCCACTGTTTGTGTAATTTGTGGACTTAGTGAAAGCCTCTGTCAATGCTGAGAGGAACAAGATGTTCAAGCTAATGGAAAAAATTTATCTGAAGATTTTATGTTTACTCCGCCCTCAGTGTAGATGTGACATTTGTGTGATGATTATCACAAGAAGTGTACTGTGGAGCAGTAACTGAAATTTAATTCTAGCCTCCACTCCTGGCACCACGAATGAACGTTGTTAAGGTCAGATGACAGAACTTACTACATATTAACAAAAAAACATAAAACTTGCATAGTTCTATGTGATTACAATCTGATAATTCCAACACTTAATAAAATTTGTAAGGGTATAGATGTGTCTCAGATGGCACCACTATATCTAATGCCAACCTCACCTTCACCCTTGGTGCAACCCGTTTAAACTAACGAGGAAATGGTGAACGAGGGACTCCTGGAATAAGGAGTCACCCTCCACCAAGTGCCAACGGTTCATTGAAGTGGGATGAGCGGGAGGAGGTCAAGGGCATTTTCATTGCCTAGGGGGGAGAAACCTCCCCTAAATGCAGATGAGCCGTACAGTGGCCAACGGCATGGGGATGTGACAGGCAATGGAAAACCAGCACATTAAAGATCCCTTGGGATATCCAATGCAAAAGTAGCTTCAGAGAAGTGAAGAATGATGAAACCCTGGATTCTTTGAATATGATATTGTCCAGGATAGTCCCTTTATCAGATCTCCGGGAGGGACGATGTACAGAGATGCCACGCAATGAGGTTGGGAGGAGAAAGAAGAATAGATTGAAGATAGGAACATGGAGAATAACCCTTCTAAAACATGAAAAGTTAGAAAACTTGAAAATAGAGATGCAGGAAAACAATTTGGACATTATTGGAGTAAGATGGGAAGGATACAGGGAAGAAGAATGTGGAGATGATACATTTTACTACAGCAGAAATAAAAGATGAAGAAACGGAGTGGGATTCATGGTAAATAAAAAGATGAAGGCTTGTGCTAGTAAAGTATGTTACGAAAGTGATAGAGTGATAGGCATTAAGATGGACTCAGTTACCAAAAAACTACTAGTTATCCAAGTGTACATGCCAACTAGTGATAGTAGAGATGAAGAAGTGGAGGAAGTGTACGACAAAATAGAAAGTTTATTAAAGAGCGAAGGAAAGGAAGGGATGTTGCAATATTGTGATGGGTGACTGGAATGCGAGTGTATGAGAAGGAGTTGTAGACGGTATAGTCGCACAATATGGGCAATTGGGAAAAGAAATGGAAGGCGTGAGCGATTAATTGACTTTTGTATGGAAAATAAACTTATAGTCACCAAAACTGTTTAAAACCCAAAGAGAAGGCTGTACACATGGAAAGCACCAGGTGACGTATACAGAAAGTAGATAGATTTTACTATGGCAGAGAAACGGTACAGAAATAGAGTTAAACAAGCTTGCAGGCTTTCGGGTGCTAATATCTATAGTGATCATGTGTTAATATTTGTAGAAGTTGAGATAAGTTTGAAAAGAACAAAGAGAGCAAATATAATAAGGAAGTGGAACTTAGAAAGGTTAAAGGAAGTAGAGAAAGAGGAGATTGGAAACAAGATGAGTATGGAAATGAAAGATATGTTTGTTACTGCCACAGCAGAAAATGTAGAAGATCACTGGGGAAGAATAAAATGGAGCACTGAAAAAATATTAAAAGAAGAAATATTATAAAGGAAAATGGGCAAAGAAACCGTGGATAACATCAGAAATGATTGATAAAATGGGAGAAAGAAGGAAATTTAAAAAGAACAAAAGTGAGGGAGGGAAGAAGCATGGGGAACTAAACAGTGAACTATGAAGAGAAACAGATAAGGCCAGGAACGAGCGGTTAGAAAGGGAATGTAAAGAAATATAGGGATTAGAACACATGGGAAGACATGATTTAATATATAATAAAGTAAGAAATATAGCATGGGATGGTAAGAAAGCATCTGGATACAGTTCAACAGATATGGAGACAGAAAATAAAGAAGGAATAATCCTAAAAGATGAGAATAAAGTGCGCGAGAGATGAAAGGAGTATGTGGAAGAGTTGTGTGGATGCAAAACCAAGATATTTTAAAATTGAGGATGAACATGAGGTGGATATGGCTAATATTGGAGAAATCACATTAAAAAGTGAAGTGAAAGAGGCATTGAGGGAGATGAAAAATGATAAAGCACAAGGAATAGATGGTATAACTGTTGAACTTATGAAATGCTTACAAGGAGGAATTAGGCGAGCTAACATCGTTATGCAATAAAATATATGTAAGCGGAGAATGGCCGTCACACTTTCTGAAAATTGCAATAGTCTCCATAACCAAGATGAAGGGAACATGGATATGTGAAGAGCACCACAAGATTAGCCTGATTGCACACGCAGCAAAAATCTTGCTAAAAGTTTTGAACAAAAGATTGAACAAAACCATGGAAGAGAATAAAGCGGGAGAAATGTTTCGGTTCAGAGATGGAATGGGCAAGAGAGAAGCAATAGAAGTTGTGCGTACCATTGGAGAGAGATATTTGGAAAAAGGAAAAGGATTACTTTGTTTTGTCGATCTCAAAAAAGCGTTTGATTGTGTGAATTGGGAGAAACTTATGAAGATTTTGCAGGAGAAAGGTGTCAACTGGAGAGAACGTAGATTGATTGGGGACTTGCATATGAGGCAGAAAGTGAGTATGAGAATTGGAGACAAAATAAGAACATAATGGTTTGATATTGGAAGAGTGGTGAGGTAGGGATGTTGACTCTCCCTCACCCTTATCGATATGTACACGAAGATATGGTACGGAGATGTTGGATGAATGATAAAGGGGTTGCAATCGGAGGAAGGAAGACTGTGTGCATCAGGTTTGCGGACGACACGATATTGTTTGCAGAAAGTGAGGAAGAACTGATGATAATGTTAGAACACCGCAATGGCATGAAAGAAGAATATGGACTAACGGTAAATGAACACAAGACTAAAGTGATGAAGGTAGGTACGGAAGGAGAGATAAGAGTTACAATGGGAGGGGAAAGACTGGGACAAGTGACAAGATATAAGTATCTAGAGACGAAAATTACACAGGACTGGAAATGTGACAAGGAGATTTAAAAGTAGAATCGAAATGGCCAGATACGCTTTTACCAAAAAGAAAAAGTTGTTGTGTAGCAAAATGATGGCTTAAGAAAAGGTTAGCAAAGTGTTATGTTTGGAGCGTCTTACTGTATGGTTGTGAGACATGGATGGCTTTGAAAAAGGATGTAAAACGGATCGAGGAATTTGGAGATGTGGATGTTGAATATTAGTTGGGCAGACAGAGTGAGAAATGAAGAGGCATTGACCAGAGTAGTGGGGGAAGATAGAGGACTGATAGAGACAATTAAAACAAGGAAGTAAAACTGACTGGGACATATATTAAGAAGAGATTGTTCGATGAAGGAGGTATTAGAAGGCATGGTGGAAGGAAAGGGTAAAAGAGGAAGAAGAGGAAAGAAAATGACGGATGATTTAGACGAGGAGACAGGCTACGCGAGGATGAAGAGGAAGGCAGAGTTATCTGGAGGAGAGGCTACTGAGGTGGTCCCGCGACGAAGCCTGCAATGGAGTTCACATCGACAGCAGGCGTATGAAGGGCCAATAACACGCCGGTCAAAGCTCGTGAGTGCTTCAAAAGAGCAAACAGGACCAGAAATGAACAGCCCGGGTTCTAACCCCGGGAACATTGATAATGTGACTTATGATTCCCACGCTGTGGAAAGGGATTTCATGCCTCATAGCCACGTCGCAAATACAGAAAAATGCGTCACGTCAAATCCATCTGCTATTTCTAAAGATGGTTGGATGGAAGTGAACCGCAAACGCAAATGTCGTAATCCTCCAATAGTAGGGTGATAAAGAATAATAGGGTGCCCCACGAAGGAATTCCAACCCGTTTCCCATCTTCACGTGTGGAATTTTAAACCCGATGCTTCCGTAGATGGTTTGAAAGGGTAAGTTAAAGAAAAAAGAAATCCCGGAGATTGACACATCTACGAACATAGGGATAGAAAAACTCAAAGTGTCCGGAGGTGATTATGCGTCTTTTCGGCTGTCTACGAACAGTGATTTTTGCGAGACTCTCATTAAGCATACTTTGTGGCCAAAATACATACATGTTGGGAATCACCATTTTTGGAAACCACGCTGGCCAACGCCGGATGGGTAGTATGCCAAATCCAGATTTTGCACATAAACATTCAGTGTCTACGGAATAAAGTACTAGACCTCGAGGTTCTGTTGTGTGATTATAAACCAGACATTATTTGTATAAATGAACATTGGTAAACATCTAGTTAACTTTCCTCCTTTCAACTTGCTGAATATTTCGTAGCAGACGCCTTTTGCCGTTCTATGCATAAAAATTGTCGCGTATTAATTCTTGTCTCCGAGTGTGTGAGTTTTATTCGCATCCACTTTCCGTACAAATTTCTCAATGAGGAGCATGTGTTTGAATGTAGCGTTGTTGGTATCAAGATATACGACACTGTCTTCTACATAATGTCTATTCATCGCCCTTATTCGAGAGAATTTAATGTGTTCCTTAATAAATTTGAAAATCAGTTGGAAGCAATCAATGGTCGAATCGAAAAGCAGTACTTGATTATTACTGGCGATTTTACTGGTGACTTCCTAAAGGATTCCACAGCCAAACGTGAATCTGTGGATTTATTAACTTCCTTCGGTTTTTGTGCCTACAACTATGAACCAACTATATTAAGTGCTACCTCTCAAACTGTTTTACAATATATTCTGACAAATATAGACTTGATGTATGTAAAAACCAAAGTAATCTATTCTCATACTACCCACTACCCACTTTTTTCCGAAATTACACTTCCCTCCAAATATGACCGTAAAAAATACTGTAAGCAATGTTTTGCTAACCAAAATATTTTTGCCTTTTGTGACATGCTGTATTGTCATGACTGGTCTGATTTCTATGGCTTCTCAGTCTTTGATGACTGCTTTAACAGCTTCTATGCTGCCTAGCAATACTACTTCAACATTTTTTTCCACTACTTAAAATTAACGGACATCCACCATCATCTATCAGCCATAAGAAGCCGTGGGTCACAGATGAGATTAGATGGATATCCAGTACAATGAAATATTTAGCTAATTATTATAAAACTAGACAGGAACCAGTTGAATGACTGGAATATGCATTGCTAAAGAAATAATATCGCCAAACTCTCCGATCCGCAAAAAAATCTTTCAATAACCGTAGAATTGTAAATGCAGATAACAAAGCTAAAGAACGTTGGAAAATTTTCATGGAAGCCAAGGGTGTCCTACACACACACACACACATAGACAGACAACAAGAGCTTCAATTATGGGGCTCTGCTGGTGATATAATGACTGATTACGCTAAAATAGCAGATAATTGGAATGATTTCTACCTGTCAAATAAAACTTCTCTACGAACAGCAAATCCAGAAAACCATTTTTTCATTCCTAGTACACATAATTCACTTTTCCTTTTCCCTTGTACTGACATAGAATTTAAAAATATGATTAATAAATCATTCAATAAAACAAGCTGTGGATAATATGGTTTGCCTGCTATTGTCATTAAAAAATCCTTTCATTTAATTAAGGACCAACTATTATTTTTAATTAATGCATCACTTAGACTTAGAATCTTCCCAAACCCCCTTAAGACTACTAAAATTATACCCTTCTACAAGGGCAAAGAAAATAAACTAGACATGAATTCTTATCGGCCAATTTCTCTTTTGAATCAATTTGGAAAAGTCTTTGAAAATGTCTTATATAATTGATTAATTTTAGACCTTGAATCAAATCATCTCTTATCCACCTCTCAATATGGATTCAGAAACTTTAGGTCAACTACAACTGCCATCTATCATATAGTCACTCAAATATTGTCAGATCTGGATAACAGAATTGAAAATTTTTGGGCTATTTTTTAATTTCTCAAAGGCCTTTGATCATGTTGATCACTAAACACTTTTGTTTAAGCTGGAAAATTATAGCATTAGATGCATTCCATATAATTGGATTAAGGTAGTTTGAACGAAATATCGTTTTACCTAGAAATCGATGAATTTAGTCTCATTTTAAAGAAAAATATATCACCCTTCCATTGACATAAAAAATTCACCCCATACCACATTCCTTTCCGAGATATTTGCCATTAAATACCAGCTCTTTTATACGGGAAACGGTACGTGGTTATATTAAAAATGAGGCATTTCCTACACTTAGATCTCGTCAAAAAACCAACAGTGTGTAGTTTGCGTGTTTTCTCAACTATCTTTGAAAATAAATCATATTGTCACCGCAGTTAATTCTTCGGGATCACAATAAACCTTCCGTTTTGAAGGAGTTTCAAACGTACCGCGAGAAAAAAAATGAGTCAAGTTAAAGACTTACTTAGATATTTCCATTTAATTACTTACAATTTCTGTCACGGAAACTATTTTGTTGCACCATTAATAATGCAATACTTAATGCGTGTGTCTCACAGCTGGTGAAATTAAAACGTATATATCGAATGTGGTCCCGATTGTGATTAGGGAACTATGTATCTCGCTCGTACTTCCTTAAATGCTAAAAATATAAGTGAACGGACAAACACGTAGTGCTATCTAAGAATGGTATGCAATTCATTTCACCTGGAAAAGAAAATGAAATAGGCGTACCCCAGGGTTCTATCCTGGGTCCTGTATTATTTTCGATATACATAAATGACCGGCCCAGTGTATTAAAATCTATTTCTGGAGTAAAACCTATTCTGTACGCTGATGACACAAATGTTATTTTGTCTGCACCATCCGTAGATGAACTGACTGTTCTGCCAAGCACACAACCTAGTCATCACCAACACACTTTTTCAGTAGCCCAAAAGATGAAGATATATTTGGTCAATGCCTGGAGATAAAGAACGATATCAAATAGATTATATTTTAGAAGGGAACAGTTTTAAGAACCGGGTAAGAACAGCTAAAAGTTGCCATGGTGCTGATATAGAGTCTGACCATAACCCTGCTCTAATGATAAGTAAACTTATTCTAAAGAGAAAAAAAGTAATTCCTAGGAATAATGGATGGAATTTCAAAAAAATCAGAGAGAAAAATGAGACTCGAGAGCTATTTTAGCGAATTGACAAATGCAGTAAAGGAGAAATGCAAGAATTCAAATAGTGTATCAGAAAAATTGAGGTTATTTAAGGAGGAAGTTCTAAAAGCTTCAAAAAGCTGCATCGGAAAAAGAGAAAAGATTCCATACAAACCTTGGATAACAAATGATATTCTCTCAAC
This sequence comes from Ceriagrion tenellum, assembly GCA_963169105.1. Taxonomy (NCBI): domain Eukaryota; kingdom Metazoa; phylum Arthropoda; class Insecta; order Odonata; family Coenagrionidae; genus Ceriagrion; species Ceriagrion tenellum. Next base: position 116,503,316 of record OY720644.1, read on the forward strand.
GATGGCAGAAAGGAGGAGGTGTAAAATCCTAAGAGACCAAACCAGGTACAGAAAATACAGAAATAAAATAAACAGAGATGCCAAAAAGGCAAGAGAGAGTTGGCTGGAAAACAAATGTAAAGAAATGTAGCTATAAATGAAATGAAAATATAGCTAAGGGAAATTTAGAAAAAGCAGACGCAGATATAAGATCAGAGTTCTATAGAAAAACTAAGGCCCTATCAGGAATGAGAGCTAAAGAGGGAAAAGTGATAACAGATGAAATAGGGATAATCAACCTCTGGCAGGAATACATCGAAAAGCTATATAGAGGAGAAGAGTTGGATAAAAACATCATAGAAAACGAAGAAAGCATAGAAGAGGATGAGATTGGACCACCAATACTAAGAGAAGAATTTGACAGGGCACTAAAAGCGGTGAAAGATCATAAAGCTCAGGGTATAGATGAAATTCCGGGAGAAATCTTAAAATCTATGGTAGCAAGGCAAAAGATTGTCTCTTTGAAATGATCAAGGAAATGTACAATAAAGGAATTTTGCCAGATGACTTTAAGGAAATACGCATGATAAACATCCCTAAGAAGAGCTCAGCACAAAAATGTGAGGATTATAGGACCTTAAGCCTGGTTTCTCATGCCTCAAAGATACTAACTAGAATAATATATCACCGGATCGAAAATAAAATTGAAGATAATCTACAAGATGATCAATTTGGTTTTCGAAGAAACCGGGGCACACGAGAGGCTATTTTAGCATTAAGACTAATTACGGAAAAAATGATAAGACTTAATAAAAAGGTAGTCATAGCCTTTATTGACATTGAAAAAGCCTTCGACTGCATCAATTGGAATACCTTGTTTAAAGTCCTTAAAGACGCTAAAATAGACAATAGGGATAGGAGGATAATTCTCCAACTTTACCAAAACCAAGAAGCAATCCTAAGTGCAGACGGAACAAAAGTATAGATCTCTCGAGGTGTTAGGCAGGGATGCAGTTTATCCCCAATACTGTTCAATTTATACATGGAACAGGCAATGAAGGAATTTGCAGAAACAAATAAGAGTGGATTAAAAGTGAATGGTAACCTCTACACAACCATCAGATTTGCGGACGACTTAGCACTTTTAGCGAATAGTGACAATGAGCTACAGGATGCATTACACGAAATTAACCAAATCTTTAAAAACAATTCGGACATGAGAATAAACAAAAAGAAAACTAAAATAATGAAATGCACTAGAGATGGACTAGAGGAAGCTGAGGTATATCTATATGGAGAAAAACTAGTGCAAGTTACTACTTTTAAATCTCTGGGTAGCTGTATCACATCTGATGGTGGATGCACAGCGGATGTGATAAGTAGGGTAGCACGAGCAAAACAAGCATTTATCAACAAGACAACTCTTTTGACATCAAAAATGTTTCTCTATCGACCCGGAAAGAATTTGTTAAAACGTATGTTTGGAGTGTGTGCACCTATGGCTCAGAAACTTGGACTCTGAGGAAAGAGGAGAGGAATAAGCTGGAGTCCTTTGAAATGTGGTGCTGGAGAAGACTTTTAAAAATATCTTGGACAGAGAAGGTTACTAACCTGGAAGTATTACAAAGGATTGGGGGAGGACAAACGTTTGTTAATTCTATTTGTAAAAAAAGAAACGCAATGATTGGACACCTTCTACGTCACTCAGAGTGGATGACTACTTTAATGGAAGGTGTGGTAGAGGGCCGTGCTGGAAGAGGTAGACCAAGAAAAGAATACCTGGGAGAGACCATAGCAGGGAGAAGATACAGTGATATAAAGAGACTGGCTTTGGAAAGAAGGAATTTGAATGCCAACCAACCATAGGGTTGAGGAGAAGAAGAAGAAGAGGTGCCACACCTCGAATACCATTTTGGACCTATTGGAAAAGTTACATGTATTTAATCCGAAAGACAAATATAGTATAATGGAATGCTGAGTGCTTCGTCAAAATCTACTACGAGCGTATAGCGTGCGTTTCATAGCATTTAAAGAAGAAATTATGTTGGGAGCCGATTAGAGACTCGGAGGATGCACGCTAAGCTACGTTTGCTTGAGAAATTCAGAACAGGTGTGCTTCAGAGTGACATGTTGACGTTACACTACATTTCTATGTCCAGTACAAGTGATCAAATAAGAGAGATACTTTGCCGAACTTTGACAGATGCCACAATTCGCCCTTCTAACGCTCAGTGAGTGACCGCAATAACAGTTCATTCCAAACTCTCTCCAAAACGCACTTTATTTCTGCACCCTTCAACCACACTTACACGGAAGATGCTCTAAAACCCCCCGCCAAACGCCAATGCGACGGCTCGCAGGGTAGTACGTAGACGTAGAAATCCCATTCGATGAGATGAAATTTAAGACTACGTTAGCAACTCTTTTCACTTTAGATCAATCATTCAATTGACATCCGCCGTACACTACCGCTGACTTCAATGGAGGAAGAGTTTTGTCGGCGAACGGAATGACACGGAAGGGATTCCACGAAGATATTTCCCCCCTCCCCCCCGCCCCGCCCCCCTGGCACAGGAGGGACAGACGGGACAAGGGCAGGCGAGAAAGGTGACCCCCACTCCAATTAAACTTCGACGAAAAACCGCAGCGAGGAGGGGCGGGGCGAAATGGGAGGGTGGGGGGGGGATGAGGGGTAGGGCGACCGGAAAATGTCGACGGGGGGTTCGAGGCAATCAGGGATTGGCCATCCCACCCCTCACAGACAACAATGCGGATCCGCTGGCGCCGCCGCCGCTCTTCCATTGTTGTGAGAGCATTGAGGGCGTTGAGAAATGGCGCGATCCGTCCAAGGCGACGTTGTTCGACCACGTGTCGTCCTCTTTCCACATGTGGCCCAAAGAGTCAGTTATTACAGGAATTATGAAAACTTAAACATAGAGAATATTTGATGAGGACGAGTCGATTTCCCATTCCACCGATTCATTCCAAAGGAGAAATCGAGTCTCGAAAAATTAGAAATTTTCAAAGTCGATTCTGAAAGAAATGAAGCCCATTGAATGGGAATATTTTAAATTCTAATCTGTGTGATTTTAAATTTTCCGGGTTTCACGACTTGGTTGTGTTATTGCTCACTAATCATTTTCCTTTGCTTTAATGTGTCAAAAAGTGGCTCGAGAACACTTAGCAGACACTCTGCATCGTGATTTTCGGAGGAATTGGCTTTACTGGTGGCAATCAACTTGTTCAAATTTCTGTCATGTCATCGCAAGTATGGAGTTACTTGAGCAATTGATGTTGCAAATGAAAGTAACGCGACGTGCAATGTTTGTAACTCACATTTTTTACGCGGGGGAAAGAATATATCGATAATCGGCTCCAATAATCACACTCCCGTGCAACACAATATCAAGTTCACCTTTAGCAATGTTCCATCTACCCATTGACAAGTCCACTATCGTCACTCTTGAGTATTAACAATGAAAAGTCTGTGAGTTCATCAACTTGTGATTCTTTATCGAGTACCCATCGAGTTTCAGCGCATTGAATCTTCGAATTTTTCATTTTAACGTGTAAAGCCCTAAATCATAACCACAATTTATGAATTTTGTTGATAAGCTCCTCAAACCGACGCAGAAAGACAGAACAAAACAATTCAAGTCAAAAGATTCCAGATAGGTGAAGATCAGTAGATTGATCAAATAGATGATCTGCTTAGACCTTCGACCAGTTGAAAATGTAGGCATGGCGAACCTCGTACATCACCTCAAACCTAGACATGTGATGCCCTCCAGCAAAATCCTCCATAACAAAAGCCAAATGAGAATAAACTTAGAGTAAAAATTTGGTTAGTCTAGTGGAAAACTAGCAAAAATGTGCAAAAACTGACCTGAAGAGCGCTGTAACCGTTAGCAGGGAAAGCTGCACGTGGTGCGGGTACTGCGAAGGCTGGTAATTTTGCATAATCCATTACAACTCACTCATAAGAGTCACGAAGTAGCCTCAGACGGCCGAAGCCACGATAGGCGGCGGAAGCCGAATAGGGTTGGCCCTGGCCCATCAAGACACGGACTCAGCGATACGAACTGGGCTATCGGAACTTGGAATGTGAGAGTAGTGTATGGAAAGGAGCATGAGTTGTTGAATGAAAAAAGGTGCGGGCCCCGGTGGCGGCGGGGTAAAGTCCTCGCCTGCTAAACCGAGGATCACGGGTTCGAGTCCCGCCTGGGTGGGTTTTTCACCACCCAAGGCATGGATGTATGTCAACTTCTGTTGGTCCGGTCCCTGGAAAACCTGATGACAAGCTCAGCAGCCTATCGGGATTCCGGAGACAAACGGGCCAACAGAATCGTCCGGCAGCAAAAAAAAAAGTAGAACGAATGGATGTTTTATGTGTATGTGAAACTAAGAGCAAGGGGCGTGATGTTGTTACTATAGATGGCGTTGGTCTGGCACTGTATTCAGGAGTTGACCATAATTTACACGGCAGTCAAGGTATAGGATATAATCCTAAATGAGAGAGCTAAGTTGCTAGTAAGGAAGTACGAGTTAGTATCCCCTAGATTGCTCTGGGTTCGCATGAAAGTAGGCATTAGGAGAGTTTTGATTGTGGCGTGCTCTGCACCAGTGGATGGAGAGAGTGACAGCGTGATAGATGAGTTTTGGGAAAAACTGAGAGAGGTTTTGAATGAATGTAACCCTGGTGAGTGAATAATTGTACTAGGTGACATGAATGGGTGGGTTGGTGTGAGGCGAGATGCATCTGAGAGAGTGGTTGGGCCTTTTGGTGACCCCCGAGTGAATGATAATGGTGAAAACTTGGTGAGTGTGTGCTTGGAAAAAGGATTGTTTGTGTCGAATTCATGGTTTAAACATAAGAGAATACATATGCATACTTGGAAAAGGGGCGATTGTAAAAGCATGATTGATTTCGTTATGTATGATGAAAGATGGAGAGAGTTAGTGTGGGACACGCGAGTGATGAGAGGTGCTGAATGTGGAACAGACCACTATTTCGTATTCTCCAAAGTGAATCTGGGCAAAAGTGGGTGCCAAGAAAGAATCTTGCGCGTAAGCAGTTGAGAGTGAAATTGGAGAGGTTGCTAGACAGCGAGATAAGAATGCACTATGGTTGGATGCTTGAGGATGCTCTATCGTTGAAGCAGAGAGAATGGGACGAGTATATCAGGAACGAGAACGTGAATGATGCGTGGGAGTGTTTAAAAGGAGTAATTGTGGAATGTGCTGAAAGTGTACGGGGAAAAGGAGTGGTAGGAAGAATGAAAGGTGGAATGAAGAAGTGAAAATTGCTGTCAGGGAAAAGAAAGAGGCGTACAAGAACATGATTGCTGCCAAATCTGAGGAAGAGCGTACTAAGGCATGTGAGATATACAGAAAGAAAAAGAATGAATGCAAAATCGTTGTGAAAGAGAGCAAAGAAAGAATGCGTGCGGATGAAGCTAGCAAGATGCAGAGCGATTTTGAAGGCTATAAAAAGCTGTTTTGGAAGTGGGTAAAAAGGGCTGTGATTGGTGAAGGCAGGGGAATGAATGCTGTAAGGAACCAAAGTGGGGAGATCGCGTGGGATGAAAGCAATATCAGGAACTGCTGGAGGGAGTATTGTGAAGAATTATACAATGATGTTGCAGGCGCCGAGGATGAGCCTTGCGAAGTGGTATGCGAGAATGTGATGATGGAAAAGAAGATCAGTGAGAATGAGGTCATAACGGCATTGAGAGTATTGAAAAATGGGAAGGCTGCAGGCGTCGATGGGATATCCAGTGAGATGTTGAAGTGTGGGTGAAATTTACTCATTTGTCGGCTGTGTGAACTTTGTTATTTATGCTTACAGGCTTCTGTTGTTCTAGTGGATTGGAAGAATGCAATCATGGTTCCATTATACAAAGGGAAGGAAAGAAAGACCGAGTATAATAATTATCGGGCCATTAGTTTATCGACCACTCCGGGAAAAGTGTTCAGCAAAAGGTTAATCGAAAGAGTGAGGGAGATTACCTCTGACAGAATATGGGGTGTGCAGTGTGGGTTTATGCCAGGGAGAGGATGCAGTGACCATCTTTTCGCGCTTCAGCAAGTGATAGAAAAATGTATGGGCGTCAGAAAGAAAGTGTATTGTGCGTTTGTAGATTTAGAGAATGCATATGATAGGGTAAATAGGAAGAGTTGTGGAAGGTTTTGAGAGACTATGGAGTGAATGGGAAGTTATTGAATGGTATGATGGCGATGTACGATAATAGTATGGCAAGTGTGAGAGTTGACGGGGTTCTGAGTGATTGGTTTGTAATAAAACAGGGCGTAAAGCAAGGATGTGTAATATCACCATGGCTGAGTAATGTATTTATGGATAAACGTGTTAGAGATGCGTGTGGTGAAAACGACGGTGTTTTGATTGGAAATGTAAACGTGCGAGTTCTACTATATGCGGATGATGTTATTTTGATCTCAGAGAGCCAACAGGGATTACAGAAGCTCCTAGATAAGTTTTGGGAATCGACAGAGAGAATGCAATTGAGGGAAAATGCATGCAAGACTAAAGAAGTAGTTTTCGATAAGGTGAATGGGGAGAAAAACTGTACGATGAGGGCGAATGGTGAAGTACTTGAGTAAGTGGATGATTTTGTGTACTTGGGTAAGATGTTTGCGAAAAATGAACGGATAGATGAGGAGATAAAGAGACGTGCGAATGCTGGAAGGAAAGTGGTAGGTAACATGTGGAGCATATCAAGGAATGAGGAAGCGAAAATTGCCGTGTACAAAAGTTTACTTCTTCCCACTTTGATATATGGTAGTGAAACATGGGTATGGTAGGATAGACATAAGAGTAGACTAAACGCCGTGGGTATGAGTTATCTGAAGAGTGTTTGTGGCAAAAGTAGGATGGATAGTGTCAGAAATGAGGGGGTTATGAATGAATGTGGGTTAAATGCTCCAGTAATGGACGTGTATGAAAGAAGTGTGCTTCGTTGGTTTGGCCATGTTGAGAGAATGGATGAGAGTAGAATAACGAAACAGATATATGAGAGTAGAATGAATGGTGTGAGAGGTAGAGGTGGGCCGAGATAGTTGTGGTTGAATGTGGTTGAGGAAATTCTTAGGAGGAGGAATATTAGGAGTCTTAAAAATAGGAAGGCGTGTATGAAGCAGTGTATGGGGGTAAATGAAGCAAAAGAGGTTTGCAAGGATAGGTCAGTATGGAGGAAATTTTTGAAGCAGAGTTAGGCGTATAAATATAGATGTATGAGTGAAACTTGGTGACTCTGCCTATTCCGTAAAGGAACGGTGTGATTGGTATGTATGTTTGCAAGTATTTATATTCAGTACATGAACACGGGTCGAATTCAGCAGATAGTTAATCGCCACTATATTTAGAACGTTAACTTAAATGGAAAGTTGAGTATTTCATGTTTTTTCTATTTTTTAACGAAACCCGTTTAATTGCTGAACTTCGTCTTGTTTAAGACTGCGTAGCAGATATATATTAAAAATAAGGAATGCAGCACCTCTATTACTTTGGTACTACATCTGGAGCTAGGAGTGTTTCTTCATGTAAACATTTACATACAGGCCTCTTTGCAGTCAAAAACTCAAAAAATCCTGCCTTTTATATATAATTTGAGGTCAGTTGAATTTTCATTTCCATTTGCGTCGAAATTCAACATATTTTATTAAAGATTCCGCATACGTCCGCCGTGACCCACTAGTCTCCGCCCAGAGATTCAATTCGGAAAACATTTTGTCTCCGATATATTTTTCGCTGGCATCAACTTTGGAATGCAAGGCTGCATCTTCTAGGGATATGGGAAGTGGTTGCCGCACACTTCTGAATCAATTCAGTCGTTTCCTTTCATTCCGCACTCCATACGGTCGAGGGCGTGGCCTTTGGACGGTGGAGTGATCTCCTTCATCTCATTCCGTGCCTTCCGCAGACACAGCTTCCTCCCCATAGTGGACCCATACTCTCTCAATCCAGGAAAATTTCCTTTTTTTCGCGGAAAAAGCGGAAAACAAATATAAGTTTCAGTTTAAATAAATTTTCCCCCTTCACTTGGTCTCAAATCCGCGGACCATAGTTCGGGAGTTGAACACGCTACCTCGAGGCCATGCTGGACCATCAATGCCTATAATAAACTTGCAGCCATCTAGTCTACTCCGCCTCATCTTTCGTGACCAAAATATCCACTTTTGAGAATCGCACTCCCTAGCTCCGCTGGACTTTGAATATTAGCATTCAGTGATATATTCGCACGCTTCCCATCGACGACATAATCGCAGTGAAAATTTTCAGGGGGTAAAGGTGTTTAAAATTGACGAAGACCACGTGTATTCAATATGATTATAATGTTTCTCTCTTGTCATTTTCATTTCATTTACTCGTCCCACGTATATCAGTACTACTGAAAAAGGGACAAAAACCATATTTAATTTATATAAGACTAACGATCGCTTCATGAGATCAAACAAATTATTCTATAAATTGCTTCTCAAAAGTTCGATATCAACTGAATCTAAAAAACTATCCGAGAAAATAGAGAGCGCAAAGCCCTTTGAAGATATCATCAACAGTGATATCTCATCTTCAAACTGCACAACCTTAGGCAGACATCTAGATGTATTTACCAAGAATACAATTTTCAAAAGAAGTTGGGAAGAAATGATCGTGGACCATTAGCCACCTCTGCCTCAGCCGTCAAAATTCGCCTAATTTTCAGAATACTGTAAAATAATATAAAATTCTCTTCAAAAATTACTTCTTTACCTCAAGTCGAGGAACAGAAAGTTTTGTAAACGGGAAAATATTTTATGAAATGTCATGCTCAGCTCAAGGATAATTTTAAGGATTATGTTATAATCACGAGCTGAGTTTTCAAGCAGCATACTAGAGAGGGCTTATTACACAATTGTATAGTTATTGCAAAGAACGGATCGCTTACTGATTAATGGACAACCCTAGACCACAATCGTTACTCTTAATCTCCGCTTTCATCCTTGTTAAGCCTGCATGCATGACTCCCTGACGTTGAAATATACTTCCTCTCTTTAGATTAGTCCACTTACAGAGAAAGGCCACTGAGTTTTCATTCAAGTGATCAATAATGCCCAACACTTAAATAAGGAAAATCGATCACAAGTTCAAAATCTGTCGATTAGAGAGAGTCATTTCAAACATCGACAAACAAGCCATCAATCCCAGCCAGAACGTCTCCGTCTCGAACCCCTAAATAAGAATAATATTCATCCTCTCGTGATTAAGCGGAACGAATGGCAATACACGATTTAAATTTCAACCCCACGACGTCCATCCAAAGCAAATCCGCTTTTCCCACCCTCTCCTCACACTCGAATCCACCCCTCGACACTAGGCACCGCCCACCGACCGACCCACCCCTCGAAAACCAACCCCTCTCTCTCAACCCCCTTCTTCACCGCCACCCTCTCCCCCCATCCCATTCACTCCTACTCACTCCTCTTTCCGCGGCCAAACCCATATCTCTCTCTCTCCACATCTCAATCTCTTCTCCCTCCCCTTCCACCAAACCCACCCTCCCCTATGAATCGTCTTAACCATTCCCTCCTCCCCCATTCCACTCAACTCCACTCCCAGCCAATCCAAAAGTGGAAATTAAGGACGCTAAACAGTCGTAACGGATATGTAACGGATGTTACGTTAATACTCAATGCAACGTATACTTTCTCTCAAATATTTTACATCCATTTCAAGAGAAAGAAAAGGATTTTCTCAATAAATAGTGCAGGTTTAATAGCCATAATTGAATTTTTAAAAAGTGCAGTCGAACATTATGAGATGCGTGACGGACGTTACGCATCCCATTGTATCACATTCACGTGACATCATGCTTCACATAAATATCTCTTTCCGGATTTCCCAACTAATTATACTATTTAACAAATCTTTTGACAATGGCATTTTTCCGTAATGCCTGAAACCCTGCTATATAATCCCTGTCATAAGTCCGACAATAGAGCTAATATTAGGAACTATCGGCCAATTGCGATTCCATCATGCCTAGCTAAGATTCTTGAAAGTTTAGCGGATGTAAGTTATCCCCTTTACTGAAAAACACCATCGTACCACAACAGCACGGACTTAGAAAAGGCTTATTCATTGAGTCTAATCTCTTGACGTTTAATAGTTACTTAATTAATGCTATTGAAAATGGTCCTTCAAGTTGACACAATATATACAGATTTCTCAAAGGCATTTGACAAGATCAACCATGTATTGATATTGAACAAATTAGAGGAAATTGGTGTCCTAGGGAACATACTCAATTGGTTTAATAGTTACCTGTCAAACCGTAAAAACATGAAATTTGATTTGGCTTATTCCAGGCGTATGATACTAATAAATTCTTCTCAGGTTTTCCACCAGGTTAAGTAATTGTAACAGCCGACGTTTCGATAGCTACCTCCGCCAAGGCATTTCAGTACCTAGATTGGTGCCTCCTTATATACCTACCTATCGGTTTCGCGCCAAAAGAAGTCAGGTTCCCTGTGATTGGCTGGCGCCAATCTTCACCCTTCCCCACCTTAATTTTGCGGACTGCTGGATTCCAGGCAGCGCTTAAAGCATATCCCGTGCCGCGGTTAAAGTTTTTCAAGAAGAACTGCTGAAGAAAAGCTGAACAATTTTCAATAAGTTATTGTAATGAAATAGTGCATAAAAATATCCTTTTATGAATCATATAATGTAAAAAATGAATGCCTTGTCACATTGTAAAAAGGACTTATACCCGTGAATAAAATATTATTTAAGTTACTTAAGTATCATTCCCCTCCGAGTCCTTGGCAAGCATCGGGTTTCATTGCCGTCATAATGGCCGATAACTCGATAGGGGTTGGGCAGTTATCGCAGCCACGTCCGACTCCCATCGGATATGTGACTACGCTGCCGTTGGGTCGTGCGTACAGGGTAGACGGAGGGACCCAAGTAATACGGCCTTCTGCATGCGAGCTGCAAGTGACTCCGCCTGTGCCACAAAGGACGGAATGCGCTTGATGCTCTCCAGCATCGAGCCCTTAACTCACCGAGCACACCTATGATGAGGACAACCATTAAAACAGAGTGTCCTGGGTAGCCGAAGCTCAAAAAGCAGGTCTTGATATTTCGCCCGTTTATCCTCCTCCTTTGCATCCATGTTCGTTTCAGTCGGAGCCGAAAACTCTATCACGAACTTGGGGCATGAGAGGTGGTCGAGGAGAACGATATCAGGCTTGGTCGCCTCCAACTGCCTGGTGGTGGAAAAGGAGTGATTCAACTTGATGGTTCATTTTTCGTTCTCCACCACGGACTCAATATCTCCAGGGGATACGGCAGCACAGGAGTGTCGTCGATGCTAAAATGGTGTCGTAGATGATAATATAGCATCTGCAGGGCCACATTGTGTCTAGCATAATACACGCCAACTTGGCGTAATATCTGCAACCGGAGAGAAGGTGACTCCGGCTGGGCTCGGCACGCCCTGCATCTCGGGTCCCCAACCTCCGTCTTCAATAAAGAGTGCATCCTTGCCATATACCCCCTGCGATTGGGCTCGCTGGCAGCATGAAATACGAGGAGGTCGCCCCTTATAGGGATTCCGTCCACTCCATAGGAGCTCCATTCTTGGTGTTGCTGTTATTATTATTGCCACACCCACTGGGGCAATCCCATCCGTGAGGGGCACCCGGTTGTGGGATGCACTTGTGGTCGACTTTCTCGGAACCAGTTCATCTGCATGTGGAGTGGTGAGCCCCAAATGCAGACGTCAACCATTGGCCGGCAGAGCCACGACCAGATACGCCACGAATAGGTGTTCCGCTTTTGCACCCAAATATCACATGGAATGGTAGTAGAGCGCAGGAAATAAGAAGTAGAATTTATCAGGGAAAGACAGCCTTCAGTAAAGTTAGGCAACTGTTTTCGACCAAATCAATCAAAATAGGCTTAAGAAATAGATATGATGAGCGTATTTTTGGAGTGCAGCGCCGAACGGAACAGAAACATGAATAGTCAAGAGGAAAGAGGTGAGATAGTATATGGAGGCATTTGAAATGCGGCCGTGGCGAAGAATGGAAAGCATTAAATGGAGTGTTAGAGAGAGAGATAAACGAGAAAGTGCCGGAAAGAATAAATAAGAAAAGGAGAATTATGAGAAGAGTGAGAAAGAGGAGATCAAATTGGAACAAATCCTGAGGAAAGACTGCCCCACGACATAAGACATTATAAGTTGACGAGGTAGGGCAGAAGTTACGTAGAGTAAAAGGGGGCAACGAAAGAGGCGAGAGCAGCACTCGATGGAACAGTTCAGATGAAATCTGTCGCGGGGCAGATCCACCCTCAGTGACAAGAGGGCTCCGTCATGTGCACTTCTCACCCCCTTCACCCTCCATCTCCTCTCCTTCCTCACCCAACCTCATGACTCGCAAAAATCCACCGATCCTTTTAGCCCGCAGATGGACCCGTTGGGGAGGGAATACACGGCCAGAACAGAAGGAATCCACTTCCCTTTCCTCCACCTTCCCCTTTCCTCAACCCATCGAAAGCGACGCTAATGGCGCCGATCGACCGATGCAGCAAATCACTCGCTAAAGAGACCATTGTGACGCGAAAGCGAATCAAGTCCAATTAAGCCTCTCTCTCTCTCTCTCTCTCTCTCTCCTTCTCTCTCCCTCTCTCGCTCTTTGTTCGCCAATCGAGTTTGGCCATTTTCGCCAGCCGTGCGAGACACAAACCGGCATCTGATAATGGACCAATCGATCGAGAAGGATTGCCCATTGTCACAGAGAAGATACTGCCAGAAAATATCCAGGTCACATGATACATCTCCCTTAGGTGTCATCACTGTCCTTACATTCAAATCAAAGTCTCTCCTCGCCACTGCACCGAACCCCAATGGTGAACTATCCTTCAAATTACAATTTAATTGTGACGAGTTTTAGGACTCACGACAGCACAAGAAAAAAGACACCTGTTCTACAATATACTATATTAATGCGCTTAGTCATTACTTACACGTCACTAAATTAGGAAAAAAATCGAAATGTACTCCGAGGTTTGCCTGAAGAAGTGAAATGAAGGAGCGATGATTCTATAATCGAAGTCAGTGACCGGACCAAGCAAGAAATGATGGAGAGGATACTGAAGTTTTCGTTGATATCACAATTTCGTTGTTTTCTTGCGTTAGATTTACTTTTTAAAATATGTTTTAATTAATTTCAAATTGTTTTTATCGTCAATGTAAATAAAAACAAGATAAATAATAAAATGAGAAGAATCGCATAAGTACTCTCGGGTATTTCACCCGCAGGTTGCGCAGCTCCATTCTGAGGGACATTTAGACGCTAACTAGGAATTGGAATCGTTCCGAAACAGTCGACTATCACCTTCGACCCTGTGCTTCGACATTTGACTAGTCGGCACAAAATGTCGACTTTCGTCGATCTTTTCGACTTTAGCTCGATTTCCAAAACAATGAGTTAACGCGGTTTTTCAAAAGCAAAAGAAAAAAACAGAAACTACGTTTCTATGATGTGTAATTTATGTTGACCACGTTGCAATTGAATTGAGACAAAAGTAGTGTAGGTCAACGTAATCAGCACAGCAATTTTACGTGAAGCAATAATTATGTTCTAAAAAAACAATACATAGTCTTGACTCGACCAGCTCAAACTCAGTTCTGTTTAAAATGAGAAAAAGTAAGATAATTGTGGTCACGAAATAAGGTGTTAAAAAGTTAAAGAAAAGATAATCGGTTCGGTTAAAACAATGACAACTCTTCCCACAACCGGAGGGGAAAGAGCCATGGAATGGAATCCCATTTGCTTTAAGTTTCCCCTGAGGCCTATCTCTCTTGACTACATTTCTCACTTAGAAAAAGAGTTTGTCACGTGGCTCCGATGTTGTCGAGATTGTAATATAGATAGCTCATGGCCTCTTCGTGGGAATTAGAGCATTTTCACTTAATTTAAAGCCAGAAGGGCATACCGGTCGGTCGTCACATTCTTGTGGGCAGATGATGAGCGCTTGCTACATTTAGATACAGAATTCGGTCGTTGGGGAGCGGTGCACCATTTTGGCCGGTCTTCACTCACCGGTTCTGGAACTGGAGGTGGCTGGGTAGACTGGATGGATGAGGATGGAAAGGAGGCTGAAGATGGCGTTGATACTGGGCGCCGATAAATATAGCTTGCCTATTAGAGTGCGGTAAAAAGAAGGATAGCATTGGCAAAGAAGGCCTATGAAAATAAAAAACATATTCTAGGAAATAGCCACATCAAAGTAGAAATAAAGAAATCTTTTGCAAAAACGTTTTTATAGAGCACACTGTTATATGGCTGTGAAAGCTGGACATTGAGAAAGATGGAAAAGCCGCGGCTGGAAGCTATGGAAATGTGGTTATGGAGGAGAATGATAAAAACAAGATGGACTGACAGAAAGAGCAATGAAGAGGTGCTAAGGGAAATAAAAGAAGAAAGAAGATTGATGAAAGAGATGGAGCAAAGGAAGGTTAAATTCATTGGTCATGTTCTTCGACATAATAATTTTTTAGGAAATATGATGGAGGGAAAGGTGCTCGACAAGAGACGCAGAGGAAGGCCAAGAAAGAAGTTCCTAGATAATGTACGAAGTACATTGGGATTAAAAACATATGCTGGTTTGAAGAGAGCTGCAGTCCACACAGGGACACATGGCTGCAGAGACAAGAAGATGATGATGATTTGCGTGCGTGTTTTTCACGCCACTCTTTGGCCCCTCGTCTCCGATTGGTCCGCTCAGAGTCTTCTTGGAAAATTGCTTTCCAGGCAGCGGAGAGTGAATAGCCCTCGTCTCTATTGTAGTTGTTGGGGTGTTTTTCAAGTTCCACCGCTTCTCTTATGAGATATGTGTGTCTTCTTTGCAGAGAATAGTCATCCCTGAGAATAGAATAATGTGCTGCGGTCCCTCCCAGGCATGCTCTGAAATAGCAGAGCGCTGGACCTGACTCTGTTTTGCAGCCCTTAGATGCTCCTGCATGCGGCCCTTGAGTGCTCTGGAAGTTTGCCCAATGAACGTAGAGCCGCAGCTGCAAGGCAAAGAGAGCAGATGTATTCGTTGGCGTCTTCGGGGAAGGTGGTCTTAGGCCTTGCATAGAATGGTGGCCGTCTTCTGCATCGGTTCTTCGGTTTGGATCTCGTCATTACACTACTTTTTAAAGGCTATATACAGCGGCGCCACCTGAGCTGACTTATCATCTTATCATTTGGACCTCAGTAAACCTGCAGGATAGCCGTCGAAATGTCGTTCCCAATATGAATCAACTCGTCGGAAATCGCGGAAAACGGAAGAATCAACCTTCATCCAAACCCCGTGGAAGCCTGAACCACTATTCCGTCCGTCTTATCTTTCATCTCATATTTCACTCGATTTCAGCGTTTTACTTCTCTCCTCCTGCTGGTTGCAGACACCCTTTTTTCAGAGCCTTGTGCGCACAATTTCAATTTTTTAGAAGCTCAGTAATAGGTGTAATCGTGCGTCGGAAAAAAGTACTTATGCAATGAATAAAGATCTCTAGGGTATTCCACCGGGTTGGCATTATGAATTGGAGTCGAAGTCGACTTTTTTGAGATCAAAAGTCACGTAGCCATATTTTATTGTAACCTGTACTACACCACAGAGGTAAAATACTCAAAAACCCGATAAATGTCCCTGATGATGATACCAATGTATTGCAATCCGGGACGTGTCCAGAACCATTACCATTTATAACTCAGTGTACTTCATATCAAAGCATGAGTCCTCTCCTCGTAGCGTCCAAATTTCACGCGTCACCTGCGCCTGACCGTGACATGAGTCTTCACTCATTTCATCCTGGTTTTCTGGCCTCTGCGAAAGTGCACCTTCAAAAGGACTCACCTTTCACTCCCTCCACTGCGTGAAAATGGCGCCTCAACTCGCATTCTCCTCCTGCTAAGTTCTAGAGTCGTCACAGATATTTTTTCAAACTCTCTCCCCAGAGCACTCCTTATTAATTCCCGACCAGTTTCACCATTGACGTCCGAAATTATACCGAGCACAACACTCTCCTACACAACATCACCCAGATACACTAAATTTTAAGCTGTGGCTTGGATCCCACATCAGTCACTTGATTGCTAAGAGACTTTAAACGCTACTTTTGAATATTTGTCTAACCATTACAAATCCAACCGTGTGCATAAAAGTTCACCTTCTGGCCTTTTTCCTAATTACATGAGCCCAAGGTAGTCTTCTATTTGCCATTTTTAGGTGATCACCGGGTTAATTCTCATTCAGAACTCCAATGCTATTTCGCCGATGTAGCGTCTCCGGACAAATGCATATCGAAGGGGATCTCCACGATGATGAGTCCCCGACACACCTGTTAGAACACTGGCATCCTGAACGGAACGCCCTGATGACATTGCAGCCTTTCTACAACACTTCAGCCTCGTCTTTCGTATCGATTAAAATGATCCGAAGGAAAGAGTGACGTATATTTTCCATAATAAGACCGTTAATACGAAAGCGAGTCGCGCAGGTCACGGGATTACCGACACTCTTTGAGAAGTCACGACGGAACACGACTGCGACGTTTTGCGATTTCGTAGGGAATAGAACCTCAAGAATCCGACTCGACGAACTCAGAGAAGCGATTTCCCTCGCAGAGCAGCCGTAGTGTGGACCTTCCCGGATACCGCATTCGTTGCCAGGCGACCGTCCTCCCTTCCCCTTCAGCACCTCACCCACTCACCCCCGGCAACGGAAGCGATATAATTCCATTCTCCAGCCGCGAGCGCCGCCAAGCGTCATTTCGCGGCACTTTTCCTTCTTCCCGACACGCAGCATTCAGTGTCCTCTCGAAACGACGTTCATCATCATCTCTCTCTTTCTCCGTCGAAGTTTTGTTTTTCAATGATTAACGGGAAAAATGAACAAAGGGACTCATTTTGATGAAGGCTCCATTTCCAATGCGACCACAGTACTGCGCGACCATTTGGCCGTTAGAGGTCGACATCAGGAGGGAATTTAATGAAGGACTTCTTCCACTTTCAGTTAGTTTGATTTTCAATCCACCATTGATGGAGCATTCCTCAACCTCATTCTTAACTTTCTTTCTCTATTTATTCTTTCGATTGATTTGATTCGTGTTCCCTCCCTCGTTTAGACGATGCTCCGCGTCGGATTAATGTCACCGATGCCCACGGTCCTCTCATTGAAGTCATTCACTCGGAAATAAGAGGACTCAGCGCACAATCATGCAGTTGACACGTTTGGAGACGTGATTGGTCGCCAAATGACGCAGAAAAAGCGACTAAAACTAGCAATGCGGTCGTTTAAATCACTCTTGGCAGTTTAAGTAGTAAAGGCGACAAAGCTAAGGCAAATACGCAAGAGTATTTTAAGGCCGTATAATTGCCTTTTTTTCTTCGGAAAATAAAAATAATATCCAGGTCAAGTGACAAGATATTACATCCGTCACCTCACTTTATTGAGTATTTGCAGAAAAAAATGACAAGTTGGCACCACTAAATATTCTTCCATAGTCGTCATACCACAGAAACGAAAGATGCATGCCTATTGTGACTGAAAGTCCTCACGGATCGAACATTATCAATGCGTCAACATTTTGTTTGTTTCTCATTGTTGGAGACGGCCGCGATCTTCTGAATCTGTAAAAAAAACTCCATGGTAAGAGTCATACAATATAAGGATCACACCCATTATGTGGCCAGGTAAAATAGGAATAATTGCACGGGTAAAATATTACGCCGGGGAAAATTACGACTTTTCTATTATTCCGATCACGTAAATAATCGCCCTGACAGTTTTCCATATCGCGTGCTCAAGTGTAACCGCTATTTTTCAATTGCCGTCATTTGGACAAAAACGTATTCGCCCTTCACCAAATATTTCCAGCTGCTTTCCGTCCCTAGTTTTAAGACATCCAAGGAGAGTTCTTAGGATATCAAGTGGGAGCGCTGCTCTTCCAATGCCGTTTGTTTTTTTTTAATAACGACAAAGCGGACGAAGGAACCAGAAGACACCAACCCCGGACCATTTTTATAGGCCGCAAGGTGTAAGTAGCCAGATCATAGCTTGGTCATTCATACGGCAAATTAGCCTTATAGTACATATTTTTAACATTCACAGGACCAGTAATTAATTTTTTCTGCGTTCACTTTAACTTTTTACCGATTCTGGTGAATGTTACCATCGTGCACATCTTCTCTGCTTCGCATTATCCGATGCTAGATTTACTTTTAATAAAGGGATCCATCTGTTCGCTATGAAGCGCTGTTCAATTCGCAGTTCGCGCGCACCAATTTTTCCAGGACTTGTGCGCACTATTGCGCGGCGCGAGCTTCCAAACAGATCGGTAGCGGAGTTGATGCACGCCATGCAATAAAATAAATTTCAAAATTATTTTCATCGTGTCAATTATGAATAATGCTACAGCGTTAATGATGTATTGGTTAAAATTTCAAACTTTTCGCCATGCAGTTTAAACCAATTTACAAATCACATGCCATTGTAAATTCATATTCTTCACATGGGGAGCGTAGTCTTTTATCACAGGTAGGCCCCGTGCAGACCCTAACCCCTGATACACCTTAACTTTGAAAACTTGTTTTAAAGGCTTGAAAACTAATTTTAAAAAATTGGTCCGTCATTTGGCACGAAATCCATTGCTGATAAAATAAACTGAACAATCTCTCATGATCAGCAATTTTCTATTCTGTTTATCAATATTAGTTCAACCTTTTGTTATATTAGTAAGCAGATAAAACTGAATACTATTAATACAGGACGTTATTAGCGTAAACACATTATTCGAGCCTTTCCACGAGAAACATTATCATCCTCCAGGTGAGTCCACTTGCAAACAGAGTACATGGGTAATATTAATCCCTAAAATTAAAACGTTTTAAATATAACAGCGTGGAGTAAACACATTCATCTGTAGACGAAGTTATCGCCAATTCTTGTCACAATTGCATATTAATCTGTAATGGGTGATCAAAACTCTGGGGTTTTCAACGGGGTAACTTTCAACATATCAGGTGATATCAGCAATGTCCCATTAGTAGCAACTACGTATCAATGTGGTATTAGAAAATTAAAATAGAATATCGCTTAGTTTTTCAGGAGAAAATGTTGTTTTTTGAACTGCTGCGCAAAAATTACCAAAGTTTCGTTCTTTTTTTCAAGGCTGGGAGAAAACGTACGGTTAAGGAATATACATACTCTTGCGCATGGGACGGTTACGAAAGTGCAATAGAGCACAGGGCGCAGAGGCGCTCAAGCGATTGAAGTAAACGCAAGAGCGGTCGGGAGGATCTCCGGGATAGTTTCCATCTATGCTCTACACTCATGATAAACTAGTTATCCTGGAAGGACATAGCGAGAGGGAACCGCTCCCAGCGCCACCCGGCGACATCGTGTACGGCGTGTTCGACACGAGCGCCAAAATGCAGAGTGCTGCACACTGAATTAGTGGGAGTTTGAGAAAAATCGAAATGTATGTGCTAGCTTTAATATCGAGCGCCTGCGACGAACACACTGCAATCATGAAATCAAATGATTTGGATTCTACAAGGCATATCGCTGATTTGAGTCAGGATCCACCTGGCCATGAAGGTTAACTAGACTAGTCCGCATGTGACTTAGACTGCCATGTCAACAGTTTCATTTCGAATAAATTCATTTAAAAAATAATATTTTTTCTCCTATGATCACCACCATAACTATGGAATAGTCAAATAGGAAAATACAACGGAATCATCGATAGAATAGTAAAAAAGCAAGACGATTAACGATTAATTGGATTTGATTGACTGTCATCGTGAAAATAATAATATCAATAATCCTCACCAATATGTAAACATCTTATGATGTCTGTTTATTTGTCACTCAATCACATAATAACGACTGACCCGATTGCGCCAAAATTTAGCAGGATGATACCTACTGCATCCGGTTCAACAAATTTATGTTTGAAAATTCACGTCCGTAAGTGTCTCAGGGCCCCAGGACGGCCCTTAAAATTTTCTCCGATAAGAAAAGTATTGGAATTAATGTACTAGTATTATTTTTTTTCTTTTTTAAATTAGTTATTCACAAGATATAAGGTTAAAACTTTCATAACCGATGGCTGAATGAATGTAAAATTTAACTGCAGGTAAGACCATTGCTTCCGGGCTTCGCTGCGTTACGTTATCGTGATAATGACTCTTCGTGGCCAATGCTGACCACATTTTTAAATCAGGTCCACCGATGGAATTGGAATATAAAGACCGTCCTTGATCGACCGGCCTTCCAGCATCGCGGCCAATCAGCGTCGAGAACCCTCATTTGGGCGTGTTTCTATTCACGAGTCTTATTCCATTGAGGAGTTGAGGAGGAGTCTGTGGCCGTCGTCTCCACATTGAATTCTTCTTTCACTTTCTCTTTTTATAATAGCCTCCCGGAAGAGTAGATGGAAATAATACTGATCTTTGGCTAAAACTCGTACGTCACGAATTATTATGTGATGTCCCACGTTGGAGAATGCCAGCTATTCGACTGCAGACTGCACGCAGTGCTTGTTTTTGAGAGCCCTACAATGATCGCTCAGACGGACCGATATCGCCCTCTTTCTTTGCCCCACATACTTCTGGCCGCAGCTGCAGGCAATCTCATATACTCCTGCGTATTAGAAATCTGGGATTTTTCCCTTCGATCTTGGAAGACGGTCGCTAATTTTCTCCACCCCGCTATATTTTGATATGACGTCGTGTTTATTTTAAGGACTCTCCCGATCTCTTCTGTCGTTCCAGAGATGAACGGCAGCGTTGCAAAGCCTCTAGGCTTTGGAGTCTTCTTAGTACCATTGTTTTCCTCTTACATAGTCCTCAGTACGTTCCCTGCCAAACCCCCTTTTGGCTGCTTGTAAGGTAACAGGTCGATGTAGATGGTCCTGACCAGGGCCTTGGACTGTCCTTTCATCATTAGTACCGCCGAGACATGTTGTTCTTCCTACTTTCGCGACTTTTCATCTGATATTGTTTAGGCTCGATGAAGAAGAGTTCACACAGGAGATCTTTTAATGTGAGGGTGATGAGGGGAGGAGGAGTGCAAATAACTGTCGGTGTGCTTCTCCTTTCGATAGACTCAAAGACCTCGCGATCCGTCGTCATTCCTCGATATTTCTACATCCAGAAAGGGTAGGCGTCCATCTTGCTCATTCTCGATCGTGAGTTTAATCGCAAAGTGCTGAGATTTTAGGTGCTGGAGAAAGTGGTCAAGGGATTCCCTGCCATGCGGCCAGATTACGACGACCTTCGCGACGTTTTTGACGAAAAATCTCAATTTCCGTCCGATTTCAACAATGGCCCATTTTCTTGGCAACCTGAGGAATACCCATAAATGGGTCATATGCGCCTTTTACGGCTTTTAAATAAACATAATAGCACAAAAAGAGTAGTGTCTCTATAAACTCCCTTGTCTCAGGCGTAACTTTAATGGAATTTACTTAGCATATTGAATGAGAAGCAGTAACTTTGTGATTCCACATTTATTTATTGTAAACGACCCGGGTTTCGACGTAGCACGTCATCATCAGGTACAGATATCCCAGAACACTCAATACCTCTCCCACACCTAACTACCTACAACTCATCCTCCCCAACCTACGCCACCCTCCATCTCGCCCTCTCGCCCCTCCCCCTCTCCCCTCCCCCCCTTATGTTTGTGACTATATATGCTGAGTGTTCTGGGATATTTGTACCTGATGATGACGTACTACGTCGAAACCCGGGTCGTTTACAATAAATAAATGTGAAATCACAAAGTTACTGCTTCTCATTCAATAGTGTCTCTATATTCGTTACTCATTTACTGAAAAACCACTAAACCGAATGACCTGAAATTTTTTATAATAACAGCGTACACGCTAACTTGAGCTATAGACTTTTTTTTGTAATTTCTCAGGGCTTCAAAGGCCACTAGATTGGGCCTCTTCAAACATTCTAATCAACGGAGAGGTTTCCTATATTGATTATAAAGATGACTTTTAACCGAGATATAGCGTTGAATTTTCGTTATTGGATGGCGGCAAAAATATATAATTTAATTCTGGTCATGGATTATGTTGTTTAATTCGTATTTGGATAAAAAATACTTTTTCAATTTCAAAGATATCGATATAATGTTTAGATTTAGATTCTATAATAGAATATTTCCGTGGCAACCTGAGTAATGGCTATAAATGGGAATTTCACTCCCGGCATTTAATTGGTAACATTAGTTTAAAAGATGACATTTAGCTAACTTCAGATAGGTATATTTCGGCCATGTTATTTTGTACCCTAACCTCTCTCTGTGTCCTGAACAGCTTTTGCATGTTATCTACAATAAGTACGTCTCATCTTCTATATTATATACAGCCCTTTGTGCAATTGACTGACTCACGTACTCAACGATACAAATTCCCGACCACTTCTAGACGAGCTGGGAACATGAACTATGCATGATCTTCATGCAAATAATCTTAATTTACTGCTAACTGTAGAACTTAGGTCATTAATATAAATAATGAATAAAGTATGGCCGATGACACTTCCCTGAGGAACACCGGATGTGACTTCGACCATATCAGAGCTAAAACCATCTATGACTACTATTTGTTATCAATCACTGAGAAAGTCACTTATCCAATTTACTATTTTTCTATTAACTCCACATGATTGCAATTTATATATGATTTTTTTGTGAGGAATGCCTTCTTGAAATCAAGGAATATCGCGTCGTCTTGCTTAATCGATTCTCCTGATTTTATGATATCATGAAGGAAGAGCGCAAGCTGTGCTTCGCAGGACCTACCCTTACGGAAGCCGTGCTGACTGCTATGTGAGAAGTTACGATTATCCAGGAATATCATAATAATACTAACGACAATGTGTACGAGAACCTTGCATAAAAGTGATGTTAGCGATATAGGCCGGTAATTTCCTGGGTCACTTCTATTTCCTCTTTTAAATATCGGAGTGACATTGGTTATTTTCCAGTCTTGGGGCACCTTGCCTTCGGATAATGATTTGCTAAATATAATTTCTAAGAATGGTGCAATCTGTGGTGCTAACTCCTTGAGAACGCGTGCAGGTATTCCTCCAGGACCTGGGGACTTGTTACTTTTAATCGAAGGCAGTTGTTTAATTAATCCATCACGCTGAATTGTTATGTCAGCCATCGGCTCGTTAAAGTCAGGAATGTCTAAATTGTGAATTGTGTCATTCTTAGTGAATACACTTTCGAAGCAGTGGTTCAATAAATTGGCTTTGTCAATACTGTTGGTGACCACTTTGCCAGTTGTGTCAAATGAAGACTCTACTGCCGAAGATACGCCCTGGAGCTCTCTCGCGTAGGACCAGAATGACTTGGGTATTTCATCTAGCAATTCACCTGGGATTTTTTAATTGAAATTTCGTAGAGTAGTGTGCATTATTTTATTCGTATTTGTGCGTTGAGCAACGTATATTTCTTCGCCACAAGCTCTGTTGTTTTGTTACTTAACTAAATAGAATTCTTATATAAATTGAGTGGTTGTCTTTGTCTCCTCAGCTCCTGCCTTATTTCGTGGTTATACCAACGAGGTTCTTTACTCTCCTGTTTGAATTTTTATGGAATATATTCATCGATTCCTTTACGTAGTATTTCAAAACATATCTCCATGATACTTCGGTGCTCTCGTTCTTCATTGTGGCTACGAATTTCGTGAATGATGCTTCTAACACCTCTGCGAATTTTATGTAATCGCATTTTTCAAATAAGTAGACTTTACGTTTGTGCTTAAAGTGGAATCTACAGTTGTTTTCAAAGTCGTAAAAATTACTTTATGATCACTTATGCTTCTAGGATACCGACGTGTTTAATCATTCCAGGGTGACTAACAGCAGAAACATCTTCTATCTAATTACCTCTCGTAGGTTCGTTTACTACTTGAGTAAGAGAGTGGTGTGAAAGTGTATTAAATCAGGCCTCGCTTATATCACCCTTCCTATAACTTGGTTCTACGCTGTTGGTTTTCCAATTTAGAGCCGGGGGGGCTGAAATCCCCACTGATAATTTTTACGCTTTTGTAATTATTCGAGGTAAATGATGTTGAGTTTCTGATTTGTACAAAACGTCGATCATGGAATCTGGTGGCCTGTAAAATGAGCATGTATGCATATTTCTTTTGTTTTTTTGCTTAATGGTACACCAAACGCTCTACGAGGGACTCGAGGGACGCTGCTCCCGAGGTTAGCCCGGCAGGGAGGACGGGAAATCTATTGACAGGGAGTTATTACATCCGGCGGATTGTGCCCTCATTGCGGAAGAGGGAAATGAGAGACGGAGCGAACCAACGGGTCACCTACTGGCGTATACCAGGAGGATTAGTAACCAACACCACGGCCGAGATACGAACAGCGGTTGGAGATGCCGACTGCTCCAGGTTACGGGTGGTGGTAGCCCATGTCGGCACCAACGATGCGTCCGAGCGTGGAGATGATGAGATATCAAATTCCTTCAGGGATTTAATCTCAGAGGTGGAACGCGTCCGGAGGGCATCGGGTGCCGATTTGCGGCTGTCCATTTGTAGTGTTGTTCCGCGGACCGACCGGGGTCACCACTTTAGGGGCAGAATTGACTGTCTGAACAGGAGGCAGCTTGAATTCTGTGCAGGCATTGGAGCAGAATTCATAGACTTGAGAACGGTGCTCGGACGGTCTCCTGCTCCCCTCTACCACTTTTGGGTGCATTACTCCGCCCAGGCGTCAGAACGGGTGGCTCACAGGATGTTTGAGCATTGTAGGTATTTTTTAGGCTAGAGAGTAGTTCAAGTAGCGGGATTCAAAAGTATACACCCGACGAAAGCCTCCGAGTTAATCCGAGTAACGTTAACCTTCACTGCCGTAAAAACTTAGGGGAATCACTAATAAATAAATGTTACTTCCATAGCGTAAATAATTCCAACATGCGCTCTCAAAATACGCGCATACGACGCACACCCTCATATTTTCCTGTTTCGTCCTTTCAAGCTCATCTCGAGCCTGATTCTCCCAGAAGTTGGGCTCAGTTGAATGTGTGAGTGAGTGATTTTGTGAGTGCCTGCGAGTGTGATTGCTCCGTGTGTGTGTTACCATAACTTAAGGATCGTTAACGGGGTCTCTAAAGCCCTGTTAAGGATTCCAATTGGGTTGAGTGTGTGTGTCTGTGAATGGTCGCAGGCGAGGAATTAACGTTCCGGTAAACCTTCACAAGGGTATTATTTAATGACCTAAGTTCTACGGTTAGCAGTAAATTAAGATTATTTGCAGACGATACAGTTATCTACGCAGTGGAATGAGCGAAGAAGCGGACTTTGAAGCTCTGTATTCGGACCTTAACAACGTTAATTTGTGGTTCCAGGTGTGGGGGGTTAGAATTAAATATCAGCAAATGCACCAATGTTCACTTCCTGCGAAATTCAGCACGAAAATGCCATACCTATACTGTGGTAAGAGTAAACATAAAATTTTCAGATAAAGTGAAATATCTTGGAATTACCTTAACATCTGATATATCGTGGGGATTTCACATACAAAACACATGTGGCGCAGCCTTAAAGAAACTAGGTTTTGTTAAACGTATAATTGGAAGGTCCTCGGAAGAAAAAGTGAAAGATAGATGCTACTTCGCTCTGGTTAGGCATCATCTTGAATTAGCTTTTATCATTTGGGACCCTAGTCATTAAGATTAAATCAAAATAATTGATAAAACACAAAGAAAAGCAGCGGGCTTCGTTAAAATCTGCTACGAGCGAACATATAGTGTCTCACAACTTTTAAAGGGATTAAAGTGGGAGCCCCTAGAGACACGGAGGCTGCACGCTAGGCTTAATTTGCTTGATAAATTCAGAACTGATATTTTTCAGAGCGACACAGAGAATATTATCATGACTCCTCACTACATCTATAGGTCTGACAGATGCGATCAAATAAGAGAGATACTCTGCTGAATGGATAGGTACAAAAACTCGTTCTTTCCGCGAACAATAAGCGACCACAATAAAAATTGAGCTCCACTAAATACACTCCTATAATTCATGTCACCATTTCATCTCCAAACAACGTACACCATTACATGGCTGGTAACTAAACACCCTCTGCCACACGCCCAAGCGGCGGCTAGCGGGATATTATATAGATGTAGATATAGATAAGATTAGTGTCTCACTGTCAGCTTCATTGCAGATAATGCTATTCCCGAGATATTACGTGACAAAACTCTGTGCTACAATGAAAATACATGAGATAATAGTAGTAGGAGTGTTGGGAGTAGATGCCGTAGAGAAAACTAAATCAAAAGTTCATATCATTTGTAATACAATAAACTTGCTAGTGACTTAGGTTAGCTATTCATGCATCCATTATCTGTTGCATGCGCCCCACGTTTTCAGTTTCAAATGTTACAAGTATTTTCATAGCTATTAAAATCCACGATCACAAATTTTCAGGACATTGTATGAGGCTAGGAATCTGTATATGGGGTTACAAATATTCATATGGGGCTAGAAGAAATTATTTCGTTCTTTTCAGCCCGTTTTAAAAACTTAGTTTTTTTAAATGTTATTTTATTTAAATAATCATGTATAGGTAGAACTACAATAATATTTCTCATCCCTTCCATTGACGTTCATTTCTGGAAGTGCGTGATGATAGATAGAGATGCCAACACAGTCATTTCTTTCCCTCATTTCATGACATGCTGTGGCCAAGTCAAAAGTTACACGTCCAAATTCCGTCAGTCTCACTCTCAATGATATTGCATTTGACGTTTTTGAACTTCACAGAGATGCTATTTAAACAGTTAAAAAAATGGCCATCAATGAGCCGCTTATCGTTCCACCCCAGCATTCCTTGTTTCATTCCACTGGCCATTAACCTTACGAACAAGTGGAGTGAGAGCATCAAGAAATGAATTCTTACAGCACCGATCCTTCCAATCATCTACTAATCATCACCATGAATTTCATCTCCTATAAAAATACACTAAAACAGTAACTCTACTTTCTCAAAACGCCAAAACAAAGCTTCTTGAAAATTTGAAAACGCTGATAAATGCCATATTCCTCGCTCTCAAATTTATTACAATTGCCAGAACGGTTTTTCTACTTCTTAGAAATGCCATTTACACTAATGAAAAATGGCTATTTAGGGGTCGAATTTCACCCCACACCCCGGCGCCCCAGTTTCACTCCACAGCCTTGTTGGCTCGGGGGATAACGGCAAAGAAATGGACAAAAAGAAGTAAACAAATGCATGATACGAGGGAAGCCGAGGGAGGCTGAAAATGTGGTGCACGGACTATTTCTTAACGAAAATAGCAAAGGTCAAACGGAAGACGGGTACGTGGATAGGAGGAAATTCATCAGAAAGAGTGACCACAAACTAAAATAATAAAATCAGAGGATGATTTAGAAAAAGATGTTCAACGCTCATTTTGGATAATTTATCAAAAAAATCAAACCAATAGATAATTTTTTGTAAGTTGTTTTTTATATTACATCTATGCTAGTAAATGGTGAAGTAATAAAAAATGATAATTGACAAAGACGTCCACTTTGGGTGACCCAACTCGGTCAATGCGACTTTCCACTTAATAAGGCGCTGACATTTTAAAAATCTCTATTGCAACTCAGGGAAAATTTTATGTCGAAATCCACAGCTGTTTATGATCTGCAGCAGCAAATAGTGACCTGTAGCATGGGTATTCTCGTGCATTGGCTAATCTTTAGATTGGCTAAACTTATTCAGAACATATTTGCTTTCCAACTCTCAAGTCTATATTCACAACCTTGGATTGAGGGTTCTGTCACTTTGCACGCGAAGTTAGAAGGACTTTACACTCCCAAACTCTCCAAAATAGAATGTCTAATTCTTCCATTATTTTTGGATTCGTATCAAGTAGTTTTAACAAATTCGGAAATCTTAAGCTGTGTAAGCTTAACCAAATATGAAAATACGACAATATTCTGCTCATTTTCTTTGGTGTCAGAAGATAAATCTGCTCCGTTTCATAACGCTCAATTTAAAAGTGAGAATTAACCCTTTAACAGCGGAGTATTTTTCGGATGGCATTTTTGTTTTTTAGTTAAAAACTGCTTTCTTACTGCCCAAGTATTCAGAAAAACACTTTATTATAAAATTCTGTTGATCCGTTCTCGCGTGAGGGGGTGTGCCCATATGGGTACGCTAGCCGTTCCGGGAACCGGTTTGATATCTGCAGAAATTTCGCCGACACCTGCATCATTTTCATTTTTATTGCGTTAAACGATATATTTTTCGCATTTACGCAAGACACTTACTTTATTTGTCAGTATTAGGTACGTTGAAATCATTCTACACTATTTGTTCAGTTTTAAAATATTTATTGAATTTTCAATACACACAACAGTATAAAACACATTGTGAAAAGAGTTACTGAATGACAAAACACAGAATAAATTAAGTTATTGAAAAAATGAATCCCATATTATTAGTTGAGTCAAAGAAAAAAGAAATTTTGTCCACTAGTGCCGGGTGTGAAAATAAAAATTGCACTGAAGGCAAAGACTTACGTCGCACTTCACACATTTTGAGCGCGCGCGGGAGGAGCATTCTTCGCAGGCACATCGACGTCCCTCAGATGGTATCAGAAGATGATCCCTACCATCATACCTTATGTCATCAGACACTCTATGGTCGGTTGCACTGGACAACGAACGTCGAACACGACCACCAGGTTTCGGAAAGTTAGATCTTCGTTTCAAGTAAACCTGTGCGATCTCTCACCTAAACGCTAGCTGCGGTAAATCTGAACCCGCATTTTTCATAGAGATCCAGGAATTGACAATAACAGCATCAAGAAGGTAACTCCAGATGGACCACCACCACTTTTTTCCTCTGATAGAAACTCAGTACCTGTTGATATTTTCATTCATGAGATCTGTTCCGCCCATGTATTTATTGTAATATGAGAATGCCGCAGGTTACCTTGCTGATTGCATAAGGCTCGTTTATAAATTATGCTTATTTGGTGCTCTCATTGGCTAAATAATTAACTATTTCTTCAGTCATAAATATTTCAAACACCTCAACTGGGGATTTACCTCGAAATGCGGCGAAATTCAATTCAGGAAAAAACTTTTTTGCGGGAGAAATGTCGTCTTTCGCCCATACGTACATTTTGCTGTTTCTTCCTACTTTTCAAGGAGTAGCATTGACGGAATCGGAATCATCACTACTGTCTTCCTCTGACGATTGCGCACAATCAATGGTTACTTTTTCACTGTCTCCCTGATTGTCTTCTCTCGGCTTACGAGCAGGGATTGGACTTGGTTGGCCAATCTGGGCGTGAGTGAACGTTCGATGTGGTCGTTTTGGAGCAGGACCATCTGCGGAATGACATGAATCGTCTGCCTGCTCGCCTTGTTCTGCTCCTATTGAGGAGTCATAATTTTTCTTTCTGCCCCTTCCGATTCGTTTGTAGCGCCTCGCATCCAGCAAGTAGTTGCCGGCCGGAAAGATTGTCAATAAAACCCCCGTCATCTTCGTCAGCATTATCCTCAACGGATTGAATACTCTGGCTCTGGTGGTTCAATAAATATGTTTGGAGAGGCAACGACATCATCATCTTCCAAAGTACTTCGTTGAGAGTCAGTAGACCTCTGAAATTGGGGCAACAAAAAAGGAATTCAGACGCGGAAAAATCATCTGACGGTTTACGCATTGTTTGAAAATATTTTTCAACTCAAACATTCCAATAGACATACAATCAACTGGTTTTCGTAAAAAAAGGGATTTTTCTCTCAGTACAAAGATGTAAAATTTGCATTTCTCACCATGAAAACTTAAAGTAATGAACATAGGCGTTTTAGGTTTGCGGCTGAAAACTGCAGTAAATATTCGTATGGCAAAAATAAGAGTCATATGCTGACCAATAGCCAATGACTCTAATTTTTTTCCCACTAACTTCAAAATCCTCTGAAGTATGATTACTATCATTATTCATATTCTATCTCATTAGGTAGGATTATATGGAACATTTAACGAAAATTATAATAGTTGAAACATGCTAGCTTCACAATACGACCGACTCTTTCAGGCTTCACTTCGTAAAAGTAAATAATATCCATATGAATGTTTATAAATACACTTTTTACAATTTCAACTTTTTATACGCGGTACGATAGTTACATCATCTAGCAGCATCATCACCGTAATCCTCTATCCCCATTTCATGCCTTTTTCATTTTTGCTTTTTTGATATTTATTTGATTTTTTCTGAATTCTCTAAACCATTTGATTTTATGTCTATTGGAATGTTTGAGTTGAAAAATATTTCCAAACAATGCGTAAATCGTTAGATGATTTTTCCGCGTCTGAATTCATTTCCCCTCCACCATACCCCTGATTGTTGTCTACGTATACCTGTGGTAGAGAAAACCCTAATTTTCTTCGTACTTGATCATGCTGCAAAGGTGAAACGCGTAGCACCATGCATAAAAGTGTGGAATAGTACCAAGTGTATTTTTTATAATCAAAATGAATGAAAAGATACAAAAAATAAAACAAAAAATACTAAATTCAATAAAATCTGAGGACAGAAAGAAAATCAACTCAATTTTTGACACCAACTAAGCGTTTGACATCGTAAATATGTGATAACAGAACCCAAAACGACATTTTTAGCAATAAATATCCGATGAATGAGACCCCACCGGCTACCGGCTAGCGTGCCCAAACGGGCACACCTAAAATTTACTTCAAATATCTTGCCCTCCACAAAAGATATCAAAATTCAGGCAAAATACACCGAATATGACAACACTCATATTAAGGATATGGATAAATGTATAGCAGAGTGTCCAAAATGAAAAGGAAAAAATGGGTACTTACCGAAGACACTTCGCCATTGTTCCTCTTTCGCCGCCTCGGGCACAATGAGTTTGGATACCTATCGTGCCACTGTCGACTGTCGGTAAAATTGTTGGCCGTAGACACTCGTAACGAATAAAGTGATACATTGCAAACACTTCTGGCGGGGACAGCGAGTGCTGCAATATTTGGTTCGGAATTTATACTAATTTCTTTGGACCATTGCAACTGTGCCCATATGGGCACGCCAGCCGTTGAAGGGTAAAACACAACGATAAGTCAGTGAAAATTGAGTCCCGAGGGTGTAAATTTTAGAGATAAGCATAGCACAGATGTGTTTATGCAACAAACGGCTTTATGCCACTCCAGACTTCAGGTATTAAAACAATAGTAAATTTCAACATTTTTTTCAGGAACGTTCAACACACAACACGCATGAACATGTAAAAATCTGAAAACCGAAAATTTTCAACTTCTACCCTATTATAGGGGCGGACTGGCATGGGCGGGCGATGCAACACAGATACATCTCACATTCGGCGATTGTCGATGATTTATATCGCACGAGCCTAAGATGGCATCGACTCATCGGCGTCGATGATGGAGGAAAATCATCTAAACTGAACCATTTTGGCGAATTTTACTCATCGACCATCGATAGGCAAAATTGTTCATCGTACGAGCCTAAAATGGCCGATTCATTCCTTTTATTATCGCACTGGAGTAATCCCTCGCCTAGCGTGATGGAGTTTTATTAAATGTATCGAAAGATACTTTTCATTCGTAAATTGTGTTTCTTTGACATTATTATTTTAGTCAGGAAAAATATAAATTTTACTCGAGTAGAAACTGTCACTATAATATCCAGTACTCCTGTTCGGAATTAATCCCATACGTACGTATGTTGTAAACCTAATGAACAGAATTTCCTATGACGTTGTCTGAAATCTCGCATGGGACACTCCAAACCAAAAAAATATACATCCTTCTCTTTGCATACATGATGTTATCTCTTATTCCATTAAAAGCAAACGTCTCCATCTTAGAAGTGCGCTTCACTCAGGAATCCTGATGTCAAACACGATGGAATTAGATTCATGTATATACATATTTCCATCGTTTCCATATAGAAGTGTTTTGTAATGCGCACAACTTGTAAGTTCTGTAACTTATGATTCTATGGAAATGATTTCCAACCATTGCATGTATAAGTGATTCGGTACGAAGTCACTCGCACGGTTGCATACACACGTAGGATTGAAGTTCTCCACGAAAATATCACTTGACTTGACCGGAATTCGAACCCGTATCTTCCAATTGCCGATCAGGTGTGTTAGCCAGTTACACGACGACCAAGTCATCCTTCCTTCAGGGTGAATTTCGAGGGAGGGGGGTGTTTAATGCGAACTAGATGTTCACGTCTCAAGTTCACATTGCGGCAATTGAGACGATAGAGAGAGGCGATATGGATGCGATTGATGAGATTAGCACATATTCGTGTTTACAAAGCCACTGTCGCGGTGCATAAACCCAAAGTTGTCGTTTATATAACGCCAAATTGACGAATTCCTAATCACTGCATTTAACAAATGATTTGGTACGAAGTCACTCCCAAGGGGTGCATACAAACCAAAGTTTGAAATTCGCCATGAGAGAATCATTTGAGTTGACTGGGATTGGAAACCGGATCTCCCAATTGCCGATCAGGTGTGTGTTAGCCAGTTACACTGCATAGTATGTATGATTCAGTTACACTGTATATACACGTGACCAGCAATTGGGAGATCTGGGTTCGAATCCCGGTCAATTGAAGTGATGTTTTTTCATGGAGAATTTCTACCCTAGATGTTTGGAAATAATGTTTCGAAAAGGATAAATATATAATTTCCAAGAGTCGAAACCATTTTTAAATTTCTCAAATCTCCAGCATTGATGTATTCATATGAAGCGAATTACCCACGACCCGTGCGCACGTCCAAACTCGATTGTCCGATTTCCAATGATTCGGTTGAGTGGAGTCATTTATAATTTCAAGTCTGCAATTTATAATTCCAACTCGTCAGTAATCCAACGTAAGAGACTCCAAAGCACCAAAATACAACCGTCAAACTGCTTTTTGGAACTGAAAAAGTTCACGACAAGCAGTTTGGATTGTATTTAGCGAAACGCTTGGTCATGAACGGTCGACTGCCATCATCCCAATCCATAATTTCGTACTGAATTTCAACATAGATCCGTTATTTGTTCGGCGCTTGATTTTAACGAGTTACAATTCGCTTTAGTTACGATATATTCGGAATGAGAACAAATTAAGGGAGAAAAGTATTTGTCGCTTCACAGTTTCTTAGCAATACCAGAAAAGATTCACTCACTGATATTTTTTACTGAGTTGCGTTTTACGCTAGCACTTCACTTCACCAAGGGTCACTCACTCTGGGGTTATCCTTATCCCAGTATCAGCGACGTGCTTTTAAATAGAGATGGACCAAATATATTCATTCACTGGTAATCGAGTACCCGAATGATTATAATTACCTGTGAACCCGGACGGATATATGAGAAACCAAATTGGTGTACCTGAGTGCCGCGATGAGGACTCGAGTACCTGGGTGAATACCACTGAGTTCCTGAATGGAATGCGCAGGCGAGCACCAAGTACCCAAGGCATTCGGCCAAGTTGGCCAAGGCATTCGGCCGGGTATTCACGCACGTTCATTCATGCACGTCACGTCCCAAGTGTTTTTGTTTCCTTTTTCTTTTTTAGCACCACTGAGTGTAATGAAAATCGATTCAACGTATTTAGAGTGCTAATGCTCGAACAGCACAGCCATGGGGTCAACAACAAAGAAAAAATAATTGAATGATGGTAATGCGTAATATTGGAATCTGTTAAAATTAAAGGACCTTTACTTGGTGAGTAATAACACTCTTCTACTGACCATTTATAAATATTTTACATTAGGTGTGATTCATTATAATTTCACTAACACGTCGAGAATTCACTTTGATGGCGACACCGTTATATGTCATTGGAAAAATATCACAAGCTTCGTGAAATTTAATGTCTAAAATCGGTGTTTGAATGGTGACTTCAGAATTTTCCACTTTAAAGCACTGTTTGAATGTACAAACGATTATAAATGGCTACTTAATCAAGTATCATGCTCCTCCTCAAGAGCTGATTCACTACAAAATTAAATTACTTAATTTATTGTCAAAAAGGCCTAAAAATTAACACTGAATGCCAATCGATTTATATTTCATGCGGGTGCTGTAGACTTTGGAGTTCCCGTGAGTTTGGTATCAGTCGATGGAATCCAAGGGGGAGTGAACTCCGAACACTCAGTTTCAGTCATGGATATAAGACCCAAAATGAAATTATCTGATATTTCAAAGCTGCGGGCATAATCGCCAGAAATGTAAGATCCAAAAAGATGCGCTGCGATCTTTCACCAACGATTTTGTATGTAACCAACAGGGTGGCTAAGAGGTAAAGCTAATCTGAGGGGTCGATTCCCACACGGTTGGATCTATATCACCACTCAGGAAATGCGCTCGTGCCCGTCTATTGATGTCGTCATTACACTCGATGTAAAAGGCCAACTGTGCTGTTTTTGGAGAAATGTACGTTACAAATATTATCCAGTCCGAAAAGACAAGATAGAATTCATCTGAAACCCGAACCTCACGAATCCGAAAAAGTGAGATGAATACGCTCGGTATGAAATCTTGGCGGCAATATTGGACGGCCTTTGAGCAGAAGCAGTCGGAGGAGGAGAGGAAGCCGAGAAGAGCGGATTGGCGGTGAACATGATGCACAGAGAATTGGCGGAATATGGCACTTTAAAGAGGAGTGCCGGCAAGATGGTTTTTTTATCTTTTCGAACTCCATTGCACATTTAGTTGCCAAAGATGACCTTTCTCACTTCTCGAGCGTGCAATACAGTCGAGGAAGAGCGTAATCCTTGTGACGCACTAGGGGTCAATTGGCCTGCCCAACAGCCATCATCTAAGGGCAGAAAACGGATATTTGCTCGCAGTGACGCACCAGTCCGAGGTAAAGGAAAAAAAGACAAATTTTTCTCCGTAACTATATGAACAAGTTATCACTCCAAATGAAACTGCCTGCGCTGACAGCTGAAGTTTGAAACGAACGAACAAAGGCGCAGTGAAACTAGGAAGATCTTTCAGAAAATTCGAGTTGCCGCGAAAAGTCTACGATCTAAATAAATATTTCAATAAAAGAGGTAAATATGGCGTTGCTTTCATTGGAAAAGGCAATACATAAGCATTGGAATAGGGAGTTTCCATTCACTTTATTGCATCGCATATGTTTCACGCAAGGCATAATGAAGGGAGAATGCATCAACACATCCAGATCTAAGTACCAAGGAATGGTTTCCATAAAACCGTCCACTGTTACCTGTATATTTCCAAAATCCCATAAGAAAGAGAGAAGTCAAGTGCTCCCCTGAGAATGAATTGGTGCTCAATGGACACCCGCATGGGTCAGGATAGGAGAGATATCTTAGGGACAATTGCGGGCGGTTTCGGTTTAGAGCTCGGAAAGAATTGGGCATCACGAAGATGTCAAGCTGGACAGCAGATTCTCCAAAATCCCCTGCGAAAGAGACAACTTGAGTGCTTGATATCATGTTTTGCCTAAGAATGGACCAGAACCATTTATCTATCTTATACCACGCAGGAGAACTCTAAGAAACAGTGACTACCCCTAGGTATTTGTTTTTTCTAAAGATGCTCTACATCCACTCAGATATTAAAGATATGCACTCCAGCACTCATTTTTCTCATCAATTAATTTGGACTGTTTGCAGTACAATGTGAAAATGGGAATCCTGCTCTAATAATATATTTAAACTATAGAGAAACACACGTTCTTTTATCCCAGGTCACGTTACAGGCGCGCAAAAACCAAATAACAATTGAAGGAAGCGTTTAAAAAATGCGTAATTGCCCAGCGCAAACATTAATCTCAGAATGAAGCTTCAAAATTAATTGTGACGAAAATTATAAAACATTCGAATAAATGCATCGCTTTGATATAAATAATTGGAAACACCACAGCCATTTCACGCTATTTAGAAGTAAGCAACCCGAATTGCTAAAAGTGGGCGGCTTCATCGTCTAGCTCCTCCATTTAGTTCAATGTTCTTCATTAATTTTTTGCTGGATTATTTCTCCTTAACAGGTTCTAATGATCTTGAGGAAAGATAATTGAAGCCTGGCATTTGATAGAAGAGACTGCTATCAGTAGGAGAAAAGGATACGGAGATCGCTGTGAGAAATGAAACAATCACTTTTTTATTGAAAAACTAGATCTGACCAAAAGAATAAGATCTTAAAAATCGTTTAAAAAATCTGCTTTCTTCTGGACTAAGAATACCCGATTCATAAATTTAAACCAAAATACTGCTAATTCTTTCCTAAATTTATCACTTCATTTTTATTTGACTAATACTAATTGACTAATTTTTTTAATGCCCTTACTAACAATCACCCTACACCCTAGACCTTTTCTCCCCACGCAACATCTTTTCTTCCCAACTTAAACGTCCTCCTCCTCCTCCTCTTCTTTCTTCCCTCCCTCCCTCCCTCCCTCCTGCCACAAAATTGATTTTTTTCTTTCTGTTGAGTATTGTTCTTATTGTTCTTACTATATATTTTTGTTTTATTTCTTAACTTATTTTTTGTTTGTTTAAACCCATTGTAAAGGCCCTAGTTGCTGTTTTTGGCGTTTTAATAAATAAAATAAATAAATAAAGTGATAAATCGACAAAACACGAGTTTCACTTTAACCTCGCAATCCGCAATGGGCTCCCGTTTTCACGCTTTTTCAATGGAGGTGGAGTTGCCTCCAGCCATTAGATAAACTTTGAATTGTGAATTTGAAATTAGCCGAGTTGTATTATCAACATAAGTAACACAATTGATAGTCGATAAGCCAAGCAAACACCAAGTCGTTTCATTACTCATGACTGAGCAATGGAACGAGAAAATATTATATCATGTTTTTAATTCATAAACCATGTTATATTATATCATGGTTTATGAAATAGGGTTTATGAAATTCAAAAACATGATATATTGTATCATGTTTTTAATTCATAAACCTTTTCATGACATACCAATTGACTACACAAAAGGAAACAAGGAAGTGTGAAAAGAATGTCTAGTTTAGCAGTTTAAACCAATGACAATTGTATATTGTAGTGCGTCCCTTGAGACGAATACAAGCGTCGGTGAGTATAAAGGACATTTTAAACAAGTAAGAACATACATTCATCTCGATAATAAGTCAAAGGAACTGATTTCATAAATATACAGGTGTTAATAATGACAATCTTATGATCGATGAAGAGGTAAAATATGACAGGAGCACAACTGTAAGGACGTAATTGAAGGAAGATGTGATGGAAGACGCAGGATAGGCTGGAAAAATTAGATTTTCATTGAAAAGAGAGCGCATTTCATTGGAAGATGCATGTACATACGTCAGATGCTGATTGAAAACTGACGCTATTGCCCCTCTCTGTAATGAATCATCTCGTTATATTTTCGCTATCTAAAAAGTAACGATTTCCAAGAAGTATATCATCACGGCAAATGTAATTAACTTCGATACAGACTAAATGGACCAGGTACACTTATCATCGGTTATCTGATTATTACTTTAAAATCATCGCATATCTTAGCAGCAGCAGCAGCCTCTATTCGAAAGGACAACAAACTATTGACTCTAGTCTTACAGAAATCGTCTTGACCGAGATTCAGCCTCCCAAAGACACGGCAGTTCACATTAGTAAAGCCTCGACTTCGGGGAGCTGAGTTCGACACTCAGTCCAGGCGAATAGTTTTATTCAGCATGAATTATATTCAACCTCGCTGCTGGTGCTCGGCAACTTTGCACCGATACAGTTCAAACACAATTCCTTATCCCTGAAAAAAACCCAAGCAAGACCATCGGATATGCTTTGAAATCAAAGTCGGCCCCGGTGGCGGTGCGGTAAAGTCCTCGCCTGCTAACCCGAGGGTCGCGGGTTCGAGTGCCGCCTGGGTGGAATATTATCTGCCTAGGACATGGTTGTCTGTGTCTCGTCTGCTGTTACTGTTGTTCACCCGACGTAAAATGGCCTACTAGTCGGCGCAGAAATTATGTGCACTCGATTTTGGGTACAAATAAAAAGTTATCGAAAAGACTTACAGAAAACCTAACGACACCATCGTTTTTCTCATTCATTTCTACGTTATGTAATGGCAAATTTGAATTTTTTGATCAATTTTTATATTTTTTACTAGAGTTATAACGTAAAAAGTACCGGTTATTTACGGCGCGCGGGAAAAGCTCCGACTTTGACACCTTGTAACTCAAACACAAGTTCTTTAATGACAACTATATTTCTTTAAATGGAGGATAGATATGTTTGCTATAGATTGTGCGAGTTTCAGCTTTGTATGTTTCATAGAAATAAAGTTATTATTAATTATTTAAAATTATTGTATCTCAAAACTGGGGCATCGTAAGATTTCGTTCTTGGTCTCGTTGCAATTGGCATGCCTTGAACGTTTCCAATATGTTATTGTCCAAAACATCTATAAGCGCGTTTAATTTAAATCGAGTGATATTTATAATGGACGAAGTGAGAGGTCCAGTTAGGCGAAACGCCTAGCCGAATCGGTGCTGTGTTCGTTAGTAGTGTGCTGCATTCGGGGTGGTGAAAATTAAATAAATAAATAAAAATAAATAAATAAACTTTCCAAAAAGAGTCGCCCCAGCATAATGCAAAATATCGCCATAGGATTCTGTCAAAGAGGCTCCAAAACGGTCGATAAGCGGTCGCATCGCGGCCCGAGGTCGGTTCCGGTCACGCTTAAACAGCGGCCACAACGCACGCGGCAAGGCGTGCTCGTGGAGCAATCTGCGGGTCATACGTTACTCTCTCTCCCTTATAAGCCTCAGAGGACGAAAAATGCGCCCGCATTTCTTCCGCATTCAAACTGCGAAGGATAGGACACCTTAACGGTCTCATTACCGCTCATTCACTGCTATGCATATAGGTATATCGCTCGTGAATCAAGCGAATTCATTAAACCTCATCGCATGTACTTATATCCCGCATTCGAAAGAGGCTGGCTGTGGGTGTCGGTCTGCCCCTGCGCTCGACACTCGACAGCGCCAAACATTTAAAATCGACTACGTCCTTCCACCCCTGTACCAGCCAATATGAGGAATCCCACACCAGGAATCACATCTCATTTGACTTCATTCACATTTAAAATTATTCGTTCTTTCATGAGTTTCAAATTACTTTGAATAAATTGTATGATATTGGTGTAATTAATCTCATTTATGTTCATTTAGGCCTCTGTGTTTTTTTTACTTCTTTACGAGAGATGATGGAAGAAATTACCATTACATTGTAATCGGGATAAAATGGCACGAGCGATTCAGGTAGGTGTGTGGAATTTCACTTGTATATTGTAAGATAGAACGTTTTTTATGTTTTTCGTTCTCATTTTTTTATTTAAAGACCTGTGGTAGAATTAAAACAAATATGTGAAACGTTGGCAGGCATGACTAAGTTTAATTATTAGCCAAATATCTTAAAAAGCTTAGTCAGTATAAATTGATACAGTGATCGAGTAATAAAATAGAATTATAATTGTGTGTTCATTTCTTTGAGGTAATTTCAGAACTCCGCTAACAACTCATTCCTATTGACATTGCTCAATTATTTAACATCATTCCTCACATGGTACAGATGGGTAAAATTTTATTTCCCACTCACCCCTTTAGATTGGAGAACTAAGTAAATCGCCAAATGTTTACCATGAGTCCAACCCTATCCGCCATTTATCATGCCGGGTACTCGGATTTCAACATTCATTCGCAACTCATTTAAAGACTCTCTAAACTGACAACAATGAACCGAGTTTCCCTCCTCGTCTGCCAGACCACCGACCGGGCGAGTGGAGAAGCTCGAAAACCCGAGAGGAATGAACTTCATAAACCTTATCCCGCATAATTAACACCCATGCTCGCAAAACGTCTTATCCTCACGACTACAGCATGGAGATTCCTTCACCAACGAATACTAAATTTCCTAAGACGATACCCGCGCTAGTACGTGGCTGGACAGATGAGTGAACAAATGCCCCAAATTAGAACGAGGGCTATTTCATGGGCAGGGGTTCACTCATTTGCGCAATCATGCGCATTCGCACGAGGCAATTTTGATGCCGAATGCGTTTGCGCATCCATGAGCCCGGGGAAAATGCAGCGTGCAAACACGGTCTTAGTTATAGAAATTTGGTGACGTAAGCAGCGATAAGTTTAAAAAAAATTATTTGAAGATATGACGATAAATATTTTAGCATCTTAATTCTGTACAGTTTGTAATTTCAAGTCTGAGCTTAAAGTGACGAGGGTCGAACATCTCCAATTGCCTCAATGGACTTGTATGCACAATTAATACGACTGTCGAGAGAGGGAATATCTGGCCACGAAGTCACGAGGGTATCTTAAAAGAGATCGTTGGCGATTCGAAAATATTTCCCGATATGAGAGCTTTAATTTACTTGATTCTGACTCAAGAAACCGTTATCAGAGGAATTTATTGAATTCTTAATGGCTCGCAATATCGAAATGATGGCCATTCAGCGAACCCTGGGCCGCTTTTTCCGGTTAGGTGAACTCTCTCCTATTCCCCTGGTGTCCGGCGCAGCAGCACGCCATCTCCTCTCCACAATATCGGATTGCCAATTCTACCTTCCCTCTCTCTCTCACCCCCTCCCACCCACCCACCCCTTCACTCCCTTCCCAACGCCTTTCCCACCCTCAACTCCCCTTGGATGCCTCTCGGAAAACAACACCGGCAGCTTCTTATCGAGCCTAATGACGACCAAACGGCAAAAGTTGAAACACAAATCATGATAATGATAAACGTGAACCCCATTTAAGACATACAGTCAATCGAACGATTTTTTAAACTCAGTTGACTTCGATGCTCAATGCATTTTTCAATAAATAAGTATCATTATTCCCTAAGTTTGAAATATGCAAGCGAATGTAAAAATTTTGTTCAAAAATAATATAAGCATTTATTTGTTAAATTATTCGATAGTCTTGTCTAAAATTCTCCGTGCATAAGTACTTATCGGACATAGGTACTTATCGGATGCAGGCATAATCATCGGAAATTCCTCAGACGTTCCTCAAACACTCTAAATGGTCTGAGCTCAGACTGCCAACCACTGACCGTCGGACAACGCACATTGGGTGAATGCGACGTCGCGAAGGGAGAGGAACGGCCAAGTGTGGAGGCAGCGACAGCTGGTCAGAGGGCGAACGGTGAAACGTTACACCAATGGCTAAATACTAGATCTACACAAGATCCTGAAAGCCACCTCGAGGGTGTGAGGCAGGGGGTGAGTTATCACCAAGGTGCACTATTATGTACCGTCGTAAAGTTGAAAAATAACTACCACTAATAAAGCACTTGTACGAACCTTTAAAAACTTGTCAAAAGTGGAACTCTTACCAGGATGCACTACACTACGTATAGGTAAGCTACCAATGCCACATAAACTATTAGTTTTATTGCATTTTGCAAATGCACAAACGAGACATGGATGTCCTTAACTCGCGGATCCGAGCGATGGCAAAGGGAGGCAAATGGAAGCAACTCCTCGAGTGCACCGCAGATTGAGGTCTACGTGAGGTTAAATCAGTAGTAATCTTTAATAAGTCGACAATCTTCAAATCCAGTCACTTTATTTCACTTCTACTTAATACCCAGCGAGCCGCTTGAGCGTGTGGCAGGGGGTGTTAGGACACCGACCGTGTAAAGATATATGAGGTAAGGTTTTGGAAGGTGAAATGGTAGAGTGTATTATGGGAATGTTTTTTAGTGGATCTCCAGTTTTATTGTGGTCTCACGTATTGTGCGCAGAAAGAACGAATGTTTGTACCTATCTGTCCGGCAGTGCATATTTCTTATTTTATCTCCTCTTACGGACCTAGAGATGTAGTGTGGCGTCAAAATGATATTCTCTGTGTCACTCTGAAAAACACACGTTCTGAATTTTTGAAGTAATCTACGCCCAGCAAGAAGCCTCCGAATATCTATTGGCTCCCAATACAATCCCTCTACAAGCTGAAAAACACTATTCGCTCGCTCGCAGCAGTTTCAAAGAAGTGTGCAGCTTTCCTTTGTATTTTCTTTATTTCTAAGGTTAAATCATGTGGTTCATGACCCCAAATTCTCACGACGTCAACAAGGTATGTATTTATGAGAAATCCAAAGGTTGTTAGAACCAAAAATTCCGTTTTTAGAATGAAATGTAATAGTACATCTTCTCTTTGACTGATCAGTCTGGCCTCTCCCACTCTCTGAACACCTCTTTCTTTCTCTCTCTCTCTCCGATTGTTGCAGACGTGGTTGTGCCGTGAGAGGCAGCCATGCACACCAACGTGAACATCGAGAGGAACTCCTGGCGTCTTCCGCCGGACGAGACGGTTCAAGTCGCCGACCCGAGGAGCAAAAAGGAGGTGAGTTTGTTGGGGTGTGTGTGTGTGTGTGAGGGGGGGTGGGGGGGTTTTGGGGATCTCGACTGACCGGCGAATCTTTACGAGAAGCTGGACTCGATTTAGCATGCTGATTCCGCGAATCTATCTAAGCAGTGCCATTGCTGAACTCTTTTGGGAATGCCGTTCAGTGAATCCTCCCCCGTGCTACTCAGGTCCTCTCTAGCATGTCAAAGGACGAGCATTAAGCCCCGCCCTCCGCGAGGGACATTATCTAATGGATTGGTGGATTGTGATCTCCACCACCCTAAATGGCGCGCACCCTCTTGTCTCATCATCTGTTGGCACTAGAATAGAATACATATATATGTATGCATTATGCTGTGCGCATCACCCCTGGAGCGAAAACTATTACAAAAAGTGAAATGCTTGGCTCAGCAAAAAGTTAAAAATTTGAAAGATATGAATGCAATGCACAAAGATATGAATGCAATACACGAAAAACAAAGATATAGATATAATAATTATATAAAACAACAAAAAGAGGATAGATAAGGAAACAATATTACAATTTGATGGCTCTAATTCATTAAGTACATTTAGTAGTATTTTGCTCTGCGTAGAGTAGAATCATTAATAACGTATTTTAAAAAGTATAAATGGAACTCTTATGTTTTAAGTTATCGGGCAGAGAGTTCCAAAATTTGAATGCAGTAATTAAAAACGACTTTCGATAAATAATTGTTCTAGGAATTGTATAACGTCGTGCAAACAGTCGTTCAGATGATGATGCATTCTGGGTAGTTTCTGACCTTGCCAACATTTCTGTGAGGGAATTAGCAATTTTCTCCTTAAATGTTAAAGAGAAGGGTCCCTAATAAATATTTTTTGCAATTACAAAGATTTAGCCAGCCCAGGCTAGTTTTACACTGTTATACATGAGCGTCTCTTCTTAGATTAAATGCAAATATTACACAAGAATGTAGTTGCCTTTGTAGTTTTTTATCCAACTCTTTGGGCGTGTCATTAAAAACAAGGTAACAATAATCAAAAAAAGGGAACATCAGCGAGGAGATAAGCATTTTACGCGTGGAAATAGGGAGTAAATGCTTATGAAGTTTTAACTGATGGAGAGATATATTAAATTTATTACAGATGTCATTTACATGTCGGTTACAAGACAGATTCATCGTGAGGGTAAGTCCAAGAGCGCGAACTGAGTAACTACTATATGGTATTTTCTAATCACCGACTGCGACTCGAGGAAGGAGATTGTGATCGATTTTGTTGAGAATCCTTGAGTTTCCGATGATAATGGCTTTTGTCTTTGGTCCAAGGGCAATTTCGTCCACCCATTTAGTAATTTCACTGACATCATGGTACAATAAACTGATAGTATCGGCTATTTTATCAATCGAGGAGTGGATGTAAATTTGAAGGTCATCTGCATACAGCAAAGGATAGAAATCGGCAAGAAGTCAGAAGCTAGTTTTGGATTTTTGGTCTTCTTTATTGGACGGATAAGAGCTTTTTTCCAGATGGAGGGAAATTCTGAGTCATCTAACGAGTTAAATATTTCGAGAATACACGGTGATAAAGCATATTTTAAGAGTTGAATAATCTTTATAGGAATGTTATCAACACCATGGCATTGGACTTGGAAAACGACATACATTGAATCAGTGTCTCAGGAGTTACATGTTTGAAGTAAAACTTGTTTCCTCTGAAGGGTCTCTCGATCTAGTCCACAGTTCGATGGGGAAAGATTATGACTGACCGAAGTTGACGTAAAGTAGGAGTTCAGCACATCAAGAGTTACCTATGTTTATGGGGGTGGGGGGGGAGGGGGGAGGGAGGAGTCCCGTCTGCGAACCAACCCAAGGTTTTGAAGTTCACGCCAAACCAATTTCGGGTCTCTCAATGTAGTGAGCTTCGAAGAATAAAACAGGCGTTCACTACCATTGATGCCTGATTTAACGCGATTTCTAAGTTTCTTGTGTGTTTGGGACAGAGGAGGACAGCCATTGCGTCGAAATGCGCATCGTACTTGGTTCCGTTCTTTAATCATGGATTTTGTCATCTCGTTCATCCAGGGTAATAAAGGGCGTTTAGGCCGGCAGACGCGTTTGGGAAAAAATGTGTCGGCGCAATAAAAGATGTTAGACATAAGGCAAACAAGCTTAGAATCAATTGAACGCGAGTTAAAACACCGTTCCAATTCATATCAGACAATGCTTCTTGAAGGCTATGGGAATCAATATTTTGGAAGTCAAGGAAGCTGAAAGAGGAGGTGGGCGTGAAGGGCATCAGGCAAATTGAAACTATACATAATTTCAATTCAGTCATGAGCCGAGAGGAAAGAGATCTGGGGGGGGGGTCTGAGAATATCTTGAATCTTTTTCTAGGTCATCGACGATACAGAGATCTAACAGGATACTGAAATGGATACGGGAAACTCACAGCGA
Source organism: Ceriagrion tenellum (assembly GCA_963169105.1). Lineage (NCBI taxonomy): Eukaryota > Metazoa > Arthropoda > Insecta > Odonata > Coenagrionidae > Ceriagrion > Ceriagrion tenellum. The sequence goes on from OY720644.1 coordinate 116,548,235, forward strand.
TCAAAAACAAAAAAGTAGTTTTGGACGGTTTTTGCTCTGGTATGGTTGCAGTCACATCCGATGTTCCTCATGGAAGCATGATCGGCCCTCTCTTATTCATTATTCACGCACATAACGTTAATTCTCGAGTTGGAAGTTAACTGCGATTTTTTGCAGACGAAGTGGTCATCTACCACGAAGTTAACGAAGACACGGACCTCTATCGTCCATAGAAGTTCTATAGAAGTTCTATCATAGGACCTAAACAACGTTCATTCGTGGTGTCTGGAGTTAAGTCTTAATAAATGCACCACAGAACACTTAACATCAGATATATCGTAGAGAGCACATGTAGAAAATTTCCGGTACATCATTAAAGAAAGTAAGATTTATCATGTGTATTATAGGAAGATCCTCAGATGAAGGAGTAAAAGAGAGGTGCTACTTTGCTCTGGTTAGGCCACACCTCGAGTGTCTGCGACCCTGGACAGAAAGGTTGAATGAAAAAGTCGATGAAATACAAAGAAAAGCAGCACTCTTCGTTAAAAACTGCGACGAGCAAACATTGAGTGTTTCTCAGCTTTTAGAGGGAAAAAGGAGGGAGACACGAAAGACTCAGAGGCTTAGAAGGCTTAGAATTTATATCTTGAGAAATTGAGGTCAGGTGTAATCCTTACTAATATAGAAAACTGTAATGGTATCTGTTTGTCTGTCTGTCGGTATCCATCGCACAAAAACCACTGGACCGATTGAGCTGAAATTTTGCATGTAGATAGAAATGATATCTGGTCGTAAAATAGGCTATTTTATGAACCCATCAGGGCTCCCGAAGGCCCCCTAAGGCCCTAGGTGGTCTATGCTAAGCATTGGGTTCGGTGCAGTGGTTTCATATTTTGCTTTTTAAAAGTACTTTCACTCAAGAGAGAGGGCTGGGACGTTTTTTGTCGGATCGGAGAGTCCTTCCCTAAATCCGATGTGCTGGTGATAGCTATTCCCCTATGGTTCTTGGGCTGGTCTTTTGGACCTTTCTCATGAATTCATAATATCCATGATTTTTTCCAGTCATTTTGGGGGTTTTCTCCGCTTAAATATTTATTTATTAACGTCTTTAGTAGATACAGTAACATTTTTAATGGTTCTTTCAGCAACTCTTTGCAAATATTTTCTGGTCTAGGGGAGGTACCAGTCTTCATTTTTATGATTGCCTTCAGTACGTCTTCCCCGGAGATTTATGATTTTACTTCGTGAGTTTATAGGTATTTCTTATCGTTTCCTTGTATTGTGGTCTATTTTCTTGGAGCAAATCTTGGTAGTAGCTACTTAACCTGTCTGTTGGTATAATGCTTAGAGAATGTCCATCCCTTTCCTGTTTTCGTAGGTTTTTTAGTACCTTTCATACCTCCCTTCATTGTTTCCCTCCTCTATAGTAATCTATTCTTTTAGATACTTCGTCCCGCATTTTAATTTTTATATCGCAATACCTGTCTTCTCAATTTTGCCTGGGCTTCCTTATACCGCATTTTATCTCCAGTCACACTTCAGTCAATCCATTTCTTGTAAAGCTCTTGTTTGACTTGTTTTAAACTTTCTAACTCTTCATTCCACCAGCTTTCGTGATTCATTGTATATTTCACTTTCACTCCCAAAGCTTCTTTAGCTACCGTGTGAATAGCTTTCCCAAGATAACCACTGTAACGCTTCTGTGGATTTATTTGTCATATCCATATTTAGAATATTGTCTAATCTGTTTCGGTACGAGGTTCACACGCTTTATAGATTCAGACTTTCTAAATTATATTGTGCTTCAATAGCTTTATCAGGGGTTTCGTGTTTGTGTTTATTACTTCTGTACTTTGCTATCTGTGGACAAAAAATTTTGGCTCTTAAAGGTAATGATCACTTCTGCAGTCCACACCTCTGAGTACTTGAACGCCTTACGCTCTTGTTTCATAATAACGTAGTCCATTATGGAATATCATTATCGGTTTCCTTTTCGATACGTGCATTTATGTTTTGGTTTGTGTTCAAACCATCCGTTCATAATTTTCATAGCATGTATATCGCAGATGTCGATCAGTCTCTGGTCATTGTTGTTTATGCGATCCTCTCCATATTTTCCGACTACCGAGAGTTTCTTTTGTCAGCCTATTCTCGCATTCATGTCTCCTAATATAAATATTTCCCGATTTTTTCCCACGTTTCTCAAAAAGTCATTCAAAATTTTCCGAAATTTGTCTTTTTCTTCCATAATTTCGTCTTCATTAGATGCATAGACTCCTATTACTGTTAATCTATGTCCAAGATAGTTTAGGTTTACTATAATGATTCTTTCATCCATACTTTGCCAATTTGTAATTTTATATTTCAGTTTTTTCTTAATTAGAAGAGACACTCATCTTTTTCCTCGCTCTTTTTTTTGGAACTCCACTATATAAATAAATGTAATTTCCTCCTTTTTCTGAACATTCTCCTATTTTATTGGTCTCTGTCAGGGCAACTACATCCATATTCATTTTATCCAGGCTTTCTGTGATTTCTTCCATTTTTCCTGTCAAAGACTACACGTGCGAAGTTCCAAAATTCATGGTCCTTTTCCTTTGCCTAAGTCGTTACATATTTGAACCATCCGGTATCCGAGGCTCCTTTTTTTTGGATTTTTAAAAGCGTTTTTCAGGTATTTCAGCAGGAGCCTTGCGGTGCTGGCCCAATTGCCTAACCGTAAAAATGGAGGAGAAAAGGAATTGGAAGGATGTCAACAACGACATTGGTGAAATGCAAGGAGTTAAAAAATCAACTGCGGCGAACAGCCAATCGAGCGAAAGAAAATTGGTGGAGAAGGCAATGCGAAGAAATGGAGAAACTGCAAAATGAAGGGGAAGTGGGTGCGTTATACGCTAGGGTATAATTGCCATCGGGAGGTAGGCTAGGACAAACGGTACCAAAGATTAAGGACAAGAGAGGTAGAATATTAATTGAGCAGGAAGATATCCGAGAAAGATGGCGAGAATATGTGGAGGAGCTATATGACAGCGATAGTAGACCAACTTATTTAGATATAGAAGATGAGGGAAGCCTAGATGAAGATAGCCTCTGGCCAAGATTCTCGACAGTGAAATAGAGAAAGCATTGAAAGAGATGAAGGCAGGAAAAGCTGTAGGAGTAGACAACATACCCTCGGAATTGCTATAGAGTTCAGGAAGTAAAGGTAGACAAGCATTATTCGAACTGCGTAGTGCGTAATAAATACCCAGTGGAATAGTGCAATTGTTGTTTTTGTTTTAATATGGTAATACAGCCATGGGAAGAACTTGAGGTTGGAATCAAAGTGGGAGGGCATCTGATAAAATCAGTTCGATTTGCGGACGATCAGGCGTTGATTAGTGGATCTACGAAGGGACTGCAAGCTTTGGTAGATGCCTTAGAAATTCAGTCCGGGATATTCGGAATGAAGATAAATCATAAGAAAACAGAGAGCTAGGTTTGTGATTATTTTTGGAGGACACAAACTCGAGCTAATAGAGCACTTTATTTACTCAGGTAGTATGCTACAGGAAAACGGACATAGTAGCAAATACATACGGAAGAGATTAGCGCTAGTTAAAGAGGAGTTTAGTAATAGAAGGGAATTGATGACGGGGACAATGGGTAGGGATGTGAAGAAGAGGCTGGTGAAGAGTTTGATATGGAGCGTAGCGTTGTATGGGGCAGAAACGTGGACCCTCAGACAAGAAGAGGCTGCAGGCATTTATGATGAGGGTGTGGAGAAGGATGGAGAAGGTGAGGTAGACGGAAAGGAAGACTAACGAAGAAGTGCTTGAGATGGTGGGCGAGGGAAGAAGCTTCCGAATGAAATTGGGGATAGGCTGGGTAGATGGCTGAAGGATGTAATGAAGGGTGATGGATTGCTGAAGAGTGTGATTGAGGGAAGGATGTAGGGCAGGCGGAGAAGGGGAAGAAAGAGAATAGGTTTCATGGACGGGACGAAGAAGGGCAGATCGTATGCAGAGGCAAAAAAGGATATTCTAGAGGGAGATAGGCCCCTGATTGTATAGAAAACCGGGTCGTCGATTATCCCTCGAAGCAATCTATCATGGGGCCCTTGGGACTGCGGGCCCTTCTTTTGCAGATTTTCTCTCTACATGCTATCATGAAAAGATGATATTTAAATGGTAGAGGCATCTAAATCTCTTGTTGCCAAGGAAATATGATATTGTTGATTCCAGAGAAAGTGTGAGATTTTTCAGCTAAAAACATGACTCCCGCACAAATGCGAAACGTAATAGAAAATCGATTGAAAGAATTAGAATTTTCATTTATTCAGCCATCCGATAAAAAAAATTCCAGCCCTCTATCTTGAGGGAAAGTACTTTTAAAAAGCAAAAAATAAAACCACTGCACCGAACACAATGATTAGTATGTACCGCTAGAGGGGCCTTTGGGGGGCCTTAGGGGACCCTGAGGGCTTTTTAATATAGCCTATATTACTCACAGATATATTTTATATCTACATGCCAAATTTCAGCTCAATCGGTCCAGTAGTTTTTGCGTGATTGAGTAACAAACATACAAACTTTCCAATTTTATAATATTAGTAGGATATCCCACGTGTGTGACGTTAAACAGATTCACATTTTCACTCATTTTCGGGGAAAACATTGAACTTGTGGCATTCGTGTAATTATGGAACGGTTTGAATTTTCCGAAGTTTACTTAATAACTAAATTTTCTCAGCTAAGACCGCCTTGTCATCGGATGAAAGGTGTTCGACCTCATTATGCTTATGTTTTCGTTTTTGTTTCGGCGGCACTTTCGGCGTTTGTAATGACAGGCCATGCCAGGAAGAGAGTGGATTTTTGGCCAATGAATTTGAAAATAAAGCTGTTGTTCGTTATGTGATGAACTCTTCTTCCGGGATCCTCACGTGGATCCAAATATTCACCGCTGCCGACGTTTTGACTGTTGGCTGGTATATCATTAATCGTCATCAGTGTTCAAATTATCTTGCAAGATGATAAACCATCGAATCGTTTGAAGCAAATGAAGAGTTTGATCCCCATCATAGTGACTTATAGAAGCTTATAATAAGCTTCAGTGTTCGCCGGAAGAGCCTCAAGTCAGCCAGTAGTTTTATGCCTAACACATGGAATCGCGAATGCTCTCAGTGATTTCTTGTTCGTTTGACGTTAATTCTTCACGAAAGCCTTTGTTAAACTTATTATAATTCGCGTCCATGTCAGTGCTTGTGACAAAAAAACGGCGATTTTAGTTCAAAGAGTAATAGTAGATTTAAGTTCACAAGTAATAAGTGCATTTAACTTACATTCACTCAATCAGCGATGACTATTCTTACGTTAGCCACACAACTAAAAATGACTACAATGATACTTTCATTACATACTCGCCGTCCGAATTTGGTGTTAAAATTGCCTTGTCGCACAATTAACATGTAGGCATAATAATCCAAAGAAGAAACTTTCTCGTTCATAGGCCGAAGTGATTAAACAAACACAACGTACAAGATGGGTTACGAACTCCTTAAATGACCAAGCTGACAGTATTCTTCAGGCTTTGTGGTTTTATTATATAATAAATTACAATGTTTTTCACACCCGTTTAATTACAACGACGGGCACCTTCCACTAGTGCAGAAATAAAAATGTGCAATTTTCCACAAAGATGAAATGTACTCTCACCCATGTGTCAATGTTTATGCATCATCATCATGTAACAAATGTTGCCAAGAGCGCACAATAAATATTGTCACTGAAGGAGAGGTGGGAAGGGGGAGGGGGAGGTCAGAGGAGAAGTGAGAGTGGAAAAGCGGAGGAAGGGGTGACTGACTGGGGGTGGACAGGGGAGGGCAAGGGGAGGGGGGGGTGGCAAGAGAGGGATGGGAATTAAGAGTACACAACAGAGAGCGGAAATGTAATTTAGAATGCAGAGGCCCGTCTTCTTAACCTCGTAGCATTACTCAGCTCTAACCGTCAAAACATCAAGTTTATATTTTACTGGTTCAGACACGTCGACGATGACTTGTGCTGCTGGACCGGCACCAATCGACAACTAAAATGCCTCCCCGAATTATAAAATTCACTGCACGAGTGCATTAATTTCACCATCGAACTCGAGGTGGAGAAGAAATTAATATTCCTGGATATTATTTTTGAATTGAAATTGAACAAAAGCATCCATTCTCCGTGCACAGATAGTGGACTAGTACTGACCGAGTCATCCCGGCCGAATCTTGCCGTCCGATTTCGCAGAAATTGGCTTGTTTTCCATTCCCTACTTCATAGGCTAATCATCATCACAATGCCCACGTATTACTTTGATCAAGAGCACCGAACCATCAAGTTTTATTCTTCTGGCCGACAGCACTTCTGTCAGATATTCCAACTTTAAGTATGAGATGAACAATGGTTGTGGTGATAATTTAATCGACAGCTCGCTAACCAAAAAATGGCGCAACAAAGCGGTGTGCCTCAGCACCTTCCTCTCACCACAACAGAGCAATGAACCATGCAAATTAAGTAGAATTCCATCCGTTAAACACCTCTCCAAGAAAACTGCCATTTAACTACCAAAGGAGAAGTATAGGGTGGCATTTTATACTCCAACGACTTTATTTGATCTTCTGCAGAAAAATATCGATTCAGTTGAAAAGCCAAAAGAGAGCTGTGTTGAGGAGAGTGCGTGTTTGGGAGTTGAGGCGAGCGTGAGCTCCAAAGCCCGATATGTTGAACAGACAGGTATGGGTTTCACCACAAGATTCCACGTTTCACGTCACGACAGAAGACCACAGTTTCACCACAAGATTTACCGAGCATAAATATTGCATCACATTAGGCAGTGCTGCGTCTATGGCGGCCAAACACATCATCAAAAGTGATCACAACCCGGGTTATGATACCAGAGCGCTCCATTTGCATAGTAAAAGGGGGAAAGTAGACGCCCTAGAACAAGTAGAAATACTCCCAACGATCCCACTGAAACGTCCCTCAACTCAGCGAACATGACTGAATCTCGAATTCCCTCCCACTGACCGTTAAATTTCACTCTTATGTACATTTCCCACTGTCTGGTGGTTTCTCATCCCCTCGCTCCCTGAGCCACGCTAGAGACCCTTCTTAATCCTGCCCCCTGTCAGCCTGAGGATTCCGTCCACCTGCAGTCCCCACGCCTGCAGTCCCCATAACTCCCTCGAGTGGATGGGACTCTGATGAGGCTGCCTTCACACCCCAGGTCAGTTACCGGGAGCGTTTGAGGATCACCAGTAGTAGAAGCACTCCAGATCCCGCACGGGACGGAGTAAAGAAGACAGCGCGCTCTCGTTCGAAAATTACATTTCTACTCATACCGTTGTGAACGCCAATTTCCATCCCTCGCTTTCCACCCCATCCCCTCACTTCCTGAGCAGTGAACTTTTCCGTGGTCTTCAACTTGAAATTTATAAAAAACCCAAAGAAGTTTTGCGCCCTGGGCTTATCTCGGCTGTCTCCCTTTGTATTTCACATGTCATCGGCGAGAGTTTTGCATAAAGTGACGAAGAGGAGTGTGAAAATGCCCGTGTCTTAGCCCGCTTTCAAACTTGGCAAGCCGAGATGTCTTCCCTTGGTATAGTAGAGCGCATTGGGTGGAGAGCAATGGAGCCGAATCACGTGACTGCGGACGTCATATTCTCTAGTTGCGTAGTGCAGAAACTAAGTGAATAAAAAAGTAGGCTTTTTATGATCCCATTTGGGTTAAGTTAGAATGCTGGGGTGTGACAATATGGCTATACATGGCAAAAATAAGATAAGAAAATTTCATTTTTATAATGATTTCTCATTAGTACGTTATTATTATTTTGCGGAAAATTGTTGTACTCGCTTCATGCAGGAGGATTTTCAAATGTGAATGTACCTATTGCTGAAGTATTTGGTAGCTGATAGTTATGTGATTAATATATACCTACGTACATTGCAGATATACCGTACTTCTTTACTTTATTGAACCTACATATTCTGTTTTCCTTGCACTGGAAGGCAAATATGTCATTGTTGACAGGAATTTTGTTCCATTGCCTCTGAGATAGGCATCTACGTCTACGAAATATCGTATAAGCCACCACTAGGGTGGGTGGCACGGGGTGATTCCACACCAGGCATGCACCAATCATCCCAATTCAAATCAGAACTGTGCACGTTCCCCCGAATGACAGGCGCGCAGGCCAAAAGCAGTCTCAGGACAGCGGTACGCAGTCAGACTAGAAGCTAGGACAGTGATATGTAAAAGAACATGCTACCATGCAGTGCACTACTAAAGATACAACTACTTGTTAGTATTATTAATGCGACAGATAGATAGTGCTACAAGACACTAAAACATCCAAGAATATATCTTGCCGGAGATTGCATGCGAGGTTAGTAGCTAATTATCATAGTCAAAACCAAGCATTCGTAAAATATCTAATCTATATTTTTCCCTCGATCGGATAGAGATTCCCTCCCTTATTCCCTCAACAATTTAGTAACACCATAGAGAACGTATAAGTAGAGAGGCAAAGTAATACTAAATACTGGACATACATTTTTGAGAGCTTTTGGAAGAATATCTGAGGTGGTATTACCATAGGGGAGGAAAAATTTTGGCTTACGGAGGATACCACTTGGAGGCGCTGGTGGCACTCCGTATTTTGCATCAAGGTGCAGAGGTGAATTGTCCACGACTGCTGAGTGCTATTACTCGAGAACCAATTGTTTTGTCGTTGACATGATTCATCGGTAAACAGTGGACTCCGTGATTAGTAATCGCGAGGCTTATTACACTGGTCGTGAATTAGATCCATCATAGAAGATACTCATTAAATCTTATGTCAACAGGTGGTTATAAAACAAAAGAAATTCACTTTCCGAGCAGAAAAACGGAAACAAAACGCATTTGAAAGAAACTCAATGTTTTAGTCAAGAACACTGTATAAGGACGCGACTCTTGATGCGCTTTCGATCGTCTTTTGCTAAAATTACGGCCGCAGGGTTAACAGCGTTCCGGAACTTGCCGACAGGTGGCACTGATGCGATATAGAATCTTGTTTGTGACGAGACGTGTATTGTCGTGAAGGCAGTTTGGAGTGTGAACGTGCAGTTAAACGAGGGGAATTTGTTTCAAAATGGATTCGCGGAGTTGATTTGTGTCAGGTGCTTTACCAGGTACTCGATTACCTAAATGAGGAACAAGATTCTCGGCGAAAATAACAAAAGCTTGTGAACACGTGGGTGACGATCGTTGCCCTCACCGCATGGTAGTCATTACACGATAGACGGCGTTCAGTGTACACTTTGCTTGCTTCCCCGCCCGCCCGCTCGCTAGTGTATTCTTGTTCTTTCAATGTACATTTTACTTTTCTACGCCCTACGAATTACAAATGGGAAATGCTTTCGAATCATTGTAATTGTCATGGCATTAATAACATCAGCTGATTTTGCTATCGGCATATTCGAATTACGTAAATTTGCATCGAATAACCGGAAATGTACTAGCCTTCGAATTAATAGCATTAAATATTATTTCAATGCACTCTTTTCCTTTTCTTACATCATAAATTAGAAATTATAGAGTGATATTCGGAATACGAATCCGCCGATCACATCACCTAATTCCGTAGATCTTCGGTGTCATTGATTTATTTCGCGACGCTCTGAAGAGTTTTCTCGTCGATGGGTCGGTACCTTAAGTACAGTGGCGGAAAAAATTAACGCAAAACTCATTGGCGTCTGAATGCGGCGTACACGGGAACTAATTGAAATCGCTTTTCCTTCGACAACTTGACAACATTGAGACAGCATATGGAAACCGGGAATATTCAAACTCTCTATGAATTGATATCGATTTTACCCGTCATGTAAATAGTCATACTAATAACATTTACGTTCGCGAGATCGTCTGGGAGTTATAAACGTGATGAGCATGCTTCGACCCGCACTCAGTCGAGGTTCCGAATTCGTAGTTGATTATATAGAGATGCTTACCATATTTTTACCGTTTACCTTTACAAATTTCTTGGTTGAAACTTAAGAAACAATACGATGAAAGCATAATTTGTTGGGACAAAATTTTTTTTTCCTCCAGATCAAATTCTCTAACAATAAAATGTATTTCCGCGTGCAGGGAATAGCTGTGGATGAACATCGTTTTAATAGGCCTCAAACTACTTCCGAGAAATATGATGCATTATAATTAACATTTTGGCGTAATATCCTGTGAATTTCAAGTTAAAGTATGGGAAATCTGGTAGAATAGAATGGTTTCCATGAGGAGAAAAGTTTTCTTTACAAGCATTTCCAATACCTTAAAACCCTACGCAAGTTTCCGCCCTTGTGCATTCAGGTCATCCCAAACACTTAAATTTCTTAATTCCTCCAAACGTAATAGCATTTACTTTCTGAAAACTACTTTTAAAAATCCAGAGCATTTTATTTGGTCCAGTTTTTAAGGAAACATTAGAGTTCCCATTTTACGTTGTATAGTAAGAACCACTGGCCGCTGTTTTCTCTTGATCGATGAAGTAGCCTAGAGGGAGAGCGTTCGTCTGCGGTTAAGAATGCCTGGGGTTCAAATCCTGGCGTGGCCTCTTTTAGTGCCTTTATAATTAATCTACGTGATGTGACTTTATTGCAGCCGAAACTTCGCAGGAATCCGAGGAAGGCCCAGGGAATGGATATTGACCTCAACCATGAGTGCGTGATTTTACGCATATTCGGGATTTGTAAAAGAATCAGAGCGGTCACCTTGGTCGTCGAATGAGATGTTTACTTCCCATTCTCGGGTACTCGGCCCCACTTGATTTCTACGTCCTGTCTGTCGTATGGTGCTCATATCCACTCATTTCCCAATTTACCACTCAATGAAAAGCTATTCATGAAGGAGGGAACAGACCGGATCTCTGATTGTGTCAGTTACTCGATTTAGTGATCTTACCTGATGCCTGGGGTCACCTTTCACATTTAAATTATTTTGAAATGATTTATTAAAGAGGGCAATTATTTTTATTAGGAATTAGAGTTTGTTTCTAACTGCCGAACTTGTAAATACCGATTACTTATTTGAGTGAGAGACCAAACAAGTGTGGAATTCTCTTCAAAATATCTTTAAAACGGTTTTTGAAGCTTTCCCAGCATTGTTTTCTAGGTTTGCTATGAACAATATATTAGCCGTGTAGTTCAACAGTTCAACTTATAGGATGTAGGATAATATTAGAGGATAAGTTAAATTAATGAATCACTTATATACATTTTGACATATTCGCAGTGAAAAATGTTTGGCTAAAATTACGCAGTTAAATTTTATGAGGAGCATTTTTATACCCACGCGTAAGTAATACTCCGACAAAAATGCATCGCGTATTTCCCCCTATGAAAGTGATAAAATACTAAAAATAATCTTTTTCCATGTAGCGACTAAGCAGTAATTACATATTTTCCCTATGGTCATTTGTATACTCCTCATAAATCCGAAGAGTAGTCAATGGAGTACAAATTAGGAATGTGCACCATCAAAGATTATACGATTGCTACGTCCCTAAAGAATCTATTTCTCTTCAAATGTGTCGTAATATTACTGCTTCAATGGAAGTTAAAGTTGTGAGTACCGCCACATGAAGATATTAAAAGACTTTTTACAGGGTCATAAATTTCATCTCTTAGTAGTAATGTATTTTAACGGATGTTGAAAAGGGACACTATAATGCTTTATTTAGAACGAGTGGAAAAGGGTAAAATGTATGCGTAATTCTCTAAATTTGAGTTATGTGTGCACATGATGACAGCAATTGATCATCAAGAAATATGCTGATATTTACATAAAGAATGGATGTTTATTAGCCTTATAATCAATCCATCCCCCTCCATTCTCGATTTCCTGACCAAGTCTTTGTGACATGGAGTTGTCCACATTTTGGTATCCTCTTACTGGCTTCATTTCCCATTCTTCCCCCACGATTTTCCTCATTGCATCTTAATTTTGGGTTGTTTCGTTTGAGGGGGTCGAAAAACGTTTGTTTCTCGCATTATCCTCATAATAAACTCTGCGCTCCGTGCAGCCCGCTCCATCTATGTTACATGATTTGTTTTGAACCATCTCCTAAAAATTTGACATTTGTGAACTCGCAAGTATTCCTAGTTGCGGACGAAAAATTAATATTGATAAACATTTGAATAAACATAGTTATTATTATAGCGGACATAAATTTAATGATTTTCGTTTGATAGTAGTGAGAAATAGGTTTTTTTACTTTTAAACACCAAATAAAAGTTCAGTGGGTGAAAGTCGAAGGCGCAACACCTCTTCGGGTAATTTTTCGACGGATGTTTTTGCCTTTTACAAACCTACTATCCGATTCCTCCACCTGGGAGAAAAATGAGGCATACTTAAAGGCTAATAAGATCTTTTTTCCCCCAAGAATTTAGGGAGAGGCCGCTAAAACTTTGAACAATATCTCTGCTTGCGCTGTCCGCTCTGCTTGTTCGTCTATCGACGCTCGTCTCCATGAAGCAGTCATCAGTAAACCTTAGCCAAGTTCCGGATGGTGATGGTCGGGGTGGTTTGTTGTTGTGAATAAAGCACAGGTTTCAAATTCTCGCTGCACCAGAAAGAAAAGGCTCGTCGCGCTTCGAAAAAATCGGAATCACCAGTCAAATATTGTAAAGGGCGTAAGAGAAGTCAAATACCACTTCTTTCCTGTGAGTTAAATGACTGGCGTCCGAAATATTATCTATGGCAGAAAAGGTATCGCCCGCAACACAAGGGGAAAGTAAACTCTTATTAAAGGCATACTATTTCCCAAATCAATATAATGCGGCCTTCATACATTCCAATTTTGAATGCATTAGTATTGGTGGAGCTTTGTATCGACGCAGGGGAACCTCTAGGGATCCTCAAAAGTCCTCCAAGATTGCTCTTTGCTTTAACTCAGACTTATGGTAGTTGGCCTCCAAACCAATGCATGAGGGGAACTAATGGCGTTTGATTGGAATGGTCTGGGCTGATGAGGTGTAATCCGAGAACTACTTCTTTCTGTTTGTATTCCCGGGAGATTAGTATGCTTTTTCCTATCCTTATAGTTATTTTAAACGTTCGTATACAATACCACCACTCATTTCAAAAGTAACTTAGTTCACAGTATACGCATACGGACGCAAATAAATTCACCGCAAGGATACGGAATATCATCTTAAATTCACCTTAACATAAGAAAGTTCAGTAGTTGTTACTGGGTTGCAAACCTGAATCACTATCATGGTTCTTCATGATAATATTGTTCGAGTACGCTCATGATTTCGAAAACGTGATCGTCATCAAGAAAGATCGGGTGCTACATAGCAGTGGAGTGCGCTCCAAGGACGTTGAGCATTGCCTTACCAATGCGGCTTGCCTTTTGGATGACGATAACGACCATAAAAAGAAAAGAACCGTGACCCCACCCCTGGTCGAGACATTGTTGAGTTTTTCATTCAATTTCTGGTCAAGTAAATTGATTTTTATTAGGCAAATTTTATCTCTTTTGTATTTAAAAAATATCATATTATCTGCCCGTCATTGCAGCTACACATTACATTCAGTCATATCGCCAATATGAGAAAATGTATATAAAAACTCATTTGTGTTCATTAAAAATCGAACACGGACCACTCTTTAGCTAGCCAAATACATCTTACAGCTACAACATTAACCGTTACCTATTAATTTATTTTATTAATGACATTTTACTTCAAACTGAAGTCTTTTAAAAGGCTTTTCTGTTAATTTTAAATGTGCGGTGAATTTATAGCTAAGCGTGTAAGATATTGTGCAGTCAGACGTAATAGAGTTGTTTATCCATAACTGCACCTAATTTCGGTAAACTTTTCGGAATGTTTATTCGTATATCCTGCAGTTACTAGATAAAGCTTAACAGAGGACAGCTCATCACCAAGCTTCCTGTGATAAAATGAAAGAAATATCGGGAAAATATGCCTAGATTATTCGGTATCGATGCGAGCACATTTATTTTTATTTTTTGAGTTATATATATTTACGTGTGTTTTCATAGTTTAATCCCATTCTGACGAACTAAAAACGGATTTATATTGGGTCAAGAACGATTCATTAATTAATATCCGTTTTGAATTTAATAAATATCCGTCTAAGGAACTTCGTCAATCTACAAATGGAAAATAGTGAAAAATTTCATCACGTAGACTATACTTATTTTAATTAAATCTTTTTTGTATCGACATTTGGTGCGGATAAATCTCGATTTATATCATTTCTGTGAAAAAGACACAGTACACGTCATTCAAAAAGATCCTCGGAAAGTCGACCACAATAAATATCCCTTGGTGGTAGAAGATGAAGATTTCAGCATATATACCGAATTGGGTGGGATAGTGAATATTTTTTTATGATCAGTATTTCTGTATAAATGATATCATTCGACGTAAGAACTATGCTGAAATACACACAGCGATACACCGCGACTGAATGTGCGAATAATATGAGAAGAAAGTTCGAAAATGAGGCGATTGATGACTAAGTTTCACGCTCCAGCAAATGTGAGTTCCATTGCGGATTTAAAATATTTGCGGTAGACGATGTTTTCCTCAGTGTTGCCAGTCTTTCGAGTGTGTACTGCTCCTAGAAGTTCCCAAAAATGCCGCATTCTGGCGCGCGAAAAATTTTGCGTTAATTTCTTCCGCCACTGTACATTAATCTACTGTCCAATGCCTTAAAGTATTACTTACATTATAAATCATCGTACTGGCGGAGAAAAAGGAGACGTGAACACACGTATAGTTAGCCCAGAGACATCTGCTATAAGCCTTGATAACTAAAACAGCGCATCCTGTGGCCAAAAGTGGAACTTCAATTCTTTCGTTTCCATTGGCAACAGTGGAGATGGGACTTTTCCGTCCTTATGCAGTGACTTTGGTAATAGCATTAAATGACTACTCGCTATCAATTTCAATGAAAAAATAAGTATGCTTATAATATGTGAAATAATGGAGAGGACTTAATTTAAACATTAGTTCTGTTCTGATGAATGGGATACTATATCGTAGCATGGTCAATATCATTTACCATTTCAATGTTTCTAATTATGATGCGATTTTCGAGTTTAAAACGATATGTATTATTCTTGAGAGTCCAAATGGTATTAAAGTCTACGATAGGGGCTTTAAGTATTTTGAATTGATTTGAAAACGGGAGCGCAAAATTATAAAAAATCAAACTATAGTGCTGACCTTAAATTATTTCGTGCAAATACAGCAAATCGGACGACAACACTTTTCCCGCTATCGTGACCATGTATTTTTCTAACTATGTTAACTTTATTCACGCTGTATTATTTTTATATATTGGAGCCCTAGCCTATTTCCGAAATTAAATAAATCTTTTGTGCCGTTCATCGATCAAGCCTCGATTAAGTTTGGGCCTTAATTTTGATGCGAATGCAGATTTGACGTATTCACTGGTATTTTTGTCGTATCTAATCACAAGTAAAGATGATACTCTTCCTAATGACTACCATTTTATCGTCTCTCCTATTGATAAATATTTATTATCAATTTAATGTATCAGTCTCAAACAGGCCTTAAACGTAATATTCAATTACTTGAACCTAGTATTACCTTAACCTGCATTAACGTGATCAGTTATTGGATTCCATCTTCATATTTTAACAATAACTTACGCATCCATTATCTAAAACCTCGTAATCCCTCTTCCATATACTGCTGATGTGGTTTGTTCTTCCGCGTGTTTATCTTTGCTTGAGTCTTCCAAGTCGACAATACCGCTGCTAACTCATTTCCCTCATTCGGAGCTCATTCGAGTATCTCGAGTGCTTTTAAACTTCAGTCAAATCTAACAGGTTCCATCACCTTCACATTCCTCTTAACCCTTTAAAAATGGTTTTGCACTTGAAGATTGAGTTCAGTTGAAGGCATTCAAAGTGCATTGTCATAAATGAGTCCCTATTTCGCATTTGCTAACCGTTCCTATTTCTGCTGTAAAAATATTTATATCGAAATGTATCATAACTTAATGAGAACAAGTCCAATGATCAATTTTTAACCTAAATTATCTCATCCAAATGGTCATTTTATCATAATTATACACTTGAGCTTTTTACTCATTAATTTTAAGTTTTTAATTAAATGAACTTCATAATAATATTTGGTAAAATGTGTGTTACCTTGAAGGGCTCTGTTATTGTTCTCCCTCAGTTTATGATGGTAAAAATGTTGCACGTTCTTTTGAAACTCTTTTTCTGGCGACTACATCAAGCTCTAACTCCATTATAAGCCGTAAATGGCGACAACTGACAACTGTTCCGATGACTATGGGAAGGTCACTGTCATTGACGAATCACTTTCCATCACATACCACTTTGTGCTGTTGCGCGTTGAAAACCAGTAAGCACTGTGTTAAGACATTAGGGAAATTCTATTCACACACTGCATAAAATACACGGAAGAGACACAGAGACGCAAGAAGCATGAGGGATTGAACAAGTTTGAACACTAAAAAAGAGCCATTCTTGGTGCAGACACATAAAATGATGGCTGACGGCCGCTTGTCCACTTTAGTAAGAGTATTCGGAAGCGATCATTTTACGAATCTAAAGCTCACAGTCAAATCACATTACTATGTTTTGACTTTGTCGTCGAATAGTATTCAGCAATAGATTATACGAATAATAGAATTGCAGCAACCACCATTTTCTCGGTATTTGTCGGCTCTCAGTGTTGAAAGCTAAACATTTTACTGAATGGTCTGGTTAAAGAAAGAAAAGGGGAGAGTTACAGTAGGAAAAGAGTACACGGACACATTTGAAATAAACACTGGTGTGAGACAAGGAGATGGCCTATCAGCACTCCTTTTCAACATTGCGCCGCAAGAGGCGCTTAAGAAGCTGCGCTTAAGAAGAGCGCAATGAGGATAGGGGCGCCAGAATCACTGAAAAAATCAATCTACTGGCTTTTGCTGACGACGTAGCCATTGTGGCTGAAAGTAGAGAGGATCTCAAGAGGCTGACGAAAATACTTTTGAGAGAATCAAAAAAAGTAGGTCTACAAATTAATGAAAGTAAAACCAACTACATGAAGATAAGCAGACGCGAATATGAAGAGAACCACTTAGCAGTAGACAGTTATAAATTAAAAAAAAACAAATCAATTTAAATATCTAGGAGTTACAGTGACTAGCAATAACAAAAGAAGAGGCTGAAATACAAAATAGACTTACAGCTGCAGAGAGATCATATTGGAGCCTCATAAAACTCTTCAAAAACCAACTTTTACCACAAAACACGAAATTAAGGATTTATAAAACAATAGTCCAACTTGTGATACTATATGGTTCTGGGACATGGTCTTTTACAAAAAAGTCACAAAAAAGACATTACTTTTGTGAATACAGTATTAAGAAGAATTTTCGGACCAGTCAAAGAAGGAGACACATGGAGAGTAAGAAAAAACAAAGAATTAAGAGAATTACACAAAGATCCAGATATATTGGGTGTAATCAAGAGCAGGAGATTCAAGTGGCTGGGTCATGTCCAACGCAGAAGCGAAGATACCATGATAAAACAAGTAGCAAAAGGAACACCAGAAGGTAAAAGACCCGTGGAAAGACCAGGAATGCGCTGGACTGATGAAGTTAGGAAGGACCTAGGGAAGATGGGAGCAGAAATCGAGCTGGCAGAAGACAGAAAAGCATAGAGGTGCTTGGTTGGCGAAGCCAAAGACCACTTAGGTTTTCAACTGCCAAAGAAGTGAGTGAAAGAGTGGTCTGGTAACTGAGCAATGTTAAATCAACCTATATTCCGGAGAAATATTTGTAAAATAATATTTGTATTTATCTAATCTGGAATAAAAATCATTATTATTATTATTATTATATGGCTGGCAAGATCGTTACCACTCGTCATAATGATACGAGCAAAATGAAGGTAGCATTCGTATGTTAAGTTCTATACACAGAATTAAATGATCACATTAGTTTCAATATTGAAACCATTTTGATTGAAATAAGTAGCTATTTAAAAAGTTCGGAAGCTTTTTGAACAGACCACGTACGACATTTAGGATGCTTTCAGGTATGTTTGTCACCAAAAGATCTAGAACCTTCTTTTCTCTCGTGGGTTTTGTTGCTAAATGATGCAATGAGTTTGATGTAAAAGTATCTCAGTCTCTCTCAGTCCTTGGTCGTGAACGGACTATTTCTCACTCTCTCGCCATGCCGAACTATGGAAAGTGTGGTCAAGCTGTCAAGCGCGGCAAAAGCTCTATCGTATCTTGTGGTGATTGTCATGAGCAGTATCATCTCGCCTGCTCTTCAATGACGGAAGAAGACCTGCGAACCCTGGAAGGGCTACAGTGGCCCTGGCACTGTGGTTCATGGCTGATGCAGAAGCGTTCAATGCGCGGGGACAACACTCCTGTGAAGAGTAGTGACAACTTGACCGGTGCCGAACCTGTAGCTGGGACGCTAAATGAAATCTTAGCTCGAATCAAGTGCTTGCAGGACGAACAAGGTGAGATCAAAAAGTCATTACTCTGGTGTCAAGAGTCGATCAGTGATCTAAATAAGTCCCTCAGTGAGGTCAAAAGCGCAATCACAAGTCTTGGTGAAAAGCTCGACAATACGATCGGCGACTTGTGTCAGTTGCAAAAACGCGTGTTCGAACTAGAAAAACACGTTAATCAAATGGAGCAAGAAGCAAAGAGAAATGTGGTCGAGATTCAGGGAGTTCCATATTGTAAAGGAGAGCTCCTTAGTGCCATCATCCATCAGATAGACTTGTCCCTAGGAGTCAAAGTGGAAGCCGCTGACATTGACTTTGTTTACAGTGTGGGAACACAAAGTGACTCAAATCGGCCCCCCATGATTGTTCTGCGATTTTTGTGGCACAGCACTGCTAGTGATTTCTTAAGCAAACGGAGAGTGAAACGTGACCTAAGCACTCGTGATATTGGAATTTACAACCTACCCAGTCAGCCCATTTTCATCAATGAGGCACTCACTCAGTGGAACCGGTAACTATACGCCAAAGCCAGAGAACTCAAAAGAGCAGATGAGTTCAAGTAACTCTGGATACGAGGAGGCAGAATTTATGTGAGGAAACGTGACGGGAGGGAACGAAGTGTTATTACCTGTTTTGAAGACCTCAGTAACTTTAACTAAATGCCTAACACCCTCGAAATGTTAAAATTATGTCACGTTAATGTACAGTATTTATTCAGGCATATTGACGAATTCCGTGACTACTTTCATAAACGTGATTATCACGTTATTGCTGTCTCCGAAAGTTGGCTTAATGAAAATATCTCCTCGGACGCTATTGGGTTGAACAATTACAAACTAGTGCGTAACGATAGACCCTGAAGAGTTGGTGGTGGTGTATGTGTGTATCATCATGAAAGCTTGTCATTTATATTGTTATTAAAGTCTAATGGTACTCCTTTCAGACCGGAATACATGTTTTTAGAAATAATTGGAAAGGAGGGTAAAATATTGTTTCGTGTCATATATAGACCCCCAAAAACCGGTATCGTGTCTGAGTGTTTTGAGCCGTCACATCATAATCTCCTTCCAAGGTCCAAAAATGTGATATTGTGTGGTGACCCAAAGCTAAATGAATGAGTTGCCATGTTAACGCGCAGTCGCTGAGAGCCCACTTTGACGAATTTGAGAGTCACTTCCTGGAGCACTCATTCCACATCATTGCAATCTCCGAGACGTGGCTTAAACCCACTGTTTCCTCTACAGAAGTGTCCCTACAAGGTCACTCTCTGTTCCGATGGGATAGGTTGGAAAAAGTGGGTGGGGGAGTCGCGGCATTCATTCGAAGCGATTTCCAAGTGCGCCAGCTCGGGGCTTCACCGAGGCGACAATGCTGCGCCATCGAATATCTCATCTTAGAAATCACGGTAGAGAGAAAGAAGATCCTTTTGATGGTTGTTTACCGTCCACCATGAACGAGTTAGAGGAAGCTCTGTCTGGAATAATATCCTTGTACGAAAATATAATTGTTACGGGTGACTTAAATGTCAATTTTGAAACCGATTATCTGGATAGGCGGTATTTATCTAGTCTCTTCTTCTCTCTTAGTCTCCACCTTGTTCCATTCAGATCAACGCATTATATAGCCAAAAGTAGCTCGTGGCAGGACCTAATTGTAACGGATCAGGCGGATAAGGTCGCTAAACACGGTCAATATCCTGTGACTTTTCTATCCTTCCATGACTTGATTTATATCTCCTATTCTCTATCAGTTCCGAAAAAACAAGGAAAAGCCTGTAGCGGCCGTAACTACGATAACATAAACTCGGAAAATCTCCCCAGAGAACTTGAGACGGAAAACTGGAAAGAGATTTTTTAAGTGGAAGGTATCGATAACAAGATAGAATTATTCTATGGGATCCTTTCCAAATTGTTGGATAAATATGCACCATTGAGATTCTTCCGAACCAAGCATGAACCTGCCCCTTGGCTTACATCTGAAGTACGACTCCTGATGGAAGAAAGAGATCGCGAGAGAAAAAAATTTATCAGATCAAAAAATCCATGCTCTCATGATCGCTTTAAAATCCTTAGGAATAAAGTAGCCTGCTTAATTAAATTCCATAAAAATAAGTTCCTTGAGGGAAACTTAGCAGTGCAGTGGACTCCCGAAGTCTTTGGTCGGACTAGCGTAAATATATAATCATCAGTCGAAGAAGAACACCTAATAGTATTCCTCCGTTGGAAGATCTCAATGATTTCTTTTTACTGTCACCTCATACATATCAATCTCACCCGGCTTCTAATAATTTGATACCATTTGAGGATAAGAATTTTTATTTAACTTTGCCACTTCCCACCACTGTAAGACAGGAAATGCTTCGTAAGAAATCTACCAAATCAACAAAATCTTTCGTCTAATGGACTGTGAGACCTCTCTTCATTTCATCAATTCTCTCCCTCTCTCTCTCTGTTATGCACGAACAGCAAGTAACAGCCTCAAAAACAAAATCCTCTCTCACACACCATACATATTCTATCAAATAACTCGAAGAGAAAAATACCGAGAGAGAGAAAAAAAACTCTCCAAGGCAGCTTGAGCGAGATATCGTTTCACTCCATCAAATCGGTCGCACCACTTCAAAAGGATAACGAAACATCAGAGTCACATTCCCGAGGCCTTATACTTTCCGAGGTATTTGCAAACAAATGCCAACCATTTCACGTGGAAAACTACGCGGGGGTATGCACTCTAGAGAGATTTCGATCAAAAAAATGATCCAATTCCCTAACGACCAGATTTTATCTGATATTCAATATGCCCGGTTAATTTTTCTCAACTATTTTGTTTGATGTGTCAATGATTCAACGTAAAAATTTTTCCAGAACCGCAAAAAACCTTCCGATGTAAGAGCTTTTTCCTCGCGCGGCGTGAAAAACGGAGTCAAATGAAAGACTTGCGCACGCTAACATTGGGGACAATTAATGGGAAATCAGTTAGCCACGAAATATAATATTGTTGCACCCATAATGTAAAATTGTTTATGTCGCTATAGTTCTAACTGCTGCTGAAGTGAAATTCGAATATGGTGTCCATTATGGGACGATTAGGGGTTAATCTAGTTCGAAGCACCTTATTAATCCGTCGAGTTCACTCGCTCGATCGATTGATAGGTTATCTGGAGCGGAAGAAAGTAAAAGAGTTGATCTCATTCGCTCTCACATATGCAGTCCGGCCTCTTTTGTCTCTCTCTCTCTCGAATGGATTTATTGAAATAACTTTTACAAACCACAAAAAAAATACAACTCACGACCCGGGTTTCAACGCGTTTGCGTCTTCTTCAGTTGATTTTTCGGCTCTTACACACCAATAGCCAGTGAGGAGGGGGGGGGGGGAGAGTAAGGGGGAATTGAGGATTTTGGGAGGATTTTGAAGTAATTGGTGTGAAGGGTGGGCAGAAGAGGGGGGGCAGTTGAAGGTCGGGAGGGTGGGGACCAGTATGCCCGGCGATATCTTGAGGAGGAGGAGGGAGGGTCAAACGGGATGCGGCAGTAAGGATTGGGGAAGGGGCGGGGTACAAATACTCATTCAAAACAGCCACCCCTGGGTCAGTCAGTCTTATTAAAATCTCCAACTGCTCAAGAGATTCCAGCTCCCCGTCGGTCATTTGAAAAATATAAAATATGAACATTAAAATCACTTCGATGGTCATTCGTTAAAAGGTGTTTAACAAAATTGCTCTTTGAATCGCAATTGTTTTTAAAATCATTAAAATGTTCTTTGGTTCTTACATTAAAATTACGAGCTGTCTTCCCCACATATTCACTTAGACAGTCCCCAAACTTCAACACATAAACACCACTTTTCTTCTTAGCGTCTAGTTGGTCTTTGCACTTCACGAAGAGGGTTTATAAGTGTAAAGGGGTCTTGAAGGAAACTCTGTATTCGTTGTTGGTGAAGGTCTTGGCAATATTATGACTGATTTGCCCTAAGTATCTGTTTCTGTATCTGTATACAGAGTTTCCTTCAAGACCCCTTGGGAGGGGAGGGAGGGAGGAGGGGGGAGAGGGAGGAAGGCAGGGTGGATGGTAGGGACGGAAGGAGGGAGGGGTGGGAGGCAGGGAGGGGATGGGGAGGAACCCAACTTTCGCTGACGTCACGGAAGAATGCGAGCCAACGGACGTTTTCGCCCGTTGAACTAGATTTCAAGATGAGAGCCAAATCAGCCCATAATCCAATCAAGCGATTGTTCGCGGATTCTCTCTCGATAGTGAGGACTGAATGAAAAAAATCTTCATTTTCTTAGAAGATCTATCAGTGATTGGCGGAATAAGTTAGCGAATAAAACTTTCATCATTTCTGATCACTATTTTTTTTTAATGACTAGAATAAACTTTGTTTATCCACAATGAATTTAATAACTTGCGACAATAGTTTCGACGATTAACGTCATCATCATCGGGTGATGACATTAATCGTCGAAACCATGGTCGCAAGTTTTTAAATTCATTGTGGAAAAACAAAGTTTATTCTAGTCATTCAAAATGTTTAGTAAATTCCATAATTTATCGCCGGAAACCGCCAACTTCTGATCACTAATTGGATAATAGATGTATAATCATAAAATATAGCCTTTTCAACATAAGAGCAAAAGTCTTTCGGCTTTTTATTTCGAGAGAGACCTTTAAACGCATTTATTCGAATATCCATAAAGAGGTTTCACTGAAGCCATCCGAGTGAAATAAGAAAAGAATTTTTGCGAAAAGAATTTGAGTACGCATTCGGATGAATGAGTACTTTTTAAAGTCCATTCCGTGAAATGGCGCATTTCCTGTCGCTGCTCAACAGGTTTTGATTTAACAGTTTCACAATATGCCAACCAATGAGTCTGATTACAGAGAACACGCACCGATACTTTCCTTTCCGATCTTCCAGTTACATGAAAATTTCCTGAATTTGTCGAACGACTGTTGTCACGTAACATATTCTTCCGTCGTGGCCGCATATGTGACGCTGTGAGACCCTGGAAAATGACTGAGGGATGAAGCCCCTAGTTTACGGATTCCGAGACTGTCCAAGCTCAAGATTTTTTTCTTTAGGAAAATTATTAAGCATCTCGTAAGCAGGCGAATGCTGCGGAGTCCTCTATTTTAATTTCCCAGGCACATCGCGTTTCAGCATCCAATCTTCGTTCAGTGATAAAGACAATAAAATCATCCCATTACCGAAACGAAGGTTACAATGCCTCAAGCTGAAGCAAAGGATTTACTGTGACAGCATAAATATGACGGAGTTCAGCGGCAGATTCCTTTTGCGCACGCTAAAGATCTAATAAGTTGAAAGACGAGCACTAGTTAACCTTCTGCTATTCTCATAATAATTTTTCAAAGATTACCAGACAAGCATGAAGTTTTCTTCGGTAATTGGAAAAGGCATGTACTTGTCAAATCTGCAGCTTCACCCGAAAGAGAGCCTCATAGACACTGCAGTCTAGCAACGTCATTTTGCTCTAATTTCATTGATGAATGGAATTTAACGGGTTGATCACATTCTAAACGTGAACTCGGACTCCCATGGTTCACTCTGAGCGCGATTAAATCTGTCCCGGTACTGAGTAGAAATTCTTCAAATTCATCTTTTCGCTGCAGATAAATTTCCTCTGCGTAATCGAAGAATTTAGAAGTGAAATTCATGTTTAGGATTGAAACGTTCACTTCAGCTAACTGTGCACGAGCATCAGTTATTTTTCGCCAATCGCTTGCAATACTCTCTACGCGAACTTTAAACAAACCTCGATTCATTCAAGCCGTGCCTTATTTTTTAAAATTGGTGAAATAATTATTAATTTTCCTCAAATGGACTTTCTGCTTTTCATGAAAGTCATCCCTTTTGAACCCGCTAGCAGTCGTAAGGAAGTAAAGTCTCGGCGTTGAAATAAAGGATTTTGAGATAAGGATGACTCTCATTAGGTTTGCTCTGAACCTCCTCAAGGGCTCACCCGATCGCGAGTCCTTATGGGTCTCGGATCGCTACGCTTGAGAGGACGGTGGACGAGCTCCTTGCCCTGGTGGAGCGGTTGGTGGCAAGTCCTGGAAGGTCGCAGGGGAATGGGGAGGAGCCATCACCCTCCTAATGTGTCAAGGTCCGGAGAAGCTCAAGCACTGTCCCTGGATGGAGGAACTTACCCAGACTTCCGTGACCCCGGGGGAGTCTCTCTCCGTTGCTTTGGATGAATGGATTGTGGCCTCCAGGTGTAGCAATGGGGTCGCCCTCCGGAATTGAGGATTGGAAGGGGCGGACGCTGAGCCGATCCCCGAGCGCAATAGGGTCGATGTTCTGGCGGAGGCTGAGTCGAGAGGGAAGGGAGGGAATTGTAGTCATGCGTAGTTCTAATGTCCGTCGTATAGCGGCCCCACTGCGTGGAAAGGCCCGGAGGGAAGGATACGATGTACGGGTCACCTCCTGGTGTATACCACGAGGAGAGGTGGCACAAGTGACGAAGGCGATGAAGTCGGCGGTCAAGGGAACGAACTGCTCTAGGTTGCATGTAGTGGCCCATGTTGGGGCCAATGACGTTGTGGGTTGGGGATCAGAGGAGATTTTAGACTCTGTGAGAGATCTATGCTCCGAGTTCCGCCGTATTTGCAGCGACTCTGGAACTAATACGAGGCTCACGATATGCAGCTTGGTACCAAGGACGGATCGGGGTTCAGCGGTTTGGAGCCGAGTGTAAGGCATAAACCAGAGGCTCAGTGATGTCTGCGGGAGCGAGGGAGCTGGGTTCTTGGACGTAAGGCCGGTGCCGGTGATTCGTGTCGAGTGCCATTAAATCGCTCGGGTGTCCATTATACGTACGAGGCATTGCAAAAAGTAGCGCGCAGGATATTTGAGCATACCCGTCGAGTTTAGCACAGACGGTAAGCGACAGAGTAGGTTAGTTAGAGGGAACGAAATCAGTGCATTTCCAGAAAGTCAGATAGTAAAGAGTACAGAGTTTAGGGCCAAGGAAAAGCTAAATAGATGACAACAGATTAGAAAGATTCCCAAAATGCAATAATGAGTATTGTCAAGCAATAGTCGTAGCAGTAGTTAATTGCCATTGAAAAAAAATTAAATTCCAGAATTCCACCATTTAGGTGACAGCACGGACTGTAACGTCATTATTGGCGCAGAAAGTTTGCTGATAGACGATATTTCAGATAATGAAGTCTCCAAAAATCGTTCAACATTTATAGAGAAGATAGAATTAACTGATTCAGCGGCGGAGTAATTGTAGCAGTAAAAAATAAAATCGCCAGCTAAGGGGAAACAGTTACAGAGACCAGCGTTGACTGTGAATGATGTTCAATCAAATGCCCTAATTCTAAAACAATATTTGTGTGCTTGTCCTACAGGCCACCCAACACTGTCGTAACTTCAATTTTAGAACTATAAACATAGATGAATAGCATCACATCCAGGAATCTCGAAAGAAATTTAATGATAGGTGGAGATTTTAATGTTCCCTCCATAGATTGGAGGCCTACAGTTTCTAACCCAGGGGGAGACAAAGACAAATGTGAATCCCTGCCGTACACTTTCTCATCAAACGCACTACATCAGATTGCTACGGCACCTAACAGAGGAGATAATATTCTTGATTTACTGGCCACAAATATACCACATCAAGTAATAAAGGTCGCAAATCTATAATTGAGGTTTCATCCAAGGCAACACAACTAGTTAGTTAAGGGTAGATATTATCACCAAAATCCGTCATTTATCCCTACAAAGGAGCATTAAATTATAATACAAGTTACATTTGTCAGCTAAAGATGTAGAATACATGTTAAAGACGCAAATAATGTTCGCTAAAGATGTAGATGAACAAAAAAATAATATACAATGAATCATTTATATCTAAAATCGTCCGTATGATATAGAGACACAATTTAAAAGATAATTTTATTATGGAGCGCACGATGCACGAGCGCACGGATGAAGTGAATTCGCTTTCAAATCCATAACACTAACGAAATGCTCTAAATTACAAGTCCTTTTCATAAATTTATTTGCGTCACTCTCGTACATAAACTACAGGCAGGTGCGTCGACTGAAAACGGCTTCAAGGCGAGGAGGATATTGCTTGGTAATTTTAAAAAGAGAAGTGACATCCAGAGTTGTGAGGCAAATAAGAGGCTACTTATTACGACGATAACACACCTGAGGCGCTCGCTACCCAGAAGATCATCGGCTCCCACATTTGACCAGCTACAATAAGTTATCCATTGCGATGAAACGTTGAAATTGTTACCGAAGGAGGCAAAAAATGAAGTAAGGACCCCCCCCCCCCTCCCCTCCCCGGCCACAAGCTGGTCCATGAAATGTTTCACTGTCCAATTGTAGTGCTCCATTGTAATCGGGGATTTCAAATACAACCATGCAGCCCTTGTCTCATTCCGAGAGTCCACGAGCCTTTTAGATAAACATAATTTCTTTCTTTCATACATACTAGGTTTTACTTACAAGGAATTATAATGCGGTGGATAAAAAATGTAGTACTACACGCGGGACGTAATTATACTTTTTTAATATCGTCCGGTCTACAGATATATTTAATTCCTTACCAAAATTGAATTAAATAAATGCAAAATTAATCTCCTTCTTCATGAGTATTCCCAATGGCCATCATTGCAGTGTAGGTAAAAAATAATGCACTCATCGCCGCCTTGAGCAGATTCTTATTTTTCAATCCAAGTCTCCGAATTTGGGTCCTCGTAGACACATACCCTCTTATGCAGCCTGGTACGAGTATGAAGCAAGTTATGTTTAAACAAGGCATTTTAACTTCTTTATTTAAGCCGAACGGGCTTAATGCATTCAAATTAGAATCAGAATCTGGCAAACATCGTCTTCGTCACAAGATGGACGTTTCATAAACCTCTTACACATTTCCTGTAATGGATATTTCCTCTCTAGCATTACCAAATTAACTTTTAGGTCACAAAAATAGCAAGATATTATTTATAATAATAGATATTTCCTCTCTAGAATTTACAAATTAACTTCTCGGTCACAAAAATAGCCAGCTATCATTCACAGCATCAAGTGATTCATATCTCCTCGATCGTTATTGTATATTCGTCACAGTCTCACGTTAACAACAATTAACTACGTCTATTTACGATTCAACTGATGAGACTTTTTTCGAAGAGATGCCAAGGACTGGGTGAACTAAAATGGACATTTAGGCAACAATTCCAAACATTTCAATCCATAATATTTATTCATGGCCCAGATTCAGCGATTCAGTCAATTGGCCATTTTGAACGCTATGAGGAAAGAAGTACACCATTTCACTCTTTCAGCGATGCCTCGAGATGACTGAAGGTGCCTGAGTCTCACCGCTTGAGATTAAAAAAAAAATATTTTCCACATCGTTTACTGCCTCAATACGACTGAAGCCGATTGAAATGGAGTCAATAAAGAGGTAAACTCAATTCTGCTTGGAGTAAACTGTCGTGTGATGGCTTTCTTGGTCAGAGGGGCACATTCGTGGCACAGAAGGCGCTAGTGTCGAATAAATTTTGTCCCAGGAGGGATACCTATGGAGAGAAGACAATGACGACATTCGACAGTCCGTGGAGGTCCACGTGGCCAGGGGAGCCAACACTGAAAAACATAAGAATAAGCACAATGAAATGGTTCCGTAGGAGATGTTGAGCAGTAAGGGAGATTTGAAAAGCACAGGAAAAAATCTATTTTTTGAACAATGCCACATCTTCTTTTACTGAACATGCAACGTTTTACTCCTGAATGCTGAATCAGCTTGATGTTTCACAGCACAGCAATACATATTGCTATAGCGCGCCCTGATTCCTTAGTTTTGGCGATCGTAGTGAATGCGCCTCATTCATTGTCTAGCAGTTTTAATTTCTGATGAGGTAGTTACGGACAAAAGGTAATACTTATGTGCCTTACCGAGAGAAACTATTTTTCATTGGCTAATTATGCTGCGAAGACCCATCATAGCGAGCAATCTTGACTCTTGTTCATCTATTGATTGCTGAATGCATTCCTTCTTGCCCTTCAGACTGCGACAATGTTTGGTAACGAGTTTTTTAAAACAATTTTTCATTGTCATTAATAAATAGAACCTCCTAGATCTTAAGTTCATTCTACTGGTTAACTTCTCTTGTCAACTAGATAACAAACTGGTCAGGCCATGGAGGTTGCCTTCACGCGCGCCATTTTGTTTCGCTTTTAAAATACGCTCAAAGTTAGCTCACTTGTCCTCTGACATGCAGAGCAGCCTCGCCGATTCTCTTGTCCTCACAAGTGCTATCCGAGAGTCGATAGCCACTAAAATACTCCTCGTGGGCCTGTTATAACCAACCCCGCGCGGATAGTCGGATCTGCGCACACAAATACATCGTTTCTTCATGAAACAAAATTAAAACATTCACTTACATTGTTATTTTTGGAATCTACGTCTCTCTTGGTGGAAATGATTTTAGGCATTTTCAAACAGTGAACATGAACACCCTTGGGTTATGGAGATACCTAGAAACGCAATCATTTATCCATAAGTATTCGGCACTTAACGTGAAATTGCTAAGAAGCTCTGCCATCCGTAATAAAAACTAAGAGAAACTCCTTCAGTGACAGTATAATTGACTCTCCAGATTTATGGCTTTTTTACGTCAAGGACAGAGAGATTCAGCATTTTTGCTTATATCTCCACTCTTGAGTAACGGATTCTCTATAATTATATATTTGAAGCGTGTACTTTTTGGGAAAGGTCACTCTCCTACGCTTTTGAGCCAAATTTTGAGGAAGTTCTATCTAAATGGGAGAATACGTAACAACTTGAGCAACAACATTTAATGCACTGAAACCTCTTCATTATGAAACCCCAACTTCGACGAATTCTCGCTCTCTGAAGATTTATGCCTTTTAACTTAAAGCCATGTCAACTTAAAGATTAAAACGGCATTCCAATATAAACGTTTTAGAATTATTTATAAAGTTGACTGAAGTGTTTGTCTTTTCTATCCCACTCATAAGTCTACGAATTCAAGATTTACCAGTGCATTTCATTCATCTGCACGATAGACGTATGTCCAATAAAACACCTCCACAAAACAATTTTTCCCTGGGATACGTTAAGTTTGTCTTCGCAAATATTACTTCAGTTGCACTGCCTTACACCCAGAGAAGGGCCGTCCAAATTTGACCTCCTAATTGTCCAGGCGCGAGTGGAAGGACCCGCCATGAAATTGCATTAAGCCAGATTGGAGCAGGGAAATCCGTGATTGTGTACTCGTAAATAGTAAATGAGCGGGGACAGAATAGGGTAATCTGCTTTAGGGGAGTGTTAACCCCCGCCAACGAAATGAAAGCATAATTACTTACAGGAAGAAGGATGAAATCGGCAGACTCCAGTTCAATCGACCACCTTAGCACACAGCATCTATTTTGATTACGAGAGAGACATTTTTACACCTGTCATCAAGGTTAATAACCGCCAAGCTACTAACACTTAAGAGGGTAACGGCACACTTGCGTGAAGACTGATCATTCATTGTATGTATCATTTAAATTGTCCATCAAACATGGAAGTCGCGCAAAATTCGGCCATCAACGGTGCCGCATCCAGCGATAAGTAATTGCAAATTATTTTCGGTGAACCTGCATTTCGGAGAATCACCACGGTAACTACGGCGACAATTCTTCAGCCTTTACCTCCTTTCGTGGCGAACAAATGAAAAAATCTCAATTATTCGATTATATAGCCTTATGCACTAAGTACCTGATGGCTTCAATGTCCTCCTTTGCCATCGTTGTGAATATGTACTTCCATTGCTGGCTCTCTCTTCTTGAACCCAGGAGGGAGTCTCTGAAACTACAATGCCAAGAATAAATGTATTCGCACATTCTGTTGTACATCCTTTCCCATCGGAGATTCCGAGTTTTCACGGCGCTATTCAATCCAGTCAGCACACACTTCACATTCGCCGGCTATTAAAATGTTCAGCTCATCGTCCAGGACAGAAAATGATTTAACTCCTCTAGGAACACAATTCTACTGCATTGTCTCAAGTTTATCAATGAAACATCCTTACCAGAAAAAATTAAGTCATTATTTTTCCCTGATCTGCCCATTTACACGGAACGAATCGCAGCTTCGCTGAATATGAATGCATTTTTTGAGTAATTATGTCATGCTGTTATAGGATTTGTTGAATTTTAGAGTAAAAGAAAAATATGAAATAGTAACAAATGTAAGTAATTTAGTTCCCGCATGGGATCGAAGGGTGAGGGCGGCGGAATGGGATCAGCGGTTTCCATGGAAAAGGTCCCCGCAATTTCCGATAAACACGCTCTTACAATACCATTATTCCCCCATGGGGCAGCAACCAACAAACTGTCATCGGATTTTCGCTGTAATCGGGCGAGTTGGATTTGGAGAGAGAATTTGGACCGCACGCAGCCATTCCAAATGTTCCTGGAATCCGCGCCATCCCGTCGACGAAACGGTCCCAAAAACCAAAAAGAAGGCAAATGGGGGCGAGAGGGGTCAAGGCGGAATGGAAACACACCCGCAATCGCACCCTTAAACAAGATCCATTTTCCCCCAGAGGGATACGAGAGATACACTTCCAGGATAACTCGCTTGCTTAGAACTTTCAGGATAATGAAAATGAGATAACGGCGAACAGCGGTCGCCAACATCGACACGAATAATTAACTTTTTTAAGGAAGTTAGTCAGTTTCAAATAGGCTGAGATGCGAGCCTGGGTATCAAATCTGTTTAGTAAATAAGGTGTGGATTCAAGCGGTGCGAAATAAATCCACTAGAAGTTGGCGCACATTAAAACTCGACCGCACAACGCTACCAAAAGAAGAGGATCATAAATATTCAAGCTTATGGTTCAGCGTCACAACGTTCAGGTTCACCAAGGGTGGAATTTCACCAACCCTGACTAACTTAGTTTCATTCAACTGTGAAATACCACAGAGGACAAATCATTCGCATTGCCCGGGACTCGAACACGGGTCCTTGCATTTCCCTTTCGATCCAGGGTCAGTCCAAACAGAGAATATTTGACAGAACGCATCAGAGGAGACGCCCGGAATGCCAAACGCTCGCAGAGAAAACCATGACGTCAGTATTCGAGGGCCAATCGTCAGTCGAACGCCGAAATATAAAGAGAAGGCGCAATCCGGACCGATCGAGAAATATCGAATAGGGATTCAATAAAGGAACCTCTCGAATCCAATCGATGTTCCCTGGATGAATGAGGTCGTAAAGCTCTTTGGCCGATCGGATATTGGAAAACTGTGAGGTAATTTTTCCCCGAAAGGGTTTGGACGCCCCCACCCCAAGTTGTCACAGCTGCCGACACTCCCTCTATTGGGATAAACAGCAGCGCAGACTTCCGTTCGTCTGCGGTGAACTCTGCAGATTCCCTTTCATTCCCTGACTCTCCGAGCGGCCAATCGGATTGCTCCCTCCCTTTGAGCTTAGGCCTTCTTGGAGGCTGGGGGAGAAGGAGGAGGCACAGGACACCGTGGGCATTTGGTTCGATTAACGTACCTACAACAATGAAAAGTTTTAAACGCGATAGCGACCAATTAACGACCAATCTACATCCCCTTTGAAAGAGAGCCCCACCCATATGAAGGGGAATTCATCGTGTTGGAGTTTTGGTCGGAATGTCTCAACTCGAGTGCATAGTAAAGACACTTTAAAAAGAGCATCAATAGAGCTTCCACCGGACGGTCAGCATTCGGCTGATGCCGTCGCCAGGTAACGTTGCACCCATATCCACATAAACCCTTGAACCTCTCTAAAAATGGTAATCATGATCTCCAGGGCCAGTTTGATCTCCTAGGTGCGTGCAACCAGGTGCAACCAGATGCGTGCAACGATGATCGTGCGGCTCATCGCAAAGCCATCTTAGTGGCACCGTGCCACTTCTTTTTCCCAGAGTTTCAACTGCCAACCAACCATCAATAGCTTCCCCACGGTCCCCAAGGGGAGGGCCCCGATTTCCCCAATCTCATATAGGTACACGCCACCATTCCAATCGTCTTGTTGCCTCCTCCTTCAATCTCACAACTCCAATGGTCGACATCAGGGATTCTTCATCTCCCAGAGGCCATCGTTTCCTAGATCTTCCTCTTTCTTCCCTCGGCATCTCAGTACTGAGAATTCGTTTTGGAATTCTGTGTTCACCGATCCTTTCGGTGGCTAAGCCACATAGCTGATCATTACTAATTGGTCAATCTCATTATCTCTCTTATTTTCATTACTCAATTTGACTCCAAGTCAGGAGAACCTTTTGAAACCCTCAAATTCATAGTTCCCAGTATTTAAATTTTCAGCACGCGTCTGTTCCGTGGCGATTATATTTTCATATATTTGGCCTTGTCCTGGCAGCTTCCTCCCCGTAGAGGCGGATTAAGTTGTTGTGAAAGCTTCCGTGCAGTGGTCTTGAATTATGATGGCTTACGGGATTGCTTCCGCGTTGTGTCATTTTTTGACTACAGTTTCGCGAGCGTTCCATCTCGCTTCTTCAGGTCGAAGAGACCCGGTACTTCCCCAGATTGATTGGGGAGGCTATTGAAATTTCAAAAACACCGAATAACGTCAATAGAGATGATGGCTACACGCTATCCACCAGTTGGAAGCGTCTCTTCCACAAAACATGGGACAAGACCCAACAAAGAGGCGGGGGAAAATCTCGTTTGACCCTCCGCCGGACTATATAATGCGGCCGCAAATGCAACGTGAGCACTTCGACCTGAAGAAGCGAGATGGAACGCTCGCGAAACTGTAGTCAAAAAATGACACAACGCGGAAGCATTTCCGTAAGCTATCATGATTCATGACCACTCCGCGGAAGCTTTCACAACACAGAGGGTAATGTTTGCATGGCTTTGTAAAATGGTGAAAATTTAAATAAGTTCCAGGCTCCAAGCTAAGACTCATATACGGATCGCGGATTGAATTTGATCCCGCAAAATATTCTTGGTCGACACTTGTAGCCACGCGCGCAGGATAGCAACAGGTGCATGTCGTGAAATATGAATTTCAAGGAAAATTCAGTTTTATTTAATTGTTGAGTATTCTCGGTCGGCAAATGGGGACTCGACCATCATCTGGCCTAGTTAAGCCACAGGAAACGACCACTTTGGAAGAGAAAAGAGTGGAAGTGATGCATGGAACCTAATTGTGAATTCCTATCTCGCCCATTATCCTAGTTCAATTAAATGCGTATTTTTTAACTGTGAGTATACAAAAGGCATCTGTAGGATTCCTCAGAAGATAAACACCAAATCGGATGGGTTTATATGATTAATTTCTTAATTTGCGATTGAATCTCAGATTGAGCACTGAGCACTATCAAGTCAATTTCAAAGATTTGCCACTTCCCCTGCGAAACACCCTTGAGGTGGCTTGCAGCTGTAATAAGTAGATGAATCTCGCCAGTGGATGATTCCACTAAAGTCAATCCGCCCTGCAAGTAATACAACTTAAAAGTTCGGTCATCTGTGCGTTCCTCTCTCGTGACTATGTTCTACGTAACGTCCACTATTTCCCGTAAAGCACATGCACTTCCAAACTTCATTCCCGGTAAATACACGAGGCTAAACGCAAAATTTTCTTAAAAAAAGCTACATCAAGACAGTGCCCAGCAAGTCACCTCCACTTTGTGCGTCGGGGGGACACCCACACGCATTGCACCACCTTACACTCAGGGTAATGAAACAAAGACTATTCATTCCTATTATTCAACCGAGAGAGAATATTGTGTCATTCACATTTCATTCGACACAAGACAAGACGATCCTTTAGAAAATACGAAACTCAAACGACCGGTTTCAAAGGCTCTAATTGACTGACTTTAAGACGTCTGAAGCCATAACACCCATTCGTGGCGTAGGCAGCGGTTCGGTTCGGTTGTCCGACTGCGGATGGCCATTGCGACACGCAGTGGATCGCATGACCCGAATGAGGCGAAGAAGAGGAGGAAAACAAAAGAGGGCGAGCATGCAGGCACAGCACCCATGCTCCGCATGTTCGTACAAGCTCTTCCCCTTCTCCCTCACAACAGCCCTCTCACCCCCTCCACTTCCGATGATTTCGCGGGAACAGAGAGAATTCAGCTGCGGCGTGCGTCGTGGTTGTTGGGTAGACAGAAGGTCATTTGGGGTGGAGGGGGGTAGGGAAGGAGGAGGAGGAGGAGGGGAGGGGCCGACCCGTTCATCTTCGGGAACTGGTTCACTCTGGACCGATCCTTTTTGGGACACGCTCCTTTTCACTCGTTCACCCTCCGATTGGCGGTCGTGTATGTTCTTTATGTTTGAAGAAATTAAGAAAAAAAACTAAAAATATTTGGTATACCGTGATGACGGCGTTTATGAATGTTAGGTAAAATAAAAAAGAAAATTTTACTATGAACTTTGAACGATATAATTCTTAAAAAAATGTTTTATTAAACGCCACACGCAAGTTTTTTCTGAAGCTAAAGCTATCTCGGTGAAAAAAGAGAAAAAAGTATGCATAAAAATCGCTTAAGGTGATATTAAAATAATGCAATATTAACAGTGCAAGTTGATAAGAAACTGATTCCGTTATTGTCTGCGAGTCCGGAGCCACATTTTCTGTAATGTACGTGCAACATCGGCACTGCAGTTATTTCTGTGTAGTGACATGCCGCGCGATGGCGGACGGTTAGTTTGGGCAATATCTCCACAAGCTTGACATCAATAGAGCCAAAATACAACTCCTAGGGAGATTGAGAATGAAATCTTTCGCTAAAGTTGGCCTTAATATTCTTATTAGCTTACTCTGGCTAAGCGCGCCAAAGAATTCCAGTAGTTTATTGTTTTTATGTCAGTTGCGACCGTGACAGATAAGAGCGAGCCGACACTTAAAAGAAAAAGGCTTTTCATTTGACTGCAAGCAACCGTTGATGAATATCATCTGGGATCTAATATGGAACATCTTATCTCATAAGATAGGATCGAAGTATAGACAGGGAGGAAGGGGGCCGGTTGTGTAACTTAACGTTCGAGCGCAAAAGAGTCATTACCGCTGAATTGAGGGTAATATTTCAAAAACTATTTCCAATGCCTATTTTTTAACTCTCGTTCGAACGCATTTTTCCTTAGGCCCGTATCCTCGGCATCGACCGAAAAATACCTGTCGAAGCGGCCGTTCTCGATGGAAGAACGGTTTACTTTGGTTTCTAAATGGAATGATATTTGAAGAACTATCGATGTGTGGAATATTTTATGGACTATAGATAATTCATAATAAATTTTTCTGGACTTCAAATACAATTGGTGTCCTTAGAATACAATTCAGTTATTCGAACGGTGTTTCAATAGCACGTATTGTTTTGATTGTTAGCAGTTTCTAATTGAAGCAAACTATCCGATTATAGCGTTTTATTTTCACTTTTAATTACAATTGGCAGTTCAAAATCTCATTACTGTCATCATTAGTGAGATTGTTAAAACGAAGGTTTATCGTGTGTTCAAGTGGCCGTGTTTATTGTGGAATTTCAGTGCTTACAAATGTAACTAATGTTACTTATGCGCGGAGATGGATTGCGCGTGTACTCGTGGTGATGTATTAAAATATTAAGGTTAATAAGATCTATGCTTCATCTCTCGAACTTGTGTACTGTGACAGGAATTATGATTTACGAGTAACAAATACGTAAGAAGTGTCGGAGATGACTGATAGTTGTAATTATTGATTTATTCCCTCAAATGTCTTATTTATTGAATGGAATCTATGTCAATTGAAATGAAGCTGGTGACTATTGGTTGCTATTGAGTAGTAAGTGTGATTATTTGCGTCCTTAGTAAACGATAAAGAGTGAGGTGTTTCTAATGCTTTATTCAGTAACCTGCCATATCGAGTCATATTTGTATGCATCGCAATTTCACGTACGGAATGGGCTTTTGTTGAAGTAATCAAACCATCTAAGCTTAAGGCAAGTGATAGCTAATTAATTAGGAGTAGGCATTAGGATATGTGACCTTATCAAGGGTTATTCTTATATTCGAGGGTAAACTGCATGGTCGTGCACGTCCAAGTTAAAGGGTGTTGATTGTTTTGTCAACTCAAGTATTTTGTTTGATTCTGGTTTTAAATATTTTTGTGTTTTATACAATCAAATCCTTAAGTTGTTGAAATGACTGTTGAATGGCGTTGAAGTAACTCTCAGTGATACAAACTATTATACATGAGCTGTACTTTATTTCACGGGTGTCTGTTGTGATTTTTTTTGCCGTAAGGGCATTACTGGTCTCAAAAAGGAGCTTAACGATGGAATGAAAAATTCATGGCATAAAGATAGCGATAATATTAATTATGCTTTCATTGGTAGTCTGGTGACTTTCGCCCACGTGAAAGCTCTATAGTATGTCCAGGCATGCGATATGTGATGTTTCATCATTTAGCATTGATTAAACTGTCTTTTCTCAGCCTAGAGTTTTGTGGATTTATTTACCTTACGATCACTGACGAAGATTCCATTATCTGACTAAAAGTCAATTTATTGTTGGATTGTGTGCCAGTTGAAATGATGGCAATGATAAAAACATGTCCTATAAAATGTAACGGCAGGTGCTGACATATGCTGCAAGAAAGAGACTTGTGGAGGTGGTTTGCAAAGTTATTCTAATCTGTTGCAATGATGCGCTTGGACACTGTCGTGTAGGTAGGTCAGTACAGATTGCAATGCGAATCGTAGGTATTTGCTGGAGGATAGGAGCGACGTATCAGTGATTATCATAATCAATTGATGCCGAAAATTGCAGGTTCTAGCGTGTCAAACTGTAATTTAAATGATCACGAATGAGCGTTAGATTTGGACTTTGACGTTTTTAGCGGCTCGTTGAGCTTTTGCTGCTTTTAGATAATGAGAAGTATATGAGGAAGAGTGAGGTGTTATCGCAACTTAACATAGAGAGCATAATTTGCTCTTATCTTTGACTCCACTGGTTTGCCAACGGACATTAGAAATTGCTGTTTTCATTTTCAAGACGAATGTTATTAATATTTAATAACACAAAATTCTTCACTAAAGGAAACTGCCCTTTTTGGAGTTGATTATAATATGATATGAACTAGAGCAAGTAATGTAATCTCCCTCTACTAATGCCTTTTATGTTCTTTGAATGTTGTTGATGAGAACTTTGTGAATTAATGTTAGCCGGTTTGAACCATTTTGTGTGTTTCATTTATAATATAGAATTTTGAGGTAATATTTGCACTAAAGTGAAATTTTGTCTCTGCTATCACATTGAGCTAAGAGACTAAAGTTTTAACAAAACATCATAAGACGCGATTTCAGGTGACATTTAAGTTTTTATCCGCAAAAGTATTAGAATTTCAAGGTATTAGGGCTTAAATTACCAAATAAAGGCATTGAGGGCAGTACATAACACTCATGAGGAAGTCTTAGTGGGAATTCAAACATGTACAAAACAAATGCAATCATTCAAAACTAGGCAAAACTTGCGTATACGTTCAAGAGAAACAAGTGAGAAATATACTGTACATCTGAAAACAGCGTAACGTTCGACGGTCTTCTGTACGATCGCCCATATAAAATCGATCAAAACACTTCACTCGAATGAAGTGAGCTCGATCGAAGATGAACGGATCCCTAACGTTCGAACGTTAGCCAAGTTATAAAATCGGTCACCGCAGGACCGGAAGGAAGGGTCGTTCCATAGATGTCGTTCCTCAGACTTACCGTTCAATACACGGACCCGTTCGTTCGCGACCGAACGCTAGTGATGACTGGTATCGAAGGAAGAACGCAACCGATATCGAACGACCTCGGTGAATGGCTATTGAAAGAGACACCAACAAAAGGAGAGGTTCTCAGGGGTGGGTCCAGGGAAAAATTCAATCTCCATAAGATTGCTAGACCGCTGTCGCTCAGAGAAAGCCATAAACTGCTGACCTCTGTCGGCATATAGTATTACTCTGAATCACTGGGGCAAACCCCTACCTTTGATAAGAAATATTTCCAATGAACCACAGAAAATTGTTACATGTTATTAATTTAAAATGTCATTTTGTAGCCCCGTAACATAAGGAAAGTTTTCATTCCATTCAAAAGATCGGTGTGGCCGTCTGCACGGAAAAGAAATGTACCAAAATTAATACGTAAAGCCTGGAATGTGCCACCAACATCGGTCAAATACCAAAATTTTAACGATAGAGTAAAATAACATGTAAAAGTTTTATTGATAAGGATAATTAATCTTGTTTTACGAAAAATTGGTGCAATGTAAATCATTTTTGCATTTTTAACGTTGTTATTTCATATTGTATTAACATAGGGCCCAATTTGGATTTCTTTGAACAATTATATATTGTCAATAGCCTGTAAAATTCTTGTAAAAAGGGTTGCTTTAGCCACTCAATGAATCACTCTCTTGAATTTAAGCCTCTCCTGCTGTCCTGAGACCCTCTGACAATCTCACCTCTTGACCTCTAGTACTTCTTCCTTTTTCTTTTCACTTCCTCCACCCCTTCCTTGCTTCGAATAACACCTCCACCCTCTCTCCTCACCCCTTTCACCTCCACATACACCTCCCCTTTCTCCTGCTGGCTCATGGGGTAAATATACTTAGATGATGATTCCTTTGTTCTTGAAGACCTTGAAAATCACCCAAGGGTGCTCAATCACCCAACCACGGTCGGCACGCGTGAAACGTGAGTGGTAATTCACGATCAAGTTGTATTCTCACGATTACGGAGACCAAGCGGAGATTTTTCCAACCTTTACCCGAGTGAGGAAAAGCTCGCGAGAAAATGTGTTATGAATAAAAAACACGTATGTCTGAAACCAGGAAAAAATGAAGAAAAAACATTTGAAGACAACCGTGAAAGGAAGTCACTGATCCGCGACCCGCCATTATGGCGCGTGGCAGAGGGTGTGAAGACTCGAGCCATCGCGAATAGGACGCGGGAAGAAAGAACACTCAAGCCCATCCCTTCGACAACGAATGCCAATTATTTAATCGCCTTTGCCCGTATTACGCATGATTTTTCGATTTATCTAGTGCCGCATTCTGCGACCACGATTACATTAAAAGAGAATTCGATTAAATGAGTTAATGAATACGGAGCTGGTTTAAAAACGCGAGGACGCACAAATGCCCTTATCCTTGCCAAAAACAAAAAAAAATCGATTTTAACAGCAATGTAAATGCCCTGTCTAGCTAACTACATATAGATTATGAATATGCCATGGGCACTCTGAAAGGAGCGAAGAATTGTTGACAGGACGCCAATAGTAGTCAGTTGAGGTGATCGCTCGGTCTCTGTGCGAAAAAGCCTGGGGGCCACCAATCGCCGTTTGCCAGACCAGCGCTCCTAAGTGTCCACACAGGAATATTTAACAAATCTTCAAGAATTATGTCCATAACATCCAATTACAATATGTTTTAATCATTTTATAAGATCTACAATACCACCAGGCTATCGTATTGTGACGTATGATAAGGCGCTTCTAAATCGCGTAATATGTACATTTACAGCTGACTGATTTATTAGGGGAAATTTCTTCAGGTCGGATCATATTATGTCTTCAATTTTGGCACAATTTCACTTAAACATATTATTTAAGCAAATCAAATGAAAAGATGCACTTTTTGGCGCCTTTTTGTGAAACAGTAATTTAATTTACGGAGTACTAAGCACGATAAGCGCAAACGCACCACGTCACAGGAGTCGAATTTTAACATAATATTGTGAGAAAGCATTCGTTCAGACTTCTGTCTCTTCCTCTTAAGATACCTTAACATAAAGAAGTTCGATACGTGATGCGATGAGGAAACACCAAGAATTTGTATCGCGTTACCCGTGTCAATGGTGGGCTGTGAGGTGGGGTCGCAAGTGGGTTATGAACAGTTATCAAGAAGTTCTTCACAATTAAACGTCCCACGTAGACAAAGACAACAACTGACGATCAGATAGGTGTCCTTCCGCTCGACGTCAAATCCATTCAACTCCGAGGTCCATAATGCATGTCCATCGCGCAATATTCGGCCGCCCATCCTCTAGTCCACTTTTAAGCATCGAATGATGCATTAAAATAATACAGCGAGTCTTTTACTACGTTCCGATACGACTTCTGTTTATTTACATAATTATAGCATGGGAATCAATGAAGAGCTCTCAAGGCTAGCGTTTCGACGAGCAAATACACCAAAGGACATGACAGGAATTGCGACGCCTCAGCGTACTCATTCACATTGATTTTGGCACATCTTTTAAGCCTGATTCCGAATTTTTAAAAATGACACATTTTGGTACAATCAGCTTTGAAATATTCAACTAAATACGTCTGTGTCATAATGAATCATGTAATAAATAATATTTTGAGTTCCACGATGAGTTAAGGCTTGTTCGCACTA
The DNA here is from genome assembly GCA_963169105.1 of Ceriagrion tenellum. NCBI lineage: Eukaryota > Metazoa > Arthropoda > Insecta > Odonata > Coenagrionidae > Ceriagrion > Ceriagrion tenellum. The sequence goes on from OY720644.1 coordinate 116,589,180, forward strand.
GGCTAGTAATTTAGTTGAGTACTGAGTAATTTAGTGACTAAATGTGTCTGAAAAACAAACATTTAGTCGAGTCGAAATCAATTTGGTTCTATTTTCTGTCGGTCGAGTAGCGCCCCGCCCCCCATCCACTCCCACTCCGCCCGCCCACGAGTCACTCTGCTCACTCGTTCATCGGCTGCTAAACAACTCCGAAGCCGTCGTTTTAGTCGAGTTCATTATTAGCTGCCGCGAACATGACGTTCCGCTAGGGCGAAGAAACAACTTTAAAATTTGTTTCTAAAGATGTACAATATGAATGCTTGTGAAATGTTAAGTCCCTACATTACAGAAATAACCAAATTAAGCAATCTGCATACATAGATTTGGAAAATACAATGAACATACCTGGATTTGGTGAGAAGGAAATTAAATTGAAAATTAAAAACATCAGGTTAGTGTACAATTTTATTACAGTCTATTTCCCTATCCATTTTACCCACACAACATTCGGAACATTTTACGGATTATCAGCTTTCCACGAACATGTTACCATCTGGCAATACAACTAATATTGAAACGGGGAGAAATGCCACAATTACATCGAATGACTTAAGTTTATCAGCAATGAAAAATGCTAATGTCATTAACCAACAGTGTTTGGAGCAGACACAACACTTATAATAAAACTTAACCTAACGATGTTAAAAAAATGATTCCCTTGATAAATAAATGTTTATAAATTTCTGGTTTATTTAATCTTACCTTGATGAATTCTGTAACGTTTCATAGATTGCATCACAGACTTCTGTGATGAATTCGAAAAAATTTGATTTTCCGAGTCGAAATATATGCGTAAGTGTTCTTAAATTACATCCAGTAGCCAGAAAGTAGATATTTGCCTGTAATTTTGTAACCGCCGGAATTGCACTTCTTAAATGCGTATCTTAACGCTGAATTTTCGACTGCATTTTCATTACCAGAAAATTTACACAACTTGTAGACATCCTCAAACTATGGAAGTATTCTTTAGAATCTTTTAATGCTAATTCCTTCAGAGGACAATTCGTAGCTCCTAGTTCATCTCTTCTATTCATCCATTTTCGTACCCATAGCTTTTTTTTCTCTATCACACAAATTTCTTCATCCACCTCTTCCAAAATAGCCATTACCATAAGCCTTATCAGCTTATTCAATTTATTGCGTTGCAGCCCCTTCATCTTGCAAAACACGACTCACTTGTCAACAGCTGTACTCGACCGTAGTGCGAATGATTTTTGGAGGGTAGCGAGTATTTTAGCCAATAAACTAAAATACTCTCCACTAAACTAAATTACTAGCCTAGTGTGAATCAGGCTTTAGAGAGCTCATAATCCTATCGAAATCATGCATCATAGGTGTGTCTATGAAATGTGTGAGATATGAATTTTTGCGAGCCCGTACACGACGCGTGCTTTCAACTTTAAACGCGTGCCCATCCGTGCGGGAACCACGTGACGTCCGGCATTGTGAATGCCCATGATTCATCTGCTACCCATTACGAGTCCATTTCGCCGAGTTCCATCGAAATCGCTGGAATCGAGGATTTTAATGGCTGACTTGGTACGGAACGCCTCCCATGCAAGGATTTATGAGATAATAATCAAACGCGCAGCGCCCTCCGCTCGGCACGGCATCATTTTGCTATTTAACAAAAGAAACTAAGTGAGTAATTTCGCCTCTTTATTTGCGATTTTTTAATCCTTCATCCCCAGCATCGATTTTTTAGAGAAAGTTCAGACAGCAAGAATCGGATTTCCATTTCGGGCATTCGAGAGCAAAAATTCAGATCGGTTCTCCAATCCCAAAAAAAGGGGGGGAGGGGAGGAGGAGGGATAGGGGGAGTAGAGTACTGCGCAGTTAACCCTTCGCGACGCAGAGATCCGTTGTTTATCGATTTAGCGTCGATTGAGAGAGGAGTAAAGTAGGGGAGAGGAGAAATATGAAAAGGAACAAAAAGAAACAAAGGAAATGCGGATAGCGTTGCTCTAGAGAGAACAGGAAAATTGAAACGTGAGCTATATGCGGTAGTGTGTGGGTTCCAGCTGTTCGGCGTTGACCTCGAGCTGGAGCCATTGAGCGGCAGGTGTGATTAGGTCAGATGAAGGAAGAAGGAAGGAGGAAACCCGGCGCCGGCATTCTCCTCGATTTGACATCCCGACCGACACTGAGCGGGCGGTGCGGAATGCATTTGAAGTGAATTGTGACACTCAAAGAAAGAAAGCCGTCAATGAAAAACCTCCGCCGCCGTTTATCTGACTTACTAACGTTCGGAACTAAGAGCCACGTGTCATATAAATTATAAACCAATCATACAGACGTCGTATTTTTTCAAAGTAAATCGAAGCCTTTCAAAGGCTATTGTTACCAGCGACTCGGATTATCACGAATAATCTTCTTCATACATCGCAATACAGTACAACAGTAAGTAAAAGAAATTACACAATTACAAACGCCAGAGAGAGAGAGACAGATGGTGAACGAGCCAACATTGTGGGAATCGAGCCGGCGATCTCTCTCCGACGAGAACAAAGTGAATGGCGTTAACATTCACCTCTTTAACCCTTTAAGCCGCCGCCAAGGTCAAGCTAATCATAAATTAAGATTTGTTAAAAGAGTAATTTGGAAAGTGCGACGTCTATCGTCTGTCTCTATGTTAGACAAATCAGCTACTCCTCCTCCTCCTCCCTTGTTAGAGCCCACTTAGAACACGCTGCCAGGGTTTGGGATCCACATGAGAGAACGCGAGCAGAGAAGATCAGCAATATATGTGAAAGGCCGTTATGATAGTCTCGTTAGTGTAACTGACCTCTTGCAAAAAAACTAGGATGGGAATCTCTATCAGACCATTGATAGAAAATTTAACTCAATCTATTAAGTAAATTGAAAACCAATTTATTTTCAGAAGAAGTTATCAATATCTCACGAACTCCAACATACTACGGTACATATGATCATGAGAATAAAATAAGTGGAAAAAGATTGTAGAACAGAAAGGTTTTAAAATGTCGTCATCCCCGCGATCGATAGGAGATCATAATGGCTGCCAGTGAGACTTTGAAAAAGGGTTAGATGACCGATAGTGTAGATGATTAATTGATGCTCTCCTTAATACGTCTTTCGAAATATTCCGTGTAGTACTAACACCATGTTTTGCATGTTCCCTGCATGACTATAGTATCGCGTTCACATAGTTGCACATTATATAGGTTTCCGTAGCATTTGTACCTTTAGATTGGTGCATGTTGCTGAAAGCTAATTTCTGTAAAGTAGTGCATGTTGGTTCACAAGTCAACCCCTGCCAGACACCCATGAGGTGGATAGCAGAATAATGTGTAGATGTAACATTGCCTCACGATCTCCACACGATGTTCACCAGCAGCACCACATTGCATGTCCACTAAATTACAAAGTCCGAATTCTACCGCGTCGGACTGGAAAAGGAAATTCCTCTCTTTTCGCGCTGTGGACTCAATTCATCTCATATTCACTGGTACTGCTCATCACGTTCAACATTGACTGCATAGCCATTGGTTGGCTTTGCTATATAACGCTCGCTCGGGGGCCCGACGGGAAGAGTATACTTATCCGGCAAACAAAAACCACCCAAAAGGCAAATAGGAAATATTATTAGGACGGTTGAAAAAGTAATATTTGCCAGTTTCTTTATTCAGCCAAATAGAGAAGAGGTGAATTCAACTCATAATATACCATAAAAATAATTAAATTCAGAGTTCATTCATTTTCACTCACATTTCTAAACATCCGCCCACATCCAGGTAATATTTAAAAGAGATGGCGAAAGTAAACGGCGGGTGAATGAGTAACTCGACCCCAAAATGGAACTTTGGCTGCACTTAAGCAACGTATCCGATTGCATCCATGAGCTCATATCTCAGTCGTAGACAGTTTTGTATCCACACTCCACCATGGGTTGATTGACGGGAAATGGGATCAATAAAGCATTTCCCTCTATCCTTTTCGGCCCATTCCCTTTCAAGATGTTCGGAATGCGGAAATGCAGAGAGTGCGACCGCGAGACGATGATGATGAATAATCGAGAGAGGGAGAGGGATAGATGGAGGGGAGGGAGAGAGAATACTAGATTAGTGGAGAGATAAGAGGGGATCGTCCGTGAGCCATCGCTTCTTCCGCGGCGCCCCTCTCCATCTCCCTCCCCCCCCGCCCCCGTCGCCCTGGCAACGACACCCCCACCCACCCACCCACCCAATAATTCCCGTCTCCTCTTTCTCTCCCACTTTAATAATTAGATCGGAGTGCCCCTCCGTGAATTTAATCTCCCCCGCACCCAAAAACCATTCCCCGCACACTCGCTGAAGATAACACACCGCCACTCAATTGAGACGAATCCCTCGCCAATCCACCCCCAATCCTCCTCCTCCCACCCCCGCGCCACCCCCTGCCCATCGCCCCCCCCCCCTACAAGGAGGGTCAGAAATATAAATTAAATCGCCACTTCTCTCTTCTTGGTGGTCGGACGGGGAAGTGGAAGATGGAAATAAAATGGCAGAGAAAACCATTGGGAGGACAGGTGAAGGAATTCGTGTCTTTTTTTTTTCATCCCCCCCCCCAACACAGGAGAGCGGGTGGGCAGGGGTTGGGGGTCGCGGGAAGGGAGGGGGGGGATAAAGGTGGAGGGATGGGGGGATGTGGGCAAATGGAAGTAACACAGGGAGACTATTCCTTCCCCGACCCACTTCCGAGTTCGAGCGAATAAGGCCGCACCCTCGGGAGTACATAATGGTGTGCTACTAAGGAGGGAGTGGGGTGCTGAGCCATGGCACAATACCGGTGTCCCGCAACCGAATTGCATTATTTAACGTTGAAACTGCGACAACAAAATTCGCCATTTTAATTTCACGATGAAGGAACGATCCAATCAGTCGAATCGAACGGCGATGTCTTCCGCCTGCGGATTCTCACTTTCCATTATTGTTCGCATTCACGAAACACAATGTCGACATAAGTATTTCGAGGTGAAACCCCGTCGGAAAAATACCGCGCCCAGTATTCACCGCTTCCGCTCGTGCAGGAGGCAAATGTCTCATCAATGCTGGACCTCATCTCGGATTGAAGTGAGTACACGGGGGCGATCCAGGGCGTGAGGGAGACTGCTGTCCCTGATTCCTGTCCAAGAACCAACTGAGGTCTCCGAACAAGTTCCGTTTCCGATTCGTTGAGAATGGAAAGATATTCCATTCGTGAATCTGCCTAAAGACACTTTTTGCGATTCAAAGCCATAGGCCGCCGTTTAATAGCAAAAGAATAAAAATTATGAATAAACGCGCTGTAGAGTCATCATACAGAGTCCATTTAAGCAACTTTTTTGTTCTCAATGATAGTAATAAGTGCATCAGAATGGATGGAGAGGTGTGACTTAATATTTTCCAGCATTTGAAAAATTGCAACAACTATGAGAAGAACAAACCAGGGCATATCCAAGGAAAATTAATGCACTTTGCGCATGGAATAAAAGGACCGATGAACACTTTCATAAATAAAATAAAAGCCGATGAATGAATGATTTTATAGAACGAGATTTTGAATTTTGTCGAGAGCCCGACTCAGACGCATAGAGCGCGCGCAGTTCAATGCGGATGCAACTGGGACCATTTGTCTCGCGCTGTTGGACACATTTCACGACCCGGAGTAGAACAATAAAAAAGAGTAGAGCCAATTCGTTTATATTAAAGAAACTATATTTATAAAAATGGAACTTCCATTAACTCTTCACACGGCCTCGCGCAGCAGCGGAAAAAAACGCAAAAGGCGATCCCTCGTATCTTTCACTCGATTCCCTTATCCACAGTTACATATCGACGTAACCTGGAGTCAAATTTTCGAAAATTCGGGTACATGAGTTGATGGCAAATACACGAACCGGTATTTTGAGGCCGATGCGTGAATGGCACGTGGATTCACGTCGTTCGAAGTACCCAAAAACAGGCAAGGGCAAAAAAAATAAAGAAACCTTTTAGGGAATTTGGATTGGTGCATTGGTGAGAGTGAAGATTACGGAGTCGAAAGCCATGGCAGGTGGGTGTGCCTTTGCACACTCTGATTCAATCGAAAGCGAGCGCCTTCAGCAGGTAACAAGTTTATCGAGCATTAGTGCAAAATTCTATTTGGTGTGCTGCCAATTCGTTTACTTATATAAAAGAAACTTTATTGGTAAAAAATGAAATCTCCCTTAAAAAGCAAGCACTAAAAGCTGGTATAAATTAAATTTAAATATTTTGGTTAGAATGGTATTATAAAAAATAGTGTATTCGAGCAAAATGTGCGCTTCAAATTACCAAAAGTCAATGAATTCCGGACAATTCTGACAAAAACGATATATCACATTAAGTATTTCATAAGGTAGTAGGGTAGCTGATTAATTTATATGCCCCCTAATTAGGGTGTCCCAAAAAATCAACTTTTGAAGTTGTGAACACTCACCCTCCAAAAATGTTCTTTCTGTGAATATAAAACACTTTGAATTGTTTCAGGATTAAAAAAAATATTTAGAGGTCCCCCAAGGTCATTGAATTTACATAAAAATGGCCAAAATCATAGGAAAAGTGGCATTATTAATTGCTACATTAAAAACTATTATTGTTCAGATGACATTTTTTTATTAGCTTGGGGGACCCCTAAACCTTTGGAAATTGACTTCAGTTTTTTGTAATATCATATTATGACAGAAATAGCATTTTTAAAAGGTGAGACTTGGCATTTTCAGACTTTTTATTTTTTTTGGCCTCTCCTGGGACACCCTACCCCTTATGCAAGTTTCTAAATCTGCCGAGTATTGCTAACACCAAGTTTTGCATGTTCCCTGCATGATTCTTGTATTACGTTCACAAAGTTGCATTGTACATTGCTTTGGTAGGTTCTATGGCATTGTAGCATGTCCACGTTGTGGTTTATGCTGTTGTAAGTAAATTCCTATGCTGTATTGCATCTTGATAATAAGTAACCCCCTGCCGAACATCCTTGCGGTGGCTTGCAGGGTAATAAGTAGATTTAGATGTAGATATATACTCGCAGATATGAGCACATGCTTACAAAAGTTTTTCGTTTAATAAGATAAGATAACACTAATATGTCCATATTTTAAGTCCAGAGTTCAATCTGTTTAAATCCAAAATTTCTCTGACTGCGTGAGTTTCTATCCTCATAATCTATACTCTCGTGTGGAAATGCACGTATCTGAGGTCATTGCATTCGCCCATTATGACTGCAAACATTTTTTTATTTTCATAATTAAATTGGAATTACCTGGAGTACAAAATCTAGACGAACGTCAAACGTCAAAATAAAATAGAATAGAGATTCTCATTCATTCGAACGAATTTTGTTTTCCTTTCAATTTCGTGAAAATCTGGAAAAAATATTCCTAAAATTGCTAAAAATTATGCGGTTTACTCCCGCGTCCCTTTGACGACAAAATATATCAATTCGTGGATGTCGACAATCGTATTGTGACTGTGTGAACAGAAGGTCCAAACAACGGATCGATTGGCAATTTTGAGCATAGTTCATCATCAGGAAGCATCTTTGAGAATCGCACACTTCTTAAATCAAGGCATAGAATTTCGTTGGATGAAAGATTATCACAAAAGCAAAAAGACGGCGCACAGTGGTTCCAAATCGAAATAAGCTGCCAAAAGTAATTTTTTTCAACTTTTCCCGAGGACGCTAGAAAAGTATTATTCGTATTCTACACTATATGATCTACAATAAAGCCAACTACAATGGTCATTGCTCTGCTCATAGTAGTCTGTAGAACCCGTCAAAAATGGGTCATTCGGGGTAAAAACGCCTATCGCGCGAATTCCGTCAATTTTAGAGAAGTTTACCTTCATAAATGAAAGTGTTTAGACGGTATTTGTACATTTCAAAATTACCACTCGTAAACTGGTGTCTTTCTGCACCAGTAATAATGATTTGGTTGGCCACAACAGTTTTTTAAATGTTAATAAAAATGTTTAAACTTTATGCAAATTTTACCTATATTTTTCAAAAAAGATAGCAATAACATTTTTATCGCCGTCGTACGCACCAAACATGTTGACATGGATTCAAAGAGTATAGTCTATAGAGTATATATAGCAAAAGAAAAATCTTGCATTCGTTCGCAAATTTGATTTTAAGATCGATTTGAGTTGAACGGTGGAGTACGCTCCGCGGCCGGGCCAGCGCGTGGAATATACCGAGGAAAGGCTATGGCAATGTTCCCGTGATGTTGTTGGCATTACTTCGTTTTCTATAAAGAACCCTTTTGTGACAGATTATTCTCTCGTTGCGTGCAATAGATATTCTCCTGTTATACCAGGGTATATCAATCTGGCTCGCTTAAAATACTCTCAGTGAGGCTCAATATCCATCAGAAAAATCTTTAGAACTGCAACGGTGGCGAATATAGTGGAAATTTTATGCTGTGCAAATATAGGTTTCAATAACTCCTAGATCGCTAAGTTCCATAAATTGCCAGACTACCCTTTCGTCGGCATCCTTCAGGAAAGCGGACTCCTCAAAGGCCTAGTTCATAGTACCCTAGTTCACTAATACCCTCGTAGCCGCCGCGCGGCCCGAAAGGAAAATTGCTGCCTAGAAGAGTAGCACCATGTCGCAGTTTATTGCCTTTCAACGAGGAAACACTAACCACGTCTGCACCAATTCTTAAGGAATCAATTGCACTCTGACCACCGGGAGTGAATCCTGTCACTGTATGCGTGCAACAGTTCTTGGAAAAATAGTAAGGGGGAGTAAGACCCTCCTCGACGCAAACTTTGTCACAGTTAGGTTCTTATTAGTATCGAGTTAAATCAGCTAGCCAAAATTCAGTTTTGTTTAGTTCCTTGCATGGAGAACTCGTGTGTGTGAGCTAGGTGTTCCGTCAGTTTCTTTAAGTTTTTTCCCAGAGGAAAGTGCGCATAATCTACGCTGTGTATAGCGAACAACATACTACAGGATACAAGAGTCAACTTCAGTGTATATCAGTGCTGTGACCTATTTGAAGTGATGTTTCGTGAGTTTGCAACCTTTGTGATAATCCGAATCTCTTAATTTGATTTTCAAATCAACTGTTAGCCGGAAAGGGATCGTGTTAAGTGATCGCTGGAAATGAGAGACCTTAAGAGCGTGCTGGAGAGGAAGCTGGTCGCAGCCTTCTCTCCAGAGATGTCTCTGCGGACAACCCGTTCGGGGCGACATAGTTGACTTCGCCGCCGCATAGAGGGTGGTAGTGCCGTTTCAAAGCTCCGCCCCTTGAAGGCCGTAGGAAACCTTATCTCCGATCTAATACACATACGCGAAGGAATGGGGAAGGTAGGGGAAACGGATGGGTAAGAAATGAGGGGAGGCCGCTATGTCAGACGGCCAGAGACTTGTGAAGACAATTCTGAAATTCGGAGAGTTTGGCTGCGTGTGAGGTACTCGATCCGTGGTGCGCGGAACTCCTCAATTTTGTTCATTCTGCGCCGAACCGACTTCCAAAAGGGTGGCTCTCTTCCTCAACGGTAGCCTAGCGAGAGAGGTCCTATCGCACCGCTATCAGTCGGTCAGGAAGGAAAAATTCGTAGGCGACTCGGAAGTGGGGCTCCCGAGCGAAACTCTAGGCCTATCGCGGCATTCGTCGACGCCTCGCGCCGGTTTACTATCCAAGCAACCTTCACTACGGGAAGAATAACTGAAATCACGCATGACGCCAAGGATATACATGCTTACAATATTACCCGACAGAGTCCTCATGCATAGAGATCATGACTGACCAGCCTAAGTATGCAGATTGGTAGCTCTCTGGCCTAGCAACCCTAAGGCCTGCCGCAGGAAGAACGCAGCCTAGCACAGGAGAGTTTTTGTAACCAATATTTATGAATGGGAGCGCAGAAGAGGCAGAATGGAGGAATTCCTCTGTCAGCCTACGTCCCTTCTGCGGTCGTGCGACAGTGTCTTGCGGCCTCTGTCGCTTACGCGGGCCAGGAGTCCAAGGAAGCAAAATTTGAAGTTGGCCTAAATTTTACAACATAACATTTCTGGATTGGCCAAAAATTGCCGAATTCACTGTATACATTTTTTTCCCATGAATATGTCAGATTTTCTTATAAATTAAGAAACAAATTAAAAATGAGTTGTTTGACGTGATCAAAACTTAGAGATTAAAACCCCTATTTTTTTTAGCCAAGTAAAACAATATTTGTAGGAATTGTGCGCTGAAGTTTGTTTATGAAGAAAGTATTATTAAAAATCGTATTCATAAAAGTTCGTTAGCCTCATTTTAGGAGAAACGCTTTCGAAAACTTTGAGATCGGGAGCCGGAATTTTCAGTATGCTGGCAAGTCCCGTCTTATGGGAAAAATAGAGGTAAATCAGCAATAGAAATGATCCTTAATATACAACTAAGTGTTTGGTAAATTTTGAGCCACTTACTACCAATACTTTTAAAGGGAGAGACTTTTAACTGTGCAGCCGCTGTCCGTTCGGCTTCCGCCAGCCATGCCAATGGAAGAATTACATTTCTAATATTCCCTCGATAATCTTTTATAGCAATTAATAAAAGCTATGGTTGTTTCAAAACTCTCATACTTCAAATGAACGTTCCTCCAAGGATGAGTGACAAGTTGTGTTTGCCAAGGAGGGATTAAAAGTTCCGAAGATAGACGAAGATATCTGAAGGCGTGATGACACGGCTCACACAGAGCTCGGCTGGTGACTGTGATGTGTATCACGCCCGAGCCGTCAGCACTAGACTCATCGCTGTGAACATTTCGGTTTGCAAGCGCCAAAATTTCATTCTCGCTTAAAAACATCCGAATAACACCTATTTACAGAATTCTTTCACCTTCATATTTCGGTTCCAGATAACGTAAAACTGTCTTTTTTAAAATGGGGTAGCCAGAGGAAAAAATACCAACTAGCGTATTCATATATTTGTAGAACAGCGTCCACAACAACATACGTCCGAACAACCAATAAACCAAAAAAAGACTACAAGCTGGGTAACCTTCTAGAAGATAAGGGAAGAAAGAAATCACTATCGTTACCTTAAATATATCTCGGGACCTGCGTGCTAATGTGTAGCCAAGAGTTTCACTGAAAAGGAAAACGAGCCAGCGCTCAGCAAAGAGGGTCTTCGAAAGACTATGCACGATCAAACATGGGGGCCATGGGGAAAAAGTAGTAGCCTATCTATCCCTATTAGGGAGGTTGCCCATTACTCAACAGGAGCAATGAAGGATAAAATACGCAGATAGTCGAGGGGGTAGCGATAAAAATAGGAAACACATAACTGATCAGGGGGCACATTTTCTGTGACATGTAAATATCGCGGAACGCAAAAGCATGAACAAAAAAATTAAATAACTGAGTAAAGATAAAAATAAAACAAAGGAGGCGAGGTGTAAAGAACAATTAGAAGAAATGGAAAAACTACGAAATTATAGAGGAGAAGAAATGGTAATGTGTTTCTAGAACATAAGAAAGATAAAAAGATTGCAACTAATAAAGATGAGATAGGAAAATATTATTAGAAGCAGAAAAGATTCAGATTATGGGGGAAAAAATAATTCGTGGCGAAATCTGAGCCAAGGAATATTATACCGCGAGGTGGAAAAAGCATTCAAATATAATAAGGGTGAAAAAGCATCGAGTAGAGTAGAACACAAAAATATTCAGCCGCGTATTCGAAGAGTGAGACTACCTTGCCATGCCGCCTACAGCGACAGCCTCACCTGATGGTTCGCCTGTTCTACCCTCAGGTCGCGAGGCAGGGATGCGAACCAAGTTCTGCAAGTTAGTGCAAGGAAACTTTTCTTACGTCTTTATAGTGATTAATTATTATAATTACAGTTATCTACCGGTTAAGGTAGGTTTGAATGGAAGTGGGTAAAAGTTCATCCTGATTTTACGTGAGTTATTTAGGGACCTCAAAATGACTCAGGTACTTAAAGATACAAACGGCGAAACTAACAAACACCACTGGACCTGATTTTCGGCAAATTTATAAATAAGCTGAAAAGTCACAAAGTATTTTCGGACCAAAAGGTTAAGCGATCAAAGCAGATTTTTTTACTGCGCAAAAAATATTTTAAATGAGTGCTAAACGAAAATAATAATTACTAAATTATTACCATATTTAACATCATTGCGGTGTTGCCGTGAGGGTCTGAACAGGTTGGCACACCCTCACGGAATGCACAACCCGTATACACCGCGCACTAATCAACGCGGGGCACCTTTGATTGCACCTAAAACCAACTTGGGTTAGCATGCCGATGAGGCAGACGTCCACTCATGCGAGGCTACCGTGTGTATAAACTTAACGAGAGAGGTATCGCAAGACCGCCTCGCGATATTTGCCTCGCAAGAGGATAATACGTACATGATAGAAGGCGATACTCGCAAAGTGGGAGCAAGACTATCAAAGCGCAGAACAAGAATCAAAAACTTTCGTCATAAAAGCCTCCCTCGCCTGGGCGAGAAAGGGTCGACCGTTGAGAGGTGCAAAACCCGGTTCACTCTCGCTCTACTCCTGAGCGGTCGTGGGATCTAGCTGGGCAAAGACCTGCGTTGCATTGGAGACTGTGAAAGTGATAGAAAGGTGTGAACCCTCGTCCGCTCTCGCCAGGAGCAAAACATTCTCGTCACTCCAAAGCCGAGCGAGCAGTCGCGAGCTTCATTAGAATTTTGGACTTCGAGAAGAGCGAACGGTTAGAGCGCAACTTACTCCCTCTAAGCAAGACGCTGCAATTTCATAAACTGCCCGCTGTTAAACGTGAATTCCTCTTGCGCATATTGCAGCAGTCAGATGTCCCATCGCCTATGCAATACACCGGGAGTGACGAGTCCCGCTCGCTCCCGCGACTGGACTACCGAGAGGGAGGGCTCCCGGGAGCGAGAAGCCACGCGTCTCACGAGACGGGGAACAACGGAGAGAATCATTGCATTCCTCTAGTAGACTATCGCCAACAGCGAAAATGTCATCGGCCCCTACCGTAAGTCACCAGCCACCAGACAAAAACCAAAAGGGGCGTTGCCTGAGAATGAGGCGGGATCAGCCGTCGCGCTTGGCGTAGTGGTTCCCTTTTCGCCGCCAGGGCGCAGCAGCTCGAGGTCGTTTAACTCAATTTTTGAGCTTCGATGGCACCAAAATTATTAGAGAAATGACGTTAATTTTTTCTTAAATAAATATTTAGCAAAATTTCCAAGAAACTGACAATATTGGTTTATTAAATTTTGGGTTAATTTTGTTTAAATAATATTGCAAAATAAAAGTTATAAACAATTTTGAAAAATAAATATTGTCAGTGACTAAACAACTGTTTAGTCTATACTCATATCAAGTGTAATGTTGATAGATTATAAAGTTAAGTCGTCACCACCGTTCAAAAATTTTTACCCAGTCCAGCACCCTCTTAAGAACCTTGAATTGCGTGACAAATTTATCGAACATAGAGGAGAATCTATATCCTTCTTGAAAAAATATGTGCTTGATTACTAGTTTACACATTTACATTTAAACGGAAATATGCATGCCAAAAATACTTGGGAGATTTTCATGAGGAAATCTTTTTTCATAAAATATCTAAATAAGTGGGAGCAAAGTTCATGACGTGAGAGTGCTTACAGGGCAAAGTTCAAAATTTGGCTGCAGCTTAGGATTGCATTTCCCTCGAGAGTGTATAAATATCTTCCAAGCACATCCGGTGAGCAATTGCACCTTAAATTATGATTGCATGGAATATTTATCGTAATAATTAACATAGCATAATTCTTTGTAGGTTCGGCAGAGTTAGCTCAAATTGGTCGACCCAAAAAAAATTTCAAGGGTCAAGTGAAATGGTCAAGAGGAGAAAAACTAAGAAACTTAGAGCGAAAAATCGCAAGCTGAGTTAGTCTTCGCTACATCCATGAGCTACCGTAGCAAAGGTGATGAGTCGGCTGCTAAGCTTATAAAAGAGGTAACTCCTACTAGAGCGCGACGAAGTAGAGCTAAGGAAGTCAAGCAAAGCGAAGTGTCGCCTGAATAAGCACTTTGCATTATTGTGACTGGAAATTTTACGAAATACCAGTATTTTTTAATTAGGACTTCAAAAATACATCGTGCTTCAATTTATCCCGAGCTCTAAGTCTGTGCTGGATGCTAAAAATTCAGCCTATCCTGAAAGTATAATCGTCACAGATGAGAAGTGTGAGGTGAGTCTGCTATCTCTCCTGACACACGGCGAAAAGAATTATTTCTAGCGTGTCATTACTCAAGGAGAGAGGTGACGAACTTCAGTGCTCCCATATCTGCAAATACCGTTTCGATGGCAAATCCTGGGACTCCCAATATAAGCAGAAATAGGAGCAAGGAGAATGGACCGATGGAAGTGTATTAGCGAGTTTCTTGTTATCCTTGAGACTAACAGAAACCGCTACAGGTGAGCAAATGAAAACTTCTTTCCATATTACAGATTGGTTACCTTAAATTCGTTTCGGAAAATTTTGAGCGATAACGATACTGATGAACAATCAGACGATGATTTTGAGTATATGATATTGTTTTCTTAAATAATGAATATTGCAACAATAAAAAACTCATTTATTTTATTAGCACTCTTAATAATAATATTCAGATAAGTTCTTACACTGACTAAATATTTAGTGCATAGGTTAGCGTCTATTATATACATAATAGTTTCCAATCCTGGTGTCAACATACGAAACGGCTCTATTGAAGGTCGCAGATTCGAATCCCATCGATAATTTGGAGTCATTGATCATATGAAGTTCATATTCTTATTCTGAAGAACAAAACCTCAGTTGTAGGGTTTCCTAAATATCCAACGACAATTGCCTTTACTGTGCTCCTAATAGTTTAAACAATTTTCTCGTAAAAAATACGAACCATCAGTGGTGCAGTTATATAACTTCAATTTCGGGTTAAGCGGATCTAAAATATATTGAAATTAATATTAATTATCTATTTCTAAATGTCAACTTTAATTGCTTAAATAAATTATTTTAAAAAACAATAAAAATTGGAGGTTCAAAAGAAATAACTTTGAATTCGTTTTATTTGGACCTAACAGCATGTGAAATCATTCTATATTCTATTTCTATTTGTAACATAAAGTTGTTTAAATATTCGACCTTCTAAAAACATTTATATCAAAGATAGAGCAAAAATAACTTCAAATTTGGAATTAGCGGACAAAAAGCAGCAGAGATACTTCTTTAAATCTAGTAAGTAAATATATGAGCGGTATTAAGTTTGGCCAGCTTTTTTCGATTTGGGACCACTGTGCGGTGGTATTTTGTTGTCTTACGAGTTTCGTACAGTGATTACAGTCGACATGGGAATTGAACAGAGTAGCCTCGCAAATAGTCCACTCAACTGAATCATAGGAAATTCGTGTCATAAGGTTTTCGACGCGCGTACGAGTAGTTTGAAAATACGATTTATAAGAATAGATCCCGTCCAGGAGTGTCGAATGGTTCATACTCGGGTTACTCATGGTGACAGGGTTCATACTCAGGGGAATTCGATGTTTTTCCTAGGTTCACACAATTCAGTCCAGACTAGCATATTACGAAACTTGCAAATTCTAGACTACTTACTAGAAACTTGCAAATACTAGACAGTCCAACTAACATATTACGAAACTTGCAAATTCTTCGCGCTATAAAATACGCCTATAGGGAAATGACGGGTATCTATCTTTCTATACATTAAATTGAATTTCCGACACGGTAGACTGGGGGGATTGGGAGAGGGCGTTCATTCATGTCTACCTACTATAATGCGTGCACTTAACGTCGGCGAACATAAAACACGGGGTCATCTCCCTCTCAGCGCAGAGGGGTTGGGAGGGGGTGGGGGTTAATTGCAGTCTCGCAGATGTTCGCTCTTACGCTTCTCGAAGCTAGGCGAGGATGTCGCAGAGGAGAGATAGAGAGGAGAGGAGGAGGAGATTAAGTGGAATAAGGAAGGGGTGGCTCAGCAAGCACCCTGCGGGGGTGGATTAGGGGAATGTGGGGGGGATGATTTTGGAGTGTGGGGAAACTAGGGCGAACGTCGAAGTCAAAACCCTGACTACGTCACCGAAGAGGGCGAGGGGGGTGGAAGGGAGGGAATGCAACGGAGGGGTAGGAAAGGGGTGAGTGGTGGTGGTGGGGGCGTCAAGGGGTGGAGGGGGGGGGTGAAGTACGCCCCTGCTATGACCCAAATCCAACTGGATCTAGAGTCACAAGAGCAAACATACTAGTAGTGGAGTACAACCTCGATAATCCAAATCCAGAGTAATCCGAACTTTTTCGGAACAACTGAGACAGCATAGTTCGTGGTTAGACGCAGATGAGGACATAAAAGAAATGGAATGTCTGCGTCTTTTCACTTGGGAGGCATCCTTTACCAATCGACACCACTGGCCATACGAGGGTACTCGAGCACCTTGCTTCGATAAGCTCATGGACGAGCAATGTTGACGACAGCATCACATGTAAGCGCACCTCATTCGAATGAACAATTATACATTTGATAATATGGGGTAATTAATAATAATAGTCAGAACAAATACTAGTAATTACTCAGGCCACATATAAAACACGCATGCCTTTTATTATAATACGCTCAAAAATAGTGGACGTGTTCTTCATCTGGATAAGTGCATGTCAAAGTGACTTAAATAAAAAGACTGAAATTGTCCCTACACCTTGTCCGATTTTGACCGCACAAGGCGTTCCGTTTCACAACATCGTTGACACACATCACTCCAAAACCCATACTCGCCCCGTCAACCCCAGTGGTCGGTGATTTGTGCGGAGGATAAAACTCATAATGCATGAAATCGCCTTCCAATTTTTAGCCTTCAGATCGCTCGCGCTTCCCAATTCTGCTCAGTTAATTTCAGACTACTTACTTAAATGGAGAACTCGTGATTGCCAAAACAACGCCGTGGTTTCAAGGAGTGGAGTGGACAGCATCCTGAAACCTCACGAAAGCAGCTCCTTTGTATACGTCATCAGCCATTGCCGCCAGCCATTGCAACATACGCTCCCTGCAAACGTGTTATTCGCTGTAACAAACATGGACATAGGTTTCATCAGCTGAACGTTTTGCTTTCATCATCAATTATTACTGATATAGAGAAACTATCTGCTCATGATAATCATTTCTTATCAAATAAAAATAAAGCAGGAATGTTTCAATTATCCGCTTTCTTGGTAATTAAATAATATTTTAATTCATAATAGCTGCTTTTAACAAGAATGGGCAGCGCCATGCCTTGAAAACAATTTCTTCTTTGGGATAAGTTTAGCAAGAATGATGTGTTTACCTTCCTCTCCCATATGTGCCTAACAAATGCACATTTGCCCTACAAGACTACTTCAACAAAGTCGAATTAAGTCCACTTCTGCCCAACTTCAACAATGTTTGTTTATGTATCGACAGCTCCATGCCCTTGAATACCATTTTGTTTTGCATGACAAAGCAAAATGTTTAATACTTATGAGCTTAGCTTAAATGAGGAGCTTAAATGTTTAATACTGTTGTTCAAATGATGAGTAACAGTTTAGCGGCATTTTACAGATATTGATGGAGCTGTACAGTGCTTCTCCATTTCTTTACCACACCTTGTTATATTTATTTCATCATGGATGTCACATAACTCTTTAGGCGTAAAAAAAAAACAATTCATATTTGAAGGATTGTGCAAATATCTTCTCTATCATGCTATGCTAATGAGATAAATGATTTAACGACTAAAGTTGACGTCTACGACCATTTCGATGAAGGATCCTTCAAATGGAAGCTCGCTCAAGGACAAGTGACCCTGCCCTCCCCCGGTCCATGTAAACCTCTGTCAGTTCTCCTCCGGGGTTTATTTTGGCAATCCATGCAAAGAAGAATATCAAGGAATTTACTGACGGCATGGTGTCTGTGTTGGTATTCATTAGTTTCCTCATCTGTTCAAGTAACCCATACCTGTAGTTGGCGCGCTACTTCCATAGAAACAGCCTTCCAATCATGTGGAGGAGAGTGAAAATGTCATGGATAACATAAACATTCCACTTTTCTTCAGACTCTTCAATTATTACTACTTTACTGACATTGATAGTCATCATTTCCACGTCACGCTAAAGAAATATCCAAAGAGTGTGTTAAACATGTTCTTAGAAGTTGGCCAAATGTAATCTAATGCGTGTGAATCGCCAATTGGAGCTAATTAAAGTTACGCAAAGTAATCAGTGTGCTACATATTTTTTTTCAAAAATACCTCGTTTAAATGGCAGATAAGACAAATAAAAAATAATTCACAATGTGTGAGTTGTCGTAATGAGGTTATGCAGTAATGAATCGTGTGTGCTTAAAAAATGAATAGTGTTTGCTTCATCAGTGTGCTATAGATAATTTGATGACCATCAAGTCCTAGTTTTAACGTTGGATAGGTTTTATCAGTACTGAACTAATGCTAACTTCTCACTCAAAGGGCATATCTTTAAGTGAGTTTTAAAGCTTCCCCTCATAAGTATAGTAAAGCGATTAAAATGAAAACGCACTCACTATTATATCTCACTTACACACGCACGTCCCATCGCAAAAAAAATCCTCCCCCCCCCCCCCCCCCGACGAATTATGTTCGCCACCAGCAGCATTCACCCTCAGATTGTTTCCGAATGCCAACAATGTTAGCATAAAACCACACAAATGAACGAATACATTCCATTAGAGCAATGTTTTTAGACATTCTCTTAATGTCTCCTATTGCGTGACACCCAAGTTGAAAAATATTTTTATGAACAGTGGTCAACATGAAAGTTCATGGAGGTCTTACGTAAATAATGCTTTTTACAGACAGCCTTTCAAAGTTGTCCACCATTTAAAGTCGGACAGATTCAGGGAAGTAATTAATTGCACTGTTATAAGTTACATGAAAAAGGAGTTCAATTTCATCGTTCTATTTACTTCATTTCCCGCGATTACTGTTTATAGTTACTAATGGCTTCTAGGAGGTTATCTGAATACTTCAATTACAAAGGTTACTACCAAAATAAGCATTATTATACACACAAGTAATATACCACTGTAATACAAAAAGATCGATGCTGTGGTGGGCACGGAAGGAGAAGAAGAGTAAAGAGAGGCCAGAAAAAGGCAAGAAGCAGTGAGAAACCAGGATGAGAATTGAACACCAAAGGATGAGAAGCCAAGAGGGAAAGAATAGGAATTGAAAGGCGAACGTCGACGAGACCACGACGCACTCGAGTGCGGGATGAAGAGCACCACCGCTTCCCAACAAATGCCAAGGAAGCATCATTGAGATGTATAGCATATGGATTTAAAAATGGATATGACAGAGGGGGTGAAGCAAGCAGCCTTCAGCTGAAACAGAGTGACGACGGATATGAAGAGTAACAGCTCAGCTCCAGAAGCAGACATTATCGTGGATGATGAGGCTCCCGAGAAAAATAAAAATGCATTGTTTCCTCAGCAATAAACACCAAAGAAATCAAGGCATTTCCATAAATCAAAATAACACTGGTTTCATGTAGAGACTTTTGACGGCAAGTTTTCTATTTATTTAAATAAGAGAAGACAATAAAAAGAACTTATGGGAACAGACGATTTAGCTTATAGTTAAATATCTATTCGTGCCATACTATGGTTATCCATATTTTACATACGCCAACTGATTCCCCACCAGAAGCCATTCCTCCCGTGAAACTTAAGAATTCGAAGTGGTTCTGTCATTCCACACTTCATGGATATTCGATTAATAACTCGAACGAATGAAGGCCAATATTTCCTCTAAAATACTCAGAATTGTAAATAAAATTCGATAGTTACCATTTTCCCCCTCAACTCCCCTTTCAGCAGCTCAACGCGTCATGTCCGCTACGCTATGTGGCGCCGCCACGGCGCTCAACCGACTCAACAGCTCGAGCCATGGCGGCGACTCGCCGCAGCATTCGTGTCGCTGGCGTTCTTTTTCTTCCGCCTCTGCCGTTGCGCGCTGGCCATGTTGGCAGCCGAAACAGCGGCTTCATTCAGCGGCAGCAACACGCTCGGCTAACGAAGCAGACACTTCATTTTCCTTCGCCTTCATGTCTATCATTTCCAACTCCCTCCCCATCTGACGAATGAAGGCCTCATCCACTGTGGCACGGTTGACCATTTCCAACCGATCTTCAGCCTCTCTCGCTGTCTCAATACTCCCCTCCGGTTGCCTCCTCTTCCGAGAGGTAGAGGGAGTTATCGCAGCATCCTCAATCTCTGCCACAACAGGAGCTGCAAAGAGAATAAGATGTGCGAGATCCTTTTGTAACTTTACAAAAATTTACAATAGCATTAGTTCTGGATACACTGAGATCACTCATCCTCAGTCGTTGAGCTAAATTAAATCCAAGATGTAAGCATCAAAACAAAGACAATTTTGTTAAACTAAGATTACAGACAATTGACCAGTAATTGACCAGTGAACTCATGCAAAGGCAAATTAAAGAACTCAAGCACACAAAACTGACAAAGTAGTGACAAAGATAACTATATATGACGTATTAGAAATACGTGCATTTTCAATTTTTTACATGGAATTTTATCTCGACCTCTTTCATTGTTTAATTACCACTTGCATAACTACAGGAAGATATATTCACGGGCAACATAATTCACTGTCACGAACACTGATTGTATTTTCCGAACGCAAGCAAAAAGTGAAACAAACAAATTAGGTCTTTTAAGTTGAAACAAATACATCATTCGAAATAACGTGATGGAGGTATTACTGAATAATGCTTTACATGCATTTAGTTTCAAAGTGAAAAGTTTCTCAAATCCTTGGCAGCTCATTGCTTTTTGGTGAAATACACAATTCGATTACCCTCCTCCTCGTATGCTAAGGATAAGTGACCGCCAGCCTCGATAGCAACATATGCGGACAGGTGAAGAGGCAAAATGTCCGCATAGCGTGAGGCGGAGCCAAATCAACATATTCAGCGAGGCTTCTGCAATCAGCTCCTCGCATCACAAGCGCGAGGACAATTTTGGGATCTGTCGTCATTGAGACATCAGTACAACAGCACTGCTGCGATTTTTTACTCCAATATTATAGCCTTTTTGCTATTTATCATCCCCGTGAAGTTAAATGATACGTCAGGACACATAAGAATTACTTTCTCGCTTGAAAGAAAAACTACGAGTTTTTGACAGCGCATAGCATAGGTATTTAGCTACAAAATGTCCAAAAAAAGTAGTTAATCAGAAAGGTTGTACGTTATGAGAAAAACGCGTTTGAAGTTTTCAAAATAAAAACTTCTGTGTGACCATGCAAAAAATCTTTAATTGATGACTTAAGAGTATTCTGCTCCATTTTGCTATATCTTTCGAGTGGACACATGAGCTTGGCCGTACAAGTGCTTTATGTTCGCAGAAGACATCGAAAACAAATTATACTCATGTTCAGAGCTGGGCAGTATTTCAAATACAAGTATTTTATAATACGTAACTGAAATACATTTTGTACTTTGTATTTCACATCCACGACCCACTACAATTTTTTGACATTTTCCCATTCTAAAATACAAAAAACACTCGTAAAATACTTTTGGAGTAGGTTTAATAGCAGCTTTGTTAAGACTATGCTCAGACGATTACTTCATGAGCACGTGAATGAATGAACCTTTAGAGTCTAAAGCTGTGTACCAACTCGCCAGTTATGTACTTAAATACGGAAATTCAGGGAGGATGCCATCATGAAGCGTCTCAACATAAGGTAGCAGATTTAGGAAGCCAAATCGGTCGGAAAACTTTGGATAGATTAAGTCTATTCTAAATTCGCCTCCATCTTGAATTTCCCATGACTCCGAGTGGTAAAATCATGATAACTGGTGGAATGAGTCAAATTACAGTAACTATGGCGAGGAGGTAATTTATTTTGAAAGTAAAGGCGTGAGTTCTTATATATATATATATATATATATATATATATATAAGAACTCACGCACCGAAATATTAAGAAAATCTGTAAGTGTGTTCATTTTTTTTCTGTTTTTCTGTGTTTAGCGTCTGCCTCTCTCTGGCAAACTTTATATATATATATATATATATATATATATATATATATATATATATATATATATATATATCTCCGTCTTTAGAGCGCTTGCTTGCTCTTTACGGCATCCAATTTCCAGGCCTCTCTGTTTTCCCAATCTCCTTCTTGCAGGTTTCTCTCCGCCATGGCTTTGGTTATTCCGCTTCTCCATGAGTTAGGTGGCCTTCCTCTCTTTCTCCTTTCATAGGGTTTCCACTCCATGATGGTGCGGGGCAGTCTTTCTTTGAGCATCCTCTGAACATGTCCGTACCACAGCAGTTGTTTTGACTTGATTTCTTCCAGAATGGTTGTTGTCATTTTCATAATTTCTCGAATTCTCTCCTTTCTTACTCTATCAAGCCTGGATTTTCCGGCTGCCCTTCTGAGGAAGTCCATTTCTGTAGCTAAAAGTTTCTTTTCGTCACTCACATTCATTTGCCATATTTCACTCCCATATGTAAGTATGCTTTTAAATATGGTGTTGTATATGTATCTTTTATTTCTATTTGATATATCTTTGCTCCATAGTATTGAATTTAACATATTAATGGTTGTTCTACCTTTATTAATCCTATCTTTAATCGTTTCTGCGCTCTTTCCACTGCTGTGTATTTTTATGCCTAAATAGTCATATGAATCACAGGCCTCTACTATTTCATTGCTATCCTCTAGCACAATGTCTTCATTTTTTCCTCCATTACACATATACTTAGTTTTGCGCATGTTGATATCCAATCCCCATGCACTATACGCTTCTTTTAGCTTTCTAAACATAAAGTTAATATCATCTCTGTCTTGGGCTAGAATTACCTGGTCATCTGCATAATGTAGCGTGTATATGGTCTTGTCTCCTACAGGCAAGCCAATGTTTGCGCATTGTCTTTTCCATTGTTTAAGGGCACCGTCGAGATATATTCTGAATAGGCTAGGTGAAAGACATCATCCTTGTCTTAGCCCTTTATTTGTTTTAAATGGTTTTCCTAGATTGTTTCCCACTTTCACTTGAGCTGTAGATTCTGTATAAAGTTTCTGTATCGCCCTTATGATAGATTTATTTATGTTTGTCGCCTCAAGTACCTCCCATAGGTTTTTCAAAGGTACGCCGTCATAAGCTTTTGTGATATCAATGAATATGAAGTGCACTTCTCGGTCAGTAGCTCTCCTTTTTTCTATTATTTGCGTCAAACAAAAAGCGTTATCTATTGTTGAGCGTCCTGCCCTAAATCCGGATTGTTCTTCACTTTCAAATTGCCTATACTCTTCATCAATGAGCTGCGTCAATATTCTACCGTATATTCTGCTCAATGTGCTGGTGATTGCTATTCCCCTATAGTTCTTGGGCTGGTCTTTTGGGCCTTTCTTATGAATTGATACTATCCATGATTTTTTCCAGTCATTTTGGAGGTTTTCTCCGTTTAAATATTTATTTATTAACGTCGTTAGTAGATACAGTAACTTTTTTGATGGTTCTTTCACCAACTCCATGCAAATATTTTCCAGTCCAGGGGAGGTACCAGTCTTCATTTTTCTGATTGCCTTCAGTACGTCTTCCTCGGAGATTTCTAATTTTTCTTCGAGAGTTTGATAGGTATTTTCTTTTTTCCTTGTATTGTGGTATATATATATATATATATATATATATATATATACCACAATACAAGGAAAAAATCATGAACCATGGCCTTTGAAGTACTCAGCTGCACAGAGCATAAGAAATAACCCTTGGAATACCCAGCCAATGTGAGTTTCTCTGTAAGCCTATTTATGCTGGAGGAGAAACACTGATCAGGCATGACAAGGAAGCAATATGGATTCAGATCAATCTAGTAAAGCAAACTCCAGAGGGGGTACCATTAATAGTGGTGATTCCACTCACTTGTCATTCTATTACAGTGGTTCTCTAATAAAACTCCTCTAGTAACAGTCATGAATTTTCTATCTATCTGGCAGAAAATATAAGGCAATGCCCTTTATCCATAGTAAGGATAGACAAATAGATGAAGTTTATTAATTTGTATATTGTGATAACAAAACTCAGACTGCTCTGCCCAGACCATATTGGCCCTCTTGGGTTCATAGCTGTTCCAGCCATAACTGGTTATTAGTACCGATTTATATTTTCCCTGTAACAAATTTATAGAACTACCCAAGTTCTAGACCAGTTCCAGTGGCATTACAGACCAGATACTTTTACCTGGGTAGTAGAATTAGTAGTAATTGTAAATCTTCACCTGGCAATGAGTGTAAAAATCAAGGCATTGACACTTATAAGTAAAACAAACACCATGACATTCTCAAAAACAAAGAAATTCAAAGTTATTCACAAAAGAAAGTCAACACGAAAAAGAAAACAGAGAGAGAGAGAGAGATATATATATCCACTATATATATATGTATATATATATGTGTGTGTATATATATATATATGTATGTATATATATATTTCATACACACAGAATTATCTGTGAGTGAGAAATATAGAAATATCCGTGAGTTTCTCTTTATATATATATATATATATATATATATATATATATATATATATATATATATATATATATATATATATATATATATATATATATATATATATATATATATATATATATATATATATATATATATATAAACTTTAAGGATATTAATAAGGAGCCTCCTGTCACACTGACAGGAAGCTCATTATTTCGGCGCGCGCCGCGCGCCCTGTTCGCAAGGACGAAGAAGAATGAGAAGGAAGGGGGGACTGAGGTGGAAGCAAGGGAAGGAGGGGAGGGACAGAGGGGAAGGGGAGGAGGGGGAGAGAAAGGAAGGTAGGGGGCAGGAAAGCGGGAAGTAAAGAAACTTTAAAAGGAAGAGTTTGTTCTGAGTAGAGGTGATGGAGGAGGTTAGTGATATTTATTGAGTCCTGGCGGAGAGAAAGCTTGAAAAAAGTAAATACAGGAGGACTCAAGATCTTGAAGTTGGAGGGGGAGGAGGAAGAGGGAAAGGAGGCGAGGATACCCACCTTACAAATATCGTTGAAAGTAGAGTTGTGGGAAGGAACGTGGGTGGCGACAGGGAGGGGAACGGAAAGGGAAGGTGGATCATTGCAACTAGAGCGGTGGCCATTCATGCGGATGTTAAGAGCAGTCGTTGACAAACTTATGCAGAAGCTAGGGCATAGTTGACAAAGGAGGATATAGACAATATTATAGGAGATGCAAGAAAGTGGGTGGACGGACGGAAGATGAACGGCAAGGAATTTATCAGGCAGAGGCTGGGTGATGAGGATGCCACAGGTTTTGCAACGCGGGCGATTGCACGGGGTCGGAGGGGGTTTAGTATGCTGAAGATTGATTTAGAAAGAGGTTTAGTTGTTTTAAAGAGGGCGGAGAGGTTAAGGGGGCATCTACAGGTGAGAGAGAGAGAGACAGCGGGAGAAAATTTTGGAAGTAGAGAGGTTGTCAGAGAGGATGGGGAAGAGGTTTTTGATGATATGACGGATGGAGTGAACTCCAGGAAAATTAGTGGTTCAGAGGGAGATTTGGTCACGAGGACACTTATTAAGAGAGAGAGATTTAGAAGAGGGTTTGTTGTCCGATTTTTTTCTGAAGGAGACGCTCAGGATAGCCTCTGCGAAGGAGTGATTGGTGGAGATTAGAGAGAAAAAGTTCGAGAGAGTCGGGGTTTTTGCATATGCGGAGACCTCGGATAGAGAGAGAATAGGGGAGGGATCATGTAGTATGGGATGGGTGGCAGCTGTTAAAATAGACATATTGTTGCTTGTTAGTAGGTTTGAGATGGACGGAAGTGTGAAAGTTGCTTAGGGAGATGTCAACATCCAGAAAGGTGATGTTAGAGGCAGAGATGTTAGACGTGAAGGAGACAGAGGAGGAGGAGTTTAGGGAGGAGATGAAAGAGTTGAGGGAATCAAGGCCATGTGGCCACAGAAGAAAAATGTCGTCAATGTAACGAAGCCAGAAAAGAGATTTAGGAGAGCAAGACGAGAAAAAAGATGGCTCAAAGGCACCCAAGAAGAGGTTAGCATAGGAGGGGCTGAAACGACTAGCCATGGCGCAGCCTTTAGTTTAGATGTAGAATTTGTTGTTGAAGGAGACAACATTATTAGTAAGTATAAAATTTGAAAAGTCAAGGAGAAAATCAGAACTAGGGACGTGAGGAGCTGGTTAACGAGTAAGGAAATAGGATGGGAGGATTAGTTAAGGCCACATTATCACAATATTTTCTGAGAATTTTACGCACTCTGGTCACTGACGATAGTGAGCAACTTAGGCTGCAAATGTGGGTTCAGGCCATTTGGAGGGAACAATTGTTCAACAGACAACCGCAGATAAAGGAATAGCAGATGGAAAATAACGTTCCCCTTTCTCTATACAGTAATTCCCAGTACTCAAGCTATCCCTTTACCCATTACCAACCATTACCTGAGTCAATTTACCAAGAAATAGTTTTCTTGGAATCCCATTGCTTTCATTGTCACTCATAGTTCTTAAGAAATTTCTCTACAAATTACCTGGGCTATCATTTGAAGCCTGCGTCAGTGACCAGTGCGCATGAAGTTCTCAGAATATACTGCGATAATGTGATCCCTCCAATTTCTGCATTCTTTTTCCTCACTTGCCAACCCCCGCTGTGCGCCGAGACCCATCGCCGCCGGGTTATCCCTGCCCAGCCTAACTCTGCCTTATTCCCTCCCACCCCCTTCCCTTGGAATCCAAATCAACAACACCTCCCAATCACGATTTTGCCTGTCCTAACCCTCATATTCTCATCCACTTGCTTTTAGATACCTTTCAACTGTGGTAAACATATCTTTCTTACCTTAGGGTGCCACTTCATCTTTGAACTGGAGACATTTTCAGAAATCATTGTATTTTCTGGATGTCTCTATGGTATAGTTTTAAAACATTCTTTATGTTTTGGTCAAAGTAAATAATCACTATAGCATAAGTAAACATTGCATTTATATTGCTTGATACGTGAAGTTAAAAATATCAAATATAATCAACACTCGCTGAAAATTCACCACCTGCCAACATCCTTGTAAAGACACTACAGCTCCTATGTAGATGTAAATGCAAGACTAAAATATTGTATAACTACCTTTTTTGGTTAAAGTTAAATTTTCGCCATAAAAATGTAACGTATTCTTGAATAACGTTCTATAGTTGAGTCCTGAAAGGAATGCTCGTAACGAAATCCGCCGTTCCTCTAGTTTACTGGAGTCCTCCCAACGTTGCGTGAACGCAACACTTCGTTTATTCTTGAATAATGTCAAAACCGCTATATAAATTTCACCCAATCTGTTGCAGTGGCCTAGAATACAGATGCATAATTGCATATTTAGAAAGATTTACTCACTACGGGCCTAGGATTTTACATAATTGGTAACATAAGAAGGTGTCCTGATATCACTACTTACAAGTACATGTAAAGGTCATTACAAAAACAAAACTATTTGAATGACATCAATGAAAAAAATCACATTATGTGAAAAAGCATTGAACTACGCATGCAAAAAATTTGAACTGCGTATTATTAACAGATATGGAGAAAAAAAATCGCAAAGTATGCGTTGCGTTCACGCAACATTGGGAAGAAATGGGTTAAGAACAAGACGGATAGCGGAAAGTCCTTCAGAGTGAGGTACAGACGTGTAAAGAGAGGTAACATGTATAGTGGCCATTAAGATGTCAGAGTGGGGTAGAGGGGGTGGGGTAGAGTGGGGGCGCTCAAGAAAGTGATAGGTATCTTTGATGAGAGAAGGAAGAGAGAGGACAAAGGGTGGTAAGTAGTTGTCAACGAAAGCGGAGATGCGTTTAGTGGCTGAGTTATAAGAAGAAACTATAAGGCGACCAGGGTTGCGTGGCTTGTGTGGTCCTGACGAAGGCCTTTCTTCCCATGATATCTCTCTTCTCACCTCCCACACTCTCGCACCCCCAATTTTTGCATTCTTCCCAAAATTCATTTATTGCTAACTCGAGAACTTAGGTCATTAATTAAAACAATGAATAAAATATGGCCGATAACGCTTCCTTGTACACCGGATGTAACTCCATTTATATCCGAGTTTGAACCATGAATAACTACTTTGTGTTTGCGATCACTGAAAAAGTCACTTATCCAATTCACTATTTTTATTTACTCCACATGAATGTAATTTATAAATGAGTTTTTTGTGAGGAGCCTTGTCGAATGCCATCTTGAAATCATGGAATATCGCGTCGACTTGCTATTTCGATTCACCTGATTGTAGGATATCATGAAGGAAGAGCGCAAGTTGTGCTAGACTTTTAGAGGTATTAATGTGGGAGCCCCTAGAGATTCGGAGGCTACTTGCTAGGCTTAGGTTGCTAGACAAATTCAGAACTCGAGTGTTTCAGAGTGACACAGAGAATATGGTCATGACGCCTCACTAAATTTATAGGTCTGACAGAATATATATGACAGATAATATAAGAGAGGTACATTGCCGAACAGATAGGTACCAAATCTTGTTCTTTCCGCGCACAATAAACGAGGACAGAAAAAACTGAGCTCCTCTAAATACGCTCCTATTATCGATGTCACCATTTCACCTCTAAAAACCTTAAATCTTTACGCGGCTGGTGTCCTAACACCCTCTGCCACATGCCCATGCGACGGCTCGATGGGTACTATGTAGATGTCGTTGCTGTTGGTGACCACTTCGCTGTTTGTGTCCAATAAAGACCCTACTGTCGAAGGTGCGCCCTGGTGCTCTCACGAATAAGACCAGAATGACTCGGGGTTTTCATCTTTTAATTCGCCAGGGATATTTTTCTTGAATTTTCGCAGAGTATTGCGCATTATTTTCTTCGTTTCCGAGCGTAGAGCAACGTATATTTCTCTCATTGAAAGTTCCATTGTTTTTTTATCTCACTAAATAGAAGTTTTAGACAGATTATATAGTTGCCCTTGTCTCCTGAGCTCCCGCCTTATTTCGCGGTTATACCTACAAGGTTCTATGCTCTCCCGTTTGAATTTGTGTGGAATACATTCATCAAATCCTTTACGTCGTATTTCCAAAAAGTATCTCCATGACACCTAGGTGCTGTTGTCCTTCATTCTGGCTACGAAATACCTGAATGGAGCTTCTAAGGTCTCCCCAAATTTTATAGAATCGCATTTTTCAAATAATCAGACTTCATGTTTAGGTTTAACAGTGGGATCTACTGTTGTTTTCAAAGCCGTAAAAATTCCTTTAAGATCACTTATGCCTTAGATGATATCGACGTGCTTAATCGCTGCAGGGTGACTAACAGCTAAATGGTCTAATATCTATATCTTAATAATATCAATCTAAAAAAGGTCTAATATATTACCTCTCTTAGGTTCGTTGAATACTTGAGTAAGAGAGTGGTGTGTAAGTGTATTAAGTAAGGACTCGTTATATATCACGCTTCCTTGAAGTTGATTCAATGCTATTGGTTTTCCAATTTATAGCCGGGAGGTTGGAATCTCCACCGATAATTTTTACGCTTCTGTAATCTTTCAAAGTAAATTATAATAATTGAGTTTCTGATTTGTACAAAACGTCTATTTTGGCATCCGGTGGTCTGTAAAATGAGAATGATTGCGATCACTTTTGTTTTGTTTTTTAGTAGTACACCGAACGCTCTCCATGTCACTGTCGTCTAATTCGTGTGCGGTAGTGTTCAAATATAATTTCATTGCTGTGCATACTCCCCCGTCAGTCCTATCTGGTCGATCACGTCTATAGATTTTATATATCCTGTTGGAAAAACTTCGCTATCGCTAATATCCTCTGCAAGCTAGCTCTCTGCTTCAATTACTAATACCTGCTCTTTCAACCGTATGCTCAACTTCGGCACGTTTGTTCTTAACGCTACGGAAATCTACTTTTACTAAATTTATGTCGTATTTAGCTGGATGAATGTTGGTTAGCTACTTTCTGTGATTTTCGATGTTATTTTTTTGATGTTCTTTGAAACCACTGAGCACACAGTGTTTCTGTGACGTTACTCAGTTATCTTGAGAGCGCTATGTAAATCTTTCCATGAGCATAACTCAATTTCACTTTCGTTACGCTTACCAGAACCTCCTCCTTTACTTTTAAATGGCTGGAGTCCTGATTTCCCCTGCCACACGCCCGTGTGTCAGCTCGCAAGGTAGGAGGCATGCAGATATTCCTCCCCAGTGATAGCAAAATTAGAGCTTTATTTTTCGGAGGAACGGGGAGTTGTGTCGGGATGATTCCGAGAACGTAACTAGGGAGTCAACAACGAACTGTTGGAGAATAATTGGAGTTTTTCCCGACGGATGTATCCTGGCACCTTAAGCTCCATTTAATATAAATTGTTCACTAGTTTTTCAAATCTATCAAGAAATTCGCGCGAGAGAAACTTCATGGGGACAACCGCGTGAGATTTTTTGACAAGTGAATTGAATACGCCAAAAACTCGAACCCTTTGTAGCTGTATCCCGTGACTATTAAGTTACGTAATCAGCATTATCTCGGACGATACAAACACATCACCGCTCCTGCCAGGGCTGAGATATTTATTTATACAGCAATGACTTGATGGTGACCTGCTTCAAGATCTCGACTTAGTTTTCCACTGCACATGGACCATTCCTTTAGTTCGCAACTTTAGAGTCATAATAATTCTTCATTGGGGAAAGATAATGGGAATAATAAACTTATAAATAGCAATAAGGCGAAAGCTCTCGAAAGAAAGTCATTTACGGACAACTCTCTCGTATAAAGACCAGAATTCACTTTTCTCCACACCGTTCTCACAAACCGTACCATTCGTCTCGCTTTCCGGAATATTCCTTATGAGTTATTTACATGCAGTCTTATCAATAATGAAGTACTGAGAGGAGGTGCCAGTTGAATATCAACGGGAAGAAATACACATTTAAATTGACGCATAGGAATGAAAGAATCTTTAAAATCTGATGCAATTTCTTAATTCCTCATTTAGATATGAATGAAACCTATGGAATCTGGACTTCAATAATTGGGACGGTTGTTATGAGAACGATTAATAAAAAACGCGAAAATTAGGTAAAAATCGATACATGTTATAAAAGTTTCTTTGAATTCGATCGGAAACCAACACTTGATTATGATGAATTCCGTTCAATTGTCTTTCCCTCGGTGCCTCACCCAATTTCTCACTGCGTCCCAATTGCCATATGCCATACCTAATCCCACATTCGAGGCAATCCGCCCAAAGACGATCGAACGGGCAATCTACGCGGACATTATAACACCGTGACTTGTCACACGATTAAATTAGTGTAGTCTCTCGTTAGGGGCCTGAGTGGGGGTCGCGGCTTGTTACGGGTTTTTTCATACGCCCACAGCAGCGATGATATGGTTAAGTTGCGATCCTCAACCATGTTCTCTGGTCTAATATGAAAAGGTCTCAGCGAGGTGGAGGAGCAAGTAGGTACTATCACTTTCAAAAGTCGGTCCACATGACAGGCGCAGCCGTCTCCGTGCTTTCCCAAAATCGACCTTCGCGTACTGCTTATGCGTTCCATGTCTACCGAGAGTCAATTTGACTTGATCGGCTTGTGCAACTGGTGCAACTTGACTAATTTTCCCTCGCCGAGAGACCCAAGCATGATTTCCGAACTAGAAAACCCTCGTAAACCCCCTCCCACAGCCAAAACAGTCCACCTTCGAAGAAATCCGAGAACCATTTCAGGTTTAGCTGGGAGTTCTGTATTACGCGAGAAAGATGGCGAAACATTTTCTGAGTCATTATAAGATCACCGGAAGGCCGAGTCCAGCACAAATAAAACACAAAGAATTTCCAGCCCATTGGGAAAATAGCATTCTAATATTTTTGAACTCATTATCCTCTGGTGAAATACGTAAATAAAGACGCCAATGCAAATATTATTATCCTTAGCCTTGATATAAACGCGGTTACCTTCCGTATTCGGTTTCACCTGTTTCGGCGACGAAGAATATCAAGTCATTTTTCAAGAGCATTAAGTGAAATTTCACTAAATCCTTCAAACAGAGTTGTTGGACTACAAGCAGTACCAACACTTTGAAAATCACCTCTGAATTCCATCCTAGAAATAGGAAAAAAAGATATATTGCTTGAGAAGCAAAATTTTGATTATTTTATCAGGCAGTAATGCTGGTAAGGAAATGATTTTAGAAGAGTAATGAGAAAAATTGCCTCTCAGATAATTATTATTTTTCAGATAAACATAGAAAATCTTCTTTATAATGAACACAACAAGCTGAAGAGGAAGTTTTCTAAGAGAGGTGGGGCGAAATTTTGTCGCTGACGCTGTGGGACCAGTAGTGAGAGAAAAAATTACGTCTTTCGTCTCCTTTGGTGGCATTTCTTTCCTTAGGAGCATAGGAGGAAGCAAGTATATTTGTTCTCGTGAAAAAAACACCAGTTTCTTCTTCCCTTATCCGTTGGTATTTCGCGCATTGTGTACGGACAAATTATCACTTAATATACTTTTTTTTAATTGCAAAAAATGGTATTCAGCTTGCAAACTTCTAGATGTTGATGTGCAGCTCATTGTTTTCAGATGGAATTGATAATTTCGACAATTGATTCCTCAATATCTCAAGGTATTTTCTACTTATAGCTGTAAAAAGATTTTATGTTCGTGATTTAGTGGTGTACTCAGAAATACATACATTACATCCCATGAGCTACATTAGATGAAGTTGTAAGGATACTATCTGAGCCACTTCGCGGTACGAAAAGGCATATTACGAAGGTAAAACCTAAAATGCAAACTGACTACCATTGGTGCATTACAAAAAAGTGCAAAGTGCGAAATCCTTGAATACCTCTCAAAGCATCTCAAATGTCACAGTCATGATGATGATGGCTACGGTATGACGTCAAAAAAATTGCATTTCTCAGCAACATAAAACTTCACCAATGTTTAGTGAAGATATAAGAGAATACGCACTAAACATTTCGTCGAAATCCATGATGGTTCAGCAAGGCGCTTCTATGAAATTAGACCACTTGAGATGGAATGACAAGATTGGAGCATATGATGAAATATTTCTAAGTTAAGTACATACGTGCTCGTTCATTTTGAAACGAAAATTGTTATGAAGGAATCAAGACTTCTTAATGTGAGGAATAAATTAAAAAATTTCCAGTAGCGTTCTTGTATACATTTAAAATAAAATACACATCACCAGAAAAACCTTTAATATTTTGTAATATCACAATTTTTTCAATTTCAGGCCGAAGTCGTGATTGCATTGATTCAAATAACTTTTCTAGTACTCGGGGACGTCTGCCAATAGAATCCCAGACATCCCACATATGAGTCGCTAATGGCTCTGAGCTCTTATTTACATTGTTCTTCCATTCGTTGGTAATTATTCCCCTGATATTCTCGATTGGGTTAAGGTCCGGTGAGTCGGAAGGCCAGGGTAAAACGCTAAGGCGAGGATTATCTTAAAAAATCGCTTAGTGACATTAGCTAGACTTATCGGACAAATTTCCTGCACAAAAACTACCTCCTCATCCTCAGGAACGGCTTTTTCGGCGCAAGACAATAACTGAGTTCTTAAAATATTAACATAAATCTCGGCGCTCGTCCTAGTTGGGGTTTTAACGAGCGGACCGCCTGGTCCAGCCGCAGAAATTGCCCCCCAGAAACTCAGGCTGATGTGACCAGGATTTTTATTTCTAATTAGATACTCTTGGTTATATCTGAAAATAAAATAACCAACATGAAAATATACATATTTGCATGTTGGTCATTTAAGATGTAAGGGGTTCTGCCGAATTATCTCCGTCATGTTCTCATCTTGCTGCCTGTTAGTGCATCTCGGACGTCCGCTTTTCGTATTAGTCTCACTCAACGAATCGTCACCATCAAGATTCCTTTCCAGCCACTTATAGACGGTTTTTCGGTCTACGTTTAATTCCGCCGCTAACTGCTGCACAGTTTTCTCACTGTCAAAATATAAGTAAATTATTTGTCCCCTTTCGGCTGCGCTTAAATGTGCATTGCCACGCTGATCCATTGCCTCGGTATTTTGGAGGACGCACCAGACTACTTGTCAGAGTGAAAATCACCGAACTGGGAACTTTTTCTTTGCCTTGCGGCCTTCCCTCGGGAGGCGGGGAAGATGGCAGGGCATTTCGCAATGGTGGAAGAATGCAATGGGAAGGCCTTCGTGAATGGTGAGAATAAGTCAAACTGACCCTTTGAAGGGCAATACGCGAAGTTCGAGCCCAGCGGAAAACATAGTTGCTCGCGCTGGCCGTAGGGACCGACTTTTGAAAAAAAATAGTACGTGGACGCCAGAGTCTTTTAGATTGTCATTTAATTACTACAAATTTGAGTAGTCTCACACCACCATTTTTTCTCGGATCTTTAATGGCTGACTGTCCATTAGAATAGGCGATTGGTCCTAGTGAGGCAGTTTTCTCCTTTTTCTTTCACTGGAAGATGAGAGAAATGTGTTGTTGCTCCGCACCGTCACTCGTTCATAAAGGCATCAACAAAGGCTTTCACATTGTTCACATGCACGCGTTTCGTATGAAAATAGGCGAAGAGTCTCACGCGCAGGCAATCAGGATCTTCGTCGATTCGCGCGAGCGAAGTTGGATTTTGCTGAACTTTCTACGCGCGCGACGCGCCAGTTCGCGTGAAACAAATCGCGGACATAGGAGTCATTTGTATATGATTTGACGATTTACTAAGATATATTAGCATGCACTCAAGAAATGTACGTTTCTGTATATCATTGCAACAGTGCTTGAAACGTACCAGTTGTATTGAGGGCACATTAAGAATTTATAGACTAATTTCGATGCATAATCATCCCAGGCGACTTTGGTACACCGACCAAATATTCGTCATAATTTACGATTCCCGGGCCATCCACCGCCCAGAGCATGAAGTAGAGTCGGCAATGAGCTATTTATACTTGCTTTTAGTGCAAATTTTGGCTTCAAGGAGTTTTTACCGAGCAATCTGCACCAAACATTCTTCAAGACGGTGACAAACATTATCAGACCATACTCTGAGTAGGTACTACATCTAGTATAAAGTTTTCTTCGAAACAGGAGTTTGGCTCGATGGTTAAAGCGCTCGCTTTTAACGTTCATGTTCGCTGGTTCAATTCCATGATAGGGAATATTGGTTCTTATTTTCCTGACTTTAATGTAATACTATTCACAATAAGAGCTAAATATTGATATCGAATTAAAAATTCATTTTAATAAAAATTTTCTACCTCAATTTTCGAATTAATTTCCAAACCATTTTCCTGTTAGCGAGTTAAGTAAAAATTATGGCAATGAGAGGTAAGTTCCAAACTGAGCGGTGGGATGGATGGATCTCGATGCTTGGTTAGAAAAATTAAATGAACGCGGTAGTTGCCAATCTTATGCGATATAATTTACATTTCTTCATTTTGAAAAAGATACGCAGCTCACCACTCGTGTCCGCGAAATAGCTACAATGTAAGCCATTCGTAGTCAAGAGCCCCACCTTTTTTCCACTTCATTATTCACTTGCCGAAAGAATCCATCGCGTAGAGTGGTCGCGAATGACGACGTTGCCTACGCTTGCATATGTGAACCTTTCGCGCGAAACTGGGCGAACTCTTCGCACGAAACGGATGCATGTGAACGGGAATTGATGGTGAACGATCGGATCCCTCCACTCGTCGTCACTCGATTCAACTCCATTCAACTACATTCAACTCCTTCCAACACGCACCCTTTCACTCTATGCAGCGTGTCCCAAGAATCGCTGGACCGAATCGAGATGATGATGAGATTCCTCTCTCACCTTCCACCGACGACTTCATCGCTCTTCATCCCTATCTCTCGACACCATTAACTCAAAAAAAACCTGCCCAGTCACTTCTTTCATATTCGTCGATTGCACAGCACATATTGCACGTCCTGTCACGATCCTCTTACTTCCTAACCGCCGTTCGCTTCCGACACACTTTCCTAAACCGACTACATTTCACCTAGACTTATAGTTCTACTTTCCGCCACCATTTAATGAAGCAGGAGAGGGCAAGCACTCCTGCAACGACCTTTCTGCTTCATTACTCAAACACTCTTCCTTGATAAGTTTCACCTATCTGCTACTATCAAGACATTGTTTCCAGCATTTGAACGCCTATTTTTCTCTTCTTGAGACTAAGTCAATTCGCCAACCACCACGCACAACTATCTCTTCATTAATCCTCATCTCTTTCTCAAACAGGACAGCCAAGAAACACAAAACAATCTGTTTTTGCGATCGTATAATTGGTAAACCTCTCCATTAAATCATTCCTCATATTCTATTGGACGAAAACCACCACTGAGGTCTTCGATTTATTTAATCTGGAGTCATGTCTCAGAAACACACGACACAGAAAGTATCCAAGAGCCTCTCAATTCCCTACGGTCTTTCAAACAGCAACACTGCGCTATCATCGGGAAG
Source organism: Ceriagrion tenellum (assembly GCA_963169105.1). Taxonomy (NCBI): domain Eukaryota; kingdom Metazoa; phylum Arthropoda; class Insecta; order Odonata; family Coenagrionidae; genus Ceriagrion; species Ceriagrion tenellum. The sequence continues at coordinate 116,625,734 of OY720644.1, forward strand.
AAGGCACAACTCTCACACTTGCATCTCAGACCATTAAAGAGGAACCTGAGCTTCGAATTAATGCTTTCTGAAGATATTTAAAGTTGCTGTAGTGATTTTCCTTTGAGATTCGGAGGAATTTTCGACTCTAACAGTGTGTGTGTGAAACAGTTTATAGCTTTGGGATGGAAAATAAAGTGTGTAAAATATTATTGCAATTGGGAAATGCGTGAATCGCGCCTAAAGTTTTAACATTTTGCCATTTTTTGACGTGTATTCCGGCCAAGAGGACGAGGACAAGAACCGCGAAAATGCAAGTTTTGTGGGTTACTTTCAGGATGAAAATGTAGAAAACTGAAATGTGAACTTACTTACATCTATTTAGCAGTTGTGTATTCATCACAACATATTCATCATCAAATGTGAAGGGACTCGATTGTCGATTGGCTCATGTCCCTCTCGACTCTGGCCAATCTTCCTACGGCGCGGCGTCGCTGCTGCTGACGACACGCATTTAGGGTGTGCCACTCGTTTTTAAGAGTTGAGAAAAGCTTTGTTTCCACCACTTGAAATGATTTTTGTGCAATGTTAATCAAGGTGTTTCAGTTTCGTCACTCGTATTTATCGGGAACTCGTTCCTCTGGAGCCCAAAATACTGCCCGAAACTAAATATGCGTTTTTCAAGCGGTTTCTTCCTACATAAAATACTACAGTAGAGCCCTGTTGAACGAAAATTTCGTCAGTTTCTATGCATCTTTCTGAGTTTATGAGATATGGCCCTGCACAGCTCATGCCACCCCCAAATGAGATCACCCAGCACCGCTGCACTACTGTGGAACAGCCCGCACCATTCCCACCCCCTCCGAGACGACTATGCTGCTATTAGGGTTGCACGCAAGGACTACACAGGGGCAAAGGGTGACATATTTTGCCATATTTGTCTCATCTAATCGGGAATATAGGCATTAGCTGATACTTTTACTCATTCATCATTTTATTGAAATTTCCAAGGGTTTCATCAGTACGTATTTAACTAATAGTAATAAATTTATTGATGGATCCACTCTCATAAATCTAATGAAACAAAGAAACGGGACCTGTTAAGTGACACAAAATCTACATATTTTCAATTTAGAATAAAAATTCACATTTATATTTCGATGCATGGCTGAAGAGCATAATAATTCAGAGAAACGTGGTGGTTACCAATACAGACACGGTGTTGAATGAAGAGTATTTTCGTGGCGTGTTTCGGGTAAAACAGTCATTTTAGATGTCCCTAGTGATTTTTAACAACGCATTTTAATGCAAAGTACAAGGTTAATTTTATGTATTTCTTCAATCTACTGAGGACTATTAGACATCTCATGAAATCATGCATATTTATCTTACTCCTTTATTTGTTTTACGTAGTGGAATCACGGATATTATTGCAAAATAAGCTAATTATGTAATAACTACCTGATTTGTAACCCTTTCTTGAGCGGGTGACGATTGAGGCTGAATCGCGTCTTGCGCGTGAGTAGCAAGATTAAATGTATAGAATCTCACGCGAGCACATTTTTTCTTCCATAATACGCTTTTATCATATTATTAAATTAGTAGTAATCGGAGGACGCTATAACTAATTGAAAAATTATTGTCATTATGATGGACTTGAAGGATAATTTCTGAAATAGCTATGATAAATATTCTAATGGCATATTTCATATTACGGTGCATGCACATTCTAAGATGTATGTTAATGTTCATAAAATTATAGTCTGACAGAACATTTTATCAAGAGAAAAAGATGAACTGCTGGAGGAAAAATAATAATGGAGTTATATGAGAGAAATATAATGATCATCGCCAAATGAGCGCCAAAAGAATTAAAAAGCCATTTTGCAACGCCACCACTCGGGAATACATAAAAGGTCTTTCAGAACTGTCTCTAAACATCCTGTGAGACCATATCTTTTCCACTGGATAATACCCTTGAGACGACATTTCTACGTTCAGCCCAAAGAAAATCAAGATTTCCTGCTGGACTCAACAACAAAAAGGCTGGTATTCGAGGGCAGCAATCAGAGAATTGAGAAAAAACGTTTTTCTTCAATATCACAGACCTCATTTAAAGACAGTATTGAGACTTATGTACAATACTTCTTGCAATTCTTTTTTGAATAACTAAAACTTGTTTTATTGCATTAAATCCCCCTCACCTCACCCAAGCATACTGCTGAATAGTTTTATTAATACTTCACTGGAGAATAAAGTGTTACATATGGAAATCGAGTGAACGCATTTCTTGTCAAAAAGAATTTCGAAAAACAGTATCGTGATGCACTCTTTACATAATATATATGTTTATCCCATTTTTAATGTCGGTCTATAGTAACACCAAGATACTTATTTCACCAACTTGTCTTATTGCAGGACAGTCGTAGAAAGACTGCCTATGTAATATTTTCAAGCCAATGACTATTATGCAGTCAAGGAGAACACAAGGGCATCAAATTTCAAGCTTTAAAATACACAGTCAGCAGACGGTACAACAGTCTCCCAATCAGAGCAAGAACGCATCTTTTTCTAACGCAAGCGATATTCTCTTAACCTGGAGTATGATCGGTACTATTCGGCTTAACATTTATAATCAGAAATAGAGAACAAAATTACTTCACTGCACCATTAATTTCCAGATATCCCTCAGAAAAAATTATTGCAGACTTAAGGAGAAATTTAGGTTTACAAAAAAAAGAACCAAATTCACTTCTAAAACTGCCTACATTTTGTCGAAGTACGGTTATTAAATTGCAAATTTTGGCTAAGTACTGCCATTAGCATTTTTACTGTCATTTAAATAATTTAGACAAAATATATCAAGAATCTAAATAATATCACAGCGCACTATGCAACACAGTACATTTCCCACTGTTTAAACTTTCTCTTGCATCTAAACAAGTCATACAACGACAGGCTCCTTTCTTGGCTTTCCGCGTTAGGGTTTTAGTGCTGGCATTCCATTAATATGTATTTTTGTCTCTTTTGCCTCTATCGCTGCATTATGTAATCTTCGCCTGCCTGGGGTGAGGGCTTCGTTAATGTAAAAAAGAGTATTGGACGTCGGGACATTGATTCACCGATAAGTTTTTCTTCTTCCTGCGTTTAACCAACTGACTTTTCTTCCTTCGTTAACTAATAAATCGTACATGTATTCCTTCGTCAGCTCCATTTGACTTAGGCCGATAAAAATGGTCAAAGCCTTCCTCCTTATCACAAACGTCCAAAGCGATACCCGTTTTACATATTACACCCGTTAGGCATTCATTTTTACAATATGGAATGACAAGGATTTAGAGGGTATTTGCGAGAAAACGTAGTTCTAAATCATCTGAGTGATTCATAAGTTCTTTTATTCGCTTTCTCAGCGACGCGTTTTCACTTTTTAGCTCGCTTATTTGACCGTAGCACCCATCAAGCCTCATAGCTTGTGCTAAGCTTTCTTAGGTCATTCTTTAATTCAATGGACAGAACAAATGCCACTGCTGGATTAATCTTTCGATACAGGTTTATCTGCCGTCACTTAACCATTAAAACTTGGTCTTCGCTCGGCTGTACACTCAGAACTCCTCTCATCTCTGCCTACTAGACACAACCCCGCCGATATCTTCTTGTTTCCGGTAGTTTCCAAACAGCTCCCGTGAAAATTTTCAAGAAACTCGTCACATATAATAAACTCCGCGTTCCGGGTTGTTCAACAGCACACAAAAAAGCAAAGACCCACTTCTTAGCAACTGTTCTAAATACATTAACGCTTAAAAATACTCAGCAATATCTAATTTGAATTTAACACACTTTTCCACCACTTACGGAATAATATCATTAACGCATTTGGCGCATTCAGCTTCCGTTAAGCGCACTACATCCACAGTAGACCTGTGCGCCTCCGCCGCCGACGGATTATGTACGGCGCGCCGCCGATAGCTCCGCCGGTCTTCCGTGTCGGCGGCGCGGCGCCGTCATAGGGGATCATTTACCGACCATTGCCCCCGATGCGTCGGAACTATACTTATATTCACTTATTACTGCGGACTCCTCATAATAACGTAAAACTTAATAACTAACGAAAAAATAGAGCAGCTCTTCTGTCCATATATGATGTGCTGATGAAAATAGTCTCTCAATTAAATCTGTGCGATAGGAATTAACAAAGTTACCATTTTGTTTTGAGCCAGCAACCGTACGTCCACGCTTCCTCGGCATGGATTTTACTCTGCTCAAGCCGTTAGTTCCCCATGAGTGCGTTAACCTCAGTTTCCCGCTTGATACCATCCTAATCAACATTGTGAATTAGGAGATACGAATAATGATATAACAGGCCGCATAATCAAACAAGGTGACGGATATCCTTAGTGCTCCATTTCTTTACACTATGCGTATTTAAGACGTGTGATATCCATATTTCCCTTCCTCGCTCACCTACCTAAGAAACTTCTCGTTAGTGTTTCCGTCTATTGCGCTTTTTCTGTTCTCCCTCCATAGTTACATCTCGAAGACTTCTATTTCTTCCTTTTTCCCTTCCAAGGTTCCATGTCTTCCCGCCAGTCAATGCAATGTAAATGTGTCTGACAGCGGGAGTTTAGCCATTTGGTTTAAATACGTGCTGTGGAGGCTCAATTATTAGCTACATTCAATACAAAAACACCAGTCGTTTATTTACACAATAACCCTTTTGCACTTTGATCGCAGGTAAACGAAGTTCAAGGAAGTAAATCAACAATGCAATCATAGTGTACAGTATAGGAGTATGGCGAGTGCATTCGCCACTTTTCATTGAGTTGGGAGAAGGAATCGGCGTCATGAAATTGCATACGAGGTTTTTATTTCCTTCGGCAGAGATGATTATCGTCCATGCGTAATCTTCCATGAAATGCCATTTACATGTAAATAGTATCTGAATCGATTCCGATTCTTCACGTAAACAAGCACTAAAATAACATGAAGAGAAAACTGAAGTACCTACATTTGGTTAACTTAAAAGCCTGGTTAACGCATAGGTATAGTTTTGTATCGCTATAGGTATAGTTTTGTATCGCTGTGCCGTTACTTTACTTTTCACCTTATACCTATAAAAATTCTGAAAAGCCATGAAATGGGCAAGCTATTTTTAAGTGTCTCCGGAAAGGCTGTAATGAATGGTTAAGCAATGGGGGATCCGAGTGGTGACATGAATTATCTCTTCTCCTGTGGACCTTGAAACAAGAAAAATATGTCCTCTTTCTTTTACCGCTCTTAAACTTTAAGTCTTTCGATATTCACTCAAATATGTAAATTAATTCACATAACAATTATATGAAACGTATTTTTGCAGTTTTATATTCCGATTAATAAAAGCAGCCTGTTCTTCGGAATTTTTTACTGTAGCGTCCCCTCCTCACTCTCCCCCCCCCCCCCTCCACCGACTGGGATTTCCCGGCTTGAGTTTGGCGGGTCAGTCTTAATGGGTAATAAAAGGGGAGCCTTATGAATTTTCCTCTGCGGATGAAGCAAGTGCTGAAGTACAGGTAATGGATCTTTATTAAAAAGATAATAAGCGTGATTGGAGGGACGATATCAAAATTAACGTCTCTGCGGCAATCTGAGAGGGATAAAAGTTGTCTCGGTCCCGATGCAAAAAGACTGTGAGTACGATTATTGTTTGAACGATTGGAGGGGTGGAGGTCTCTTTAGAAGCACAAAGGGAGAAGGAAGAGGCCCTGACCATTTAAACTGACAAGTTTATCCGATATGCGGCACCCAAGGAGAAAAACAAATGTGCCCATTAGATTTAACGCAACGCTTTCAAGCAATAATGTCCCCTCTTGTTCTTTGTCTTTTGTTTTACCTAGGGTGTTATAGAAAGATTCTGTCCGCATCGTCCTTGAGGTCGATGACCACTGAAAATGCCCCTCTAAAGGGGCAGTTTTGATACCTAGGGCGCGATATTGACAGAGGGGGAGCAGTGCAGTGGTTCAAGGTAGGCACGCCTCGTTTCCTCCGGAGTTCCCAGGCACTGGGCATTCCCTAAAAGGAGGGAGCAGGCGCATGTCTGCTCCAAAGATGATTGGGCCGTCGAAAATCTGGTGGTGGTGTTTGAGTGCACTAGAAAGGACAAATATAACCCTTGCGCTATGGTCTTCATTGAGACAAGTCGTTTAACTGTCGACGGTCTATCATAAGAGTATCATAAATCTATCACAGCTCCCACTCACTTAAACCGAAACTATTCGAGAGAAGGAACGGTTCCGGAATGTCATATTTGGTTCAATTTCTACTTTCATTCCAAAACAAAACTAAAACCAAACCACACTTAAGGTTTCAATCTGAAACGAAGTAACATTGAATAAGAAAGCTTATAGTTATGTTCCGGCCCAAAATCCTCATTGGTTCCTGTTTCGTTTTGCAGCCCTGTTTTTTTCGACGAAGTGCCTTTCGATTAAAAAATGTGGTGAAAATATTATGGGTGGCAAAAAAAGGAGTTGGTTGGCTTTAGATACTCTCGTAATTTTCGAACAATCGTTGAAGTAAAGAAGACGGAAGGCAGAATATCTAACTTATTTTGACATTTGTGGTACTGCATTGTCAATTGAAACATTAATGAACCACCAAATTAATTTCATTTTGACTTTTGACATTGACTTTTCTGTTCTAATTGAACATAGCTCTAAATATACGGTGATATTTTACTTAGGTCGATGCTATGTTTTCTGCTCTAATTGAATGCTCTTCCGATAATTTTTGACTACGAGGTCGTCGAATATATCAAATACATATTTAGATGTGTTGTGGTGAAAATGAGCCATAATTACAGAGAAAACACTTGCAGTTTTACTAATGAAAGATTTAACTCGACTAGTCCTGATGTTACGTGATCATCATCATAGTATTAAAGATTTGGGTATAAAATATATTCATGAAAAATGTGGGTGGCGGAAGAGATATGCGTCAAACAAAGCAGTTTCAGAAGAGCGTGGGGCTGGAAAACAGAAACCGTCCGGAGAAACCCTGGGAAAGGGGCGTGTGCTGGGGAAGTAAGGGGAAGTCACAAACAAGAACATTGAAAGTCTAAAAGGTTTAAGTCGGATGTCTATAGAATCTACAGACATGTGTCTGCAGAATCTACAGTGTAGATAGATCGTTCGCCGCTGCTGGTGAGGGGTTGGGAACAAAGACCGTAAAGGCTTGGGAAATCCTGGGCGTAAGCTGGGGAGGAAGAGGGAATTAAGAACACAAACATGGAAAATCCAAATGTCGTATCCTTGATGATGGGTCATCGGCTGCTGCCGAGTACCCCCTGCAGAAGTGCAAGACATCGCCTGGGCATGACGGTTTCTGCTAAAACCAGGTTGCCAATTGTTACATTAGTTATTCCTAATTTGATTGGTTGATCAATTTTTATACTTCAATTGTCTTTTCACCATTCTCGAGTTACTTTTTCTAGGACGCAAATTAAGAGTAATATTGAGAGTCCATCTCTTTTACTTACTCCTGTTTTGATTTCGATGGGTTCCAAAATGCTGCCCTTGAATTTTACTTAACATTTTTTGTCAGTGAGCGTCTGTTTAATGGTTGCAAGTGTTTTAGGGTCTTGCCCTAGTCAAAATTTGCTCATGAGATTCGCGATCGACTGGATCAAAGGCTTTTTTGAAGTGAACGAAGGTGCAGATAATATTCGTGAAGTACATGTTTTGGCGCCGAATTGTTAGTTTTAGATTTAGAATTTGTTTCGGGAGTGATCTACCTGGCCTGACGCCTGCCTGATATTCGGCAATTTTGGATTTAAGTTGTTAATGAACAAGAAAGCATTGTGAGAGAATTTTATATGTGACAGGAAGGAGTGAAATTCCTCTGTAGTTGTTTACATCTGTTCTATCTCCTTTTTTTCATAAAATGGATGAATAAGGACATTTTCCCTGTTATTAGGGATTTGTTCAGTTCGCCAAAATTTTGTATTTTTTGTGTTATTTCTTCAATGGTTTTTGGTCCAGCTGCTTACACGAGATCTGCTTTGATTCCATCTTCACCTGCTGCTTCAATGTTTTGGGACTTTTTAATTTTCTTGTGGTTCCTTCTTTATCTGGTTCTTGTGAATTAGGGTTGTTTTCATTGGGATCTTTAGGTGGGAATCTTTCCTTGGGTTCTGGGCAGTTCGGAAGTATTTCGAAATAATTAACAAATCATCAGCCATTTTCTTGATTGTTAAGTTCCAGTTTCCCATTTTCTTTTCTAAAGCGATGCTTGTGGGGTTGGTACCCCAATAGTTTCTTTTTAAATGTTTCGTAAAAGTTTGTGCTGTTTTTCTGGAAGTATTCAAATTCCAAAAGTTAAATTTTCTATATTGTCTTTTTGTTCGTCTGATTAACTCGGATATTAATCTATAAATATTAAATTTTTAATAAAAATCTAAAAAACGGGAGGCATTTTCCATTAAATCCTCCGCTCTCAAAATTTACTATGTGGTACATATATGAATGCAAGAGACGATGAAAATACATACAGGATTGTTTGAATGGTATTTCATAATATTTGAAAAACTTTATATAAAATTATAACAGTAAAATGGACATATCTTTTTACAACGAAATTTCTCGCTCGCATTTGAGATAAAAGGTAAATTAGTCATGAATTTGTCTTATAAAATTTAGCAATGAAATGGTATAACCTTACGTTTGATAGAAGTTGTACGATACGATATTTGCTTAAATACTGAACATTAAAAGAAATTTCTCGCATACGTTAATAAACATGTAATAAAATTTGTTTTAACATGAAATAAACAATTGAACACATTAAATAATGAGAAACAGTGAATAATTCATGTTATAACATGCTGAAATACTTGTTAATACATTATGACTTGGTAAGTACGCCGCCGGTCACGCCGCCGCCGCCGGTAAAAACCATCGGCTCGGCGCGCCGACGGCGTCCGCCGCCGATATTTTATCCATCGGCGCACAGGTCTAATCCACAGTGAACTGAAACAGCACACTGCACCAATTTCCAAGGGTTGTGAGGTACGCACATGGAAATCAACTTTCAACTATTTTAAGGACATCAATACGTAAGAAAATGAATAATTATAGATTTTCACATTTTTTATGCCTTCACATTGGTTCACATTGACTCATCGATATCTATGGTCGCCATCAACACGGTTCATTGCATAGCGATGACTAAAATCATCTTCGATGTTTTCAATTAATCGACTCGTTGCACAAGTGTAATCTCACGCATAGTTGTTCTAGGGGCGATTGGAGGGAGAGGAAAACGGGGGAGGAGGTGGTGGGGAATATAGGGCAATATGCCGAGGCGTAAGAGGGGTCGCACACACACACACACACACAGACAGACAGACAAGGATATTTTAGGCCAAAAAACTTGCATTAGTGAGGAGAGGCGAATGACCGGGGGGGGGGGAGGGGGCATCTTCCTGGCGACCTTCCACATAAAAAAGGAGAAAAGGAAGAGAGCGGAAGGCGATGAATGCGAAGAGGAGAGGAATAGGAGGATATCATCAAGGTAGACGCGGTATTTATAGATTTCAAAAAAGACTTCGATAAAGTTCCGCATTCAAAATGACTGGTTAAGCTAAAAGCCTATGGAATTCATCACGGTGTAATATGCTGAATTGAAGATTTCTTAGATAACCGCGGACATAGGGTAGTTCTAGATGGCATTACTTCAGATACAGTTGAAGTCACATCCGGTGTACCCCAGGGAAGTGTCATCCCTTAGTCCCTTATTATTCCTATTGTATATTAATGATATCACCACCGTCCTTACGAGCATATTCCACTTTTCGCGGACGACGCAGTATTGTATAGGGATATTAACATAGAGTATGATAGAATTGCGTTGAAGAAAGACCTAGAAGCTATAAGCGGATGGTGCGACACTTGGCAGTTAAAATGAAATTTTAATAAGTGCGTTGTTATGAACTTTGGAGGAAGAGTAGCTTAGCCAACGAGACGTACACAATTAACCAAGCCGAATCGAATAAATTTAGAGTTAGTTAACTACTTAGCAGTGACCCTTACTCAGGACTTGTCGTGGGGGAAGCATATACATGTAATTTGCGAACCGGAAAATCGTAAATTAGGATTTATTACAGGAATACTAGGAAAATGTGGCGAGAAAGTAAAGGTTCGATGTTATTTCTCCCTCGTGAGACCTCACTTGAAATACGCCGCTAGTATATATGGGACCCTTATGAAGTGCGACTAGTTTCAGATAATGATCGAATACAACGGAGGGCAGCTAGATTTGTTCAAAAATTGTTATGATAAACATAGTAGTGTCACAAAATTGCTGAGGGAATTAGGGTGGGAACCTCTATCCGATCGAAGGGAGGAATGTAGGTTAAATCTTTTACGAAAGTTTGATTTTAACAATTTTTTGGTAGACGTTCAATATATTTTGCTAGAGCCAAACTATAATGGAAGGAACGATCACAGGAATAAGATTAAGGAAATAGACTGCAGAACCGATAGATTTAAAATATCATTTTTTCCACGTACTATAAAGGGCCATAATAGTTGCGATAGATCAGTTCTAGGATACTGATTAGGTTAAATAGGTTTTTTCAGTAGTGCTAAATATCGTAACATGATAATTAACTACTCATGCAATTAACCTCGCATGCAATCTCCGGCAAGATATATTCTTGGATGTTTTAGTGTCTTGTAGCACTATCTATCTGTCGCATTAATAATACTAACAAGTAGTTGTATCTTTAGTAGTGCACTGCATGGTAGCATGTTCTTTTACATATCACTGTCCTAGCTTCTAGTCTGACTGCGTACCGCTGTCCTGAGACTGCTTTTGGCCTGCGCGCCTGTCATTCGGGGGAACGTGCACAGTTCTGATTTGAATTGGGATGATTGGTGCATGCCTGGTGTGGAATCACCCCGTGCCACCCACCCTAGTGGTGGCTTATACGATATTTCGTAGACGTAGATGCCTATCTCAGAGGCAATGGAACAAAATTCCTGTCAACAATGACATATTTGCCTTCCAGTGCAAGGAAAACAGAATATGTAGGTTCAATAAAGTAAAGAAGTACGGTATATCTGCAATGTACGTAGGTATATATTAATCACATAACTATCAGCTACCAAATACTTCAGCAATAGGTACATTCACATTTGAAAATCCTCCTGCATGAAGCGAGTACAACAATTTTCCGCAAAATAATAATAACGTACTAATGAGAAATCATTATAAAAATGAAATTTTCTTATCTTATTTTTGCCATGTATAGCCATATTGTCACACCCCAGCATTCTAACTTAACCCAAATGGGATCATAAAAAGCCTACTTTTTTATTCACTTAGTTTCTGCACTACGCAACTAGAGAATATGACGTCCGCAGTCACGTGATTCGGCTCCATTGCTCTCCACCCAATGCGCTCTACTATACCAAGGGAAGACATCTCGGCTTGCCAAGTTTGAAAGCGGGCTAAGACACGGGCATTTTCACACTCCTCTTCGTCACTTTATGCAAAACTCTCGCCGATGACATGTGAAATACAAAGGGAGACAGCCGAGATAAGCCCAGGGCGCAAAACTTCTTTGGGTTTTTTATAAATTTCAAGTTGAAGACCTCGGAAAAGTTCACTGCGCAGTTAAATGTATCTAAGAGCAGCGGAGTAACCTACGCAGGAGCGAGAAGATACATTCATGGTTTCCCATGCCATCTTCAGTTCCGTTGGTTTCACCGATAATAATTCATTTGCTCATTCGTTATATTTTGCACAACAGAAAACAGCTTGCAGCCTATTGGATCACACTGTTTGGAGATATGCCTCGATAAAAGGAGTATCGTTCGGAGGAAAGTTCGATCTTCTCCATGATTGTGACATAATATCGGTGGTTCTCTACAAATTTCATCCACATATTTAGTTTATGCCACCTTAAAAAGCGAGTGTTAGTGATCCTTTACACCGCAACCCGCGTGATTCGTGAAATAACCGTTGAGAACAATTTGTTAATAAGAGAGCAAACATTACAACAATACGTCATCTTTGAACTAAAATCGCCGTTTTTTTGTCACAAGCACTGACATGGACGCGAATTATAATAAGTTTAACAAAGGCTTTCGTGAAGAATTAACGTCAAACGAACAAGAATTCACTGAGAGCATTCGCGATTCCATGTGTTAGGCATAAAACTACTGGCTGACTTGAGGCTCTTCCGGCGAACACTGAAGCTTATTATAAGCTTCTATAAGTCACTATGATGGGGATCAAACTCTTCATTTGCTTCAAACGATTCGATGGTTTATCATCTTGCAAGATAATTTGAACACTGATGACGATTAATGATATACCAGCCAACAGTCAAAACGTCGGCAGCGGTGAATATTTGGATCCACGTGAGGATCCCGGAAGAAGAGTTCATCACATAACGAACAACAGCTTTATTTTCAAATTCATTGGCCAAAAATCCACTCTCTTCCTGGCATGGCCTGTCATTACAAACGCCGAAAGTGCCGCCGAAACAAAAACGAAAACATAAGCATAATGAGGTCGAACACCTTTCATCCGATGACAAGGCGGTCTTAGCTGAGAAAATTTAGTTATTAAGTAAACTTCGGAAAATTCAAACCGTTCCATAACTACACGAATGCCACAAGTTCAATGTTTTCCCCGAAAATGAGTGAAAATGTGAATCTGTTTAACGTCACACACGTGGGATATCCTACTAATATTATAAAATTGGAAAGTTTGTATGTTTGTTACTCAATCACGCAAAAACTACCGGACCGATTGAGCTGAAATTTGGCATGTAGATATAAAATATATCTGTTAGTAATATAGGCTATATTAAAAAGCCCTCAGGGTCCCCTAAGGCCCCCCAAAGGCCCCTCTAGCGGTACATACTAATCATTGGGTTCGGTGCAGTGGTTTTATTTTTTGCTTTTTAAAAGTACTTTCCCTCAAGATAGAGGGCTGGAATTTTTTTTATCGGATGGCTGAATAAATGAAAATTTTAATTCTTTCAATCGATTTTCTATTACGTTTCGCATTTGTGCGGGAGTCATGTTTTTAGCTGAAAAATCTCACACTTTCTCTGGAATCAACAATATCATATTTCCTTGGCAACCAGAGATTTAGATGCCTCTACCATTTAAATATCATCTTTTCATGATAGCATGTAGAGAGAAAATCTGCAAAAGAAGGGCCCGCAGTCCCAAATGCCCCATGATAGATTGCTTCGAGGGATAATCGATAAATTCTATGTACATTTACAACAAGCATACTCTTCAATGTCTATTCTCAAAGTACCTCTCATAGGGGCACTGAATGTACATGAAAGATCATTACGTACTAAACGATACAAATAAAGTAATGAAATAGACTCTACACACTATTAAATGTGCAAGAATACTTACGAGCAGCGAATAGTAATGAAGGACATCCGTGCAATCACCATAGATTTTTGATTCAGTAACCAAAACCAATGATTATGGCTAACCTATAAGCCGAAGGCGCCATCCTGGTGACGTAGCTTTCATGGGTCAGATAAACATGGCTTCTACAGCAAATGATCCTTGTGACGTTGTCAAAAGGATCATTTGCTGGATCTTCGACGCTGGACTGTACCCGACTCTCCGATACTGATAAAGATACTCAACGCACATATCAACGTTGTATAAACGCAACTCAATTAGGTCATTGAATGCCAACATATGTATGTACACGAGGGAAGCGATCAAGCTGTCATTCAGTCAGAAGACGGCTCAAGAGAACCGGGGAACGAGGTGACAATCTATGAACCTGGGTGCTATTTAAGTAGTAATGAGTCTGCTCGGCCCATTTTTTGGTTTCCTGAGCATTAGAGAAGACCAGCAGTCACTCATCTCTGCGTGCACCTGAGAAACGGTCAGCCTATCTACTACAACGAATAAAACGTACAAGATATTTTACGAACTCCTGAAATGACCACGCTGACTGTATTCTTCAGAGTTTGTGGTTTTCTTATAAAATAAGTTCAATTTTTTTCACACTCGTTGAATTTCAACGGGCGCTTCGGCTAGTCTTTATATATATATTATTCTTCTGTACGTGTATATATCACTGAACTCCTCCTAAACGACTGGACCGATTTTGATGAAATATTTTGTGTATATTTGAGTTGGTCCCTGGATGGTTTAGATTCACAAATGGACCCGGTAGGTGGCGCTGCGATCGGGTTTTAGGAAATTTTTTGACGACATTTTTATGGCGACCGTAAATGGTGCCATCATCTTCTATATTGTTGCCAAGGAGGCCTTGCTGATTCGTTGATGTTTATGTAACTAAGTCAGAGGGCTGAAATTGTAGTGGGCATTGATAAAGGCTCTAATAAATTGATTTGATAAACATGGAGATCTCCTCACTTACCCATCTCCACATTGGTGACCCCGACAAGGAGAATAAATAGTCAACATTTGGTGAAAATGGTTTTGCCGCGCGACGACGAGCTTCAACGCTTACGTGAAGAAAACGCCCAGCTCCATCAGCGACTAATTCTGATTCAAGACGCAGCCACACAGACACCGAGCAGAACCCGCCTACGGTTCGTCGCGTCGTCGTGAAACTACCACTATTTTGGTCCGAGAAACAGTCTTTGGTTTTCACAGGCGGAATCTCAGTTCGTGCTGTCGGAGATCACAAGCGAGGTAACGAAGTTCCATTACGTTGCCTCATATTTAGATTCTCGCGTAGTCTGTGAGGTTGAGGACATAATCCCGAATCCTCCGTCTCAGAATCCTTATTCGACTCTACGATCGAAGCTTATAGAACGTCTGTCAGCCTCTGAGGAGCAGCGCGTTCGCCAGTTACTGTCGGACGAGGACCTCGGCGATCGCAAGCCTTCCCAATTCTTGCGGCATCTTCGCTCCCTCGCCAGAACGACCGCTCTTCCGGATAACCTCTTCCGGCAACCGTGGCTGAGTCGATTGCCCCCGCACGTCCAAGGAATCCTGACTGCCCAGGCGGAGTTACCCCTTGACGAGCTGTCGGAGCTCGCTGACAAGATCATCGAGGTGTCAAGTCCTCATATGGCCGTCCATGCCGTTTCTCCCAACAGCATATCGACAGTTGATAAGCTGTACTTAGCCATCGAGGGTTTGTCAAGACAAGTCGCGGAGCTGTCGGTTTCACAAGGTCATCGTTCGCGGTCGCGCGATCGTCGGTGGTCAAAATCGAGAAGCCCGTCGCCCTCTCGAGGTGGTAGATGGTGTTGGTACTATAACCCCAAAATTTCACCCCCACCCTCTCCCCCAATATTTTTAAAAGGAAAAAAATCATAAGTTTATGAATAATTGACCGTTAAAACCTTCTGAGAAGTTCATGAATAATTGACCATCTGAGAATAATTTTTAGTTATGTGTGTGTACCATAGGTGGCGCTGATGTCGAATTCTGTGCCATTTGACGTACACATCAATACACGCGCAAGTCGTCGCAAAGCGTGCGCAAGTCGTACGACATGTATATATATATATATACATGTCGTACATCTGAAAGAGAGATATATCCGCCGGTCGGTAGTCTAAACCCTTTGCCATCAATTCCAAACAGTTTCTGGTGATGTTAGCGCCTCTAACGCTAGCCATTTATCTACATCTACATGTACGAAATACCGTGCAAGCCTCCACTACAACCCGTTGCAAAAGTCCGTCACCCGAGTTTGAAGACTAATATCTCAAAGGCGACTCAATCGATATTAAAATGAAGTACGTCAAATCAAAGCTTGTTTATTTCTGCGTTTAGTTATTGTATACAAAACTATTTACTGTTTGCATTGATTTCAGTGTGTGCTTAAAAACAGAATTTTAGCGCATTTTTTCCGGGTACCGGACGGATGCATCGCATTTACGGCTTTGTAATAACAACGCAGATCAAGATATCGAAACTTCATTTCCAAATACTGTTGCAAAATTTTTTCTTAACAATCATACTAAGTTTCAGATTATTTGGTGCATTAGTATTTTAGTAATTGATGAAACTGCAAGACTGCGTTATTTTCCGTTCCGCGCATCCCTGAAAACCGCCGTTTGAACCTCCTTCGAGCTATCGAGTTCATCATCATGAATCCACTTATAAAATCTTAAAGGAATTCGTTGGTTAATCACTATCGATTAACATTTATTTTGGAAAAAGAGCGTGCTGAACTGCCAGGAGTATGCCCGGAAGAGAAAGGGAGAGGGACGCGCCCAGTCAGAGAGTTGCCCCTAAGGCGCGCAAGGAAGTTTTGGAAGTTGGGTGTGTGGCAAGGGGTTGATTCCGCACCAGGCATGCAGCACTCATCCCAGTTCAAATCAGAACCACGCACGTTCCCCCGAATGCCAGGCGCAGGCCAAAAGCAGTCAGGACAACGGTACGCAGACAGACCACAAACTAGGAGAGTGAAACGAAGGCTCGCATTCCTAGACGCACACACATCATTCATGGCGCATACCGTCCTCAATTTCGATCGATTCATTTTTTTAGATAACTATTTGATTTGAGAGTGGGCGTGGAAGTTACCTCTTGAGTCACTCAAAGTGGCAGAAAAAGTCATGTTAAGCACCTTTTACCCATCACGGGAAACCGCGAATACCAAGGAAAACAAGAGGAGGCCGCGTCTCGAATGGTAAATAGCAACAACATAACACGGAGGCATTAAAGAAAATGAATGAGAGCGTCATCTGACAATTTCTCTGCATAAAATTTCAGAGGCCAGTGAAAAGTTGAGCACCAATATCCACGCGAAAAGAAAGAGCACCATATTATTGCACGTGAGTTATCGGGGCATGGAGTTAACGGAGGATATGTTAATGGAAGCGCCCCAGGCAAGGGTTGCGGTGTGTGGCAACGGGTCGAGGTACACGAGAGGGCGAGGCCATAGGAAAGGGGATTCGTTTGGAGGTAGCTAAAGTTTGGAGTTCGAACGTCCGGCGGATTGTGCCCTCATTGCGGGAGAGGGCAACGAGAGAGGAAGCGGACCAACGGGTCACCTCTTGGTGTATAACAGGAGGATTACTACCCAACGCCACGGCTGCGATACGATCAGCGGTTGTAGATACCGACTGCTCCAGGCTGCAGGTGGTGGCCCATGTAGGCACCAATGATGCGTCCGAGCGTGGACCTGAAGAGATTTAAAATTCCTTCAGGGATTAAAACTCAGAGGTGGAACGCCTCCGGAGGGCATTTGGTGTCGATTTGCGGCTGACCATTTGTTGTGCCGTTCCGCGGACCGACCGCGGTCAACATGTTTGGAGCAGGATTGACTGCCTGTACAGAAGGCTGTAGGAATTCTGTGTAGGTATAGGAGCATAATTCATAGACCTTCGAACTGTGCTCGGATCGTGCTGGGCTCTCCTCAACCGTTCCGTGGTGAATTACTCCGCCCGGGCGTTAGCACGGGTGGCTCGTAGATTTCTGAGGGTTGTTGGCGTTTATTAGGCTAGAGAGTAGGTCAACCAGTGGGATTCGATAATATAGACAGCAGTCTACGAGTAAATCTTTGTAACGTAGACCTTTACTGCCGAAAAAACTTAGGGGGGAGCACAAAAAAATAAATGTTACTCACACAGTGAAAATATTTTCAACAAGCGCTCTCAAGATAACTGCGATTTTTTAAAGGAAAACTTGCTTCTCAGTGGTTTCATAGAACATAAAAAAGATAACACACAGAATCACAGAAAACAGCGAACCGACATTCATCAAGCTAAATGCGACATGCATTTAATAAAAGTAAATTTCCGTAGCGTAAAGAACAAACATGCCGCAGTTGAGCAAATATTTGAAAACGTAGACATAGAAATTGGAACAGAAAGCTGGCTTGCAGAGGATATTAGCGATAGTGAAGTTTTCCGACAGGATATATGTAATCTATAGACGTGATCGACCCGATAGGACTGGCGACGGAGTATGCATAGCAGATAAATCGCATTTGAACAGTACCGCACACATACTAGACGACAATGGAATAGAGAGCTTTTGGTGTAATATTAAAAAACAAAACATAAGAAAAATGTATATATATGCTCATTTTACAGACCACCGCATACCAAAATAAACGTTTAGTACAGATCAGAAACTCAACTGTCATCATTTACCTCGAAAGATTATACAAGCGTTAAAATTAACGGTGGAGATTTCAACCTCCCGGCTATAAATTGTAAAACCAATAGCGTTGGAACAACTTCAATGAAGTGTTATATAAGCGAGGTCATACTTAACATATTTTACTCCACCATCTTACTCAAGTATTCAGCGAAAGTACGAGAGGTAATAAAATATTAGACCTTTTAGCTGTTAGTCACCCTACAGCAATTAAATACGTCGATATCCTCTAAGACATAAGTGATCTTAAAGTAATTCTTACGGCCTTGAAAACAACAGTAGAGTCCACGGTAAAACCTAAACGTAAAGTTTACTTATATGAAAAATGCGGATCCATAAAATTTGGAGAGTCGTTAGAATCTTCACTCACGAAATTTATACCCACACCTTCGTACCCGAAATCGTACAACGAAGGACGAGAGCACCGTATGGCATTTCTTGGAAATACTACGTAAAGAAATTGATGAAAATATTCCACAAAAATTCAAATGGGATAGTAAAGAACTTTATTGGTATAACCACGAAGTAAGGTGAGAGCTCAGGAGACACAGGCAATTACACAACCTATGTAAACATTCTATTAAGTTAAGTAACAAAACAACGGAGCTTGCGGCGAGAGAAATATACGTTACTCAACGCTCAAAAACGAAGAAAATATTGCGCACTAGTCTACGAAACTTCAGGAAAAAAATCCTCGGTGAATTGCTAGATGAAATACTCAAGTCACTCTGGTCTTACGCGAGAGAGCACTAGGGCGCACCTTCGACAGTAGGGTCTTTATTGGACACAAACGGCAAAGTGGTCACCAACAGCATCGACAAAGTCGACTGTTTTAACCACTACTTCGAAATTTCATTCTCTAAGAATGACATATTACACAATATAGACATTCCTGACTGCCCATGGTTGACCTAACAATTCAATCATGGTGTCCACAAAAGTCACAATAAAAAATTCAACCATAATTCCAGGTTGTCAAGGGTTAATTTTCAAAAATTTCCAGGCTATATTATCGCGGTTTATATAAGAGACAAAGCGATATTTTTCACGTTTTACAAATAATATGGATGTTCTTAGCTAAACACAACCGAATAAAAATATAGATATCAAATAAATATGAATAATCAAAAAAGAGAAAGTGAAAAAAGTAATAAAATGTTGTTTTATTGACAATAAATTCACTCCTGTGAACGCGCGACTGGGCAAGCGATCACCTTTTCGGGGTGAGAGATTGCGGTAATTAGCTCCCGTCGGAGTCATCCACCGGACGCCTATCCTCCCCCACCAGACGCCTATCCTCCCCCTCCAGACGCCTATCCTTCCCCTCCGGACCCCCCCCCCCTCCCAGGTTAGGGTTGCCCAAAATCTTTTTTTAGTAAGTTAAGGGGGTATATGCATTTTCTGGGGTAATTTCATAAATAAACAAGCCATAGAAATTTTCAGCTTGATTGCACAATATTTGACCCTGCCGAATCGTGTTTCAACATTTCAGGCTCAAATTGCCTAATTTACAGAGGCAATTCTCCCGTTTTTCGGGATTCTGCCGCAGAAATAATGGTTAAACGAAAGAAAAACGATCCTTGATGATAAATGTTATTATTTTATGCGTTTCTTAATGTTTGGGAGCGTGTTCTCCTAGTGGGTAGAGCGCTTTGCTACTGATCAGAGGGTCTTAGATTCAAATCCGGGTGAAGCCCTCGAAAACCCTCAGACAAAAATCCTCGAAGTGCGAGGTGGCCCAGGGAAAGCAACTGGCCCCCCGAAAATTGCCAGCAGAGACAGAGGAATCAAGAGGAAGGCAGGCAGACGACGATGTCAGCCATTTTTTGCCGCATTCAGCTAGCCCAAATAGGTCTAAACGAGCTTTTTCTTTGATTCCAGGTGAGTGAGATAAATAAACAATCAGAAAACATCCCGCCACGGGCGAGTCCAGCAATAAGAAAGAGTGACGCAACCCTAGTGATTCAGGGTTTCGTACTTCGATGCCTTTACTGTAGAAAATAAAAACCCCCAATTTATAATTAATTCATCCAAAGGCTATCTCTCCATCCATCGCATTTTAGATTTTCCACCTCGTGTAACTCTTTATGGAACTAAGAAATTAGTTTGAAAGACATATTTCCATCCAAGCCGAAAATTATTTTCCATTCACCCTTAAGAAATAAGGTATCCGTCAGTTCCCAGTTCTCACAGAATCCCACCGATTGCGGATTTTAAATTTCTATACAGATATGTACGATAACGATAAACCCTCAATGATATTGTAATCGCGATATAGTAAGTTAATCGGACGAACGAATTCGAATCAGCAACCTTCGGAGCCATTTAAGTAGTCCTCACCCTCCATTAATCCAAGTGTCCTGAAATTGGTCTAGAAATAAACTCGATTCACATAATCCGTGTTTTTATGATCGCGTGAGAATGCATTATCACATTTACTTTCGTCTTCACAGTCTGAATTATTTCCCATCTCCCGTCCGCTACACTCATATTGAAACATGGCGCACAAGTGGTGCAGGAGGTCTTTATCAGCGGAAGAGGTCTTTATCCTCATGAAATGACTCCAAAAAGAGGACAGTCTTCCAGGATTTTCATGGTCGCGAAACTTTGTCACCGACTTATCAATGATCACTCTGATATTCATATTAACACTCTAGTTGTCTATGGCTCCTGACCAGACTTCTTCCGTTAGATTCTCCGATGGGTCGCAAGCACCGTAAAGCGTACTTAGATCCAGCTTCGTTTTGGTCGTAAACACTGACGGGGAAAAGCGCAGCTGACAATTTTCTTCTCGGGTTGATATGCAGCGACAGAGTGTCGCCTCTTGCAACGTGTGCTATCTCTCTTCCCATCTCTGCCTCCGCCACGCCATCCACCCTCCCAGGCACAAACACTCACACCCTCCCTCCCTCCGTCCATTCTCCTTCTCCTCTAATGACACCAACATGTTACGCACTCGGTTCTTCATAGCGGACACGTGAGCGCCAAATACCTTTCGTGGAAGTTTTGAGCGACCATTTCCTGGGGATTGTCACGGATAGCCAGAGGGTGTGCATTTGACCTCGTGGAGGGTGCCGTTGAGCAAATTAGACCTCTCTCTCTCTCTCTCTGTCGCCCGGATGCCGGTGCTGAGCAACGCTTCTTCTCCAGCGACGACCAGCCATAATTGATTTCCCAGAAGTCGTATCGGGACATCTTGCGGCGCCCACAGTTTAACACATCGTTCGACCACAATCGAAATTGAACACGATCGACGACTCATAGCGCTCAAATGCTTTTACTGAATTCCTAATGTCACTTGACGGTAGTCTCAGCGAGATTGTTCCTCAGTCACTATGGAGACCACCCACGAATTTTATTTTATTCATTTCACTTTATGTAAGAAGCATTAATTAATTATTATAATTGTAATGATAACAGTTAACTTTGTAAATCCACAAAATAAAGATATGTGGAATAACAAAGTTAAGTGTCATCATTACAATGTTAACAGATTCCACAGACTTACGCCTGATATTACCAATTATAATTATTATAATGTTAATGGCGAAAAATTCAATTCTATATAGCTCAACTTCTAAATAAGCAAATAAATCTACCAATATAAACCTTAAACTTCACTAATATTCTCTCGCCATACCGTAAAAAAATGCCTTCACAACTGAGGATTCTTTTCCGTTTATGCAAAAATTTCTGAACAATTAATCGACTATATTCTAAACACATTAACATTGATCAGAAAAAAGCATAAGGACACCAAATCCAACCATGAGATATTCCAGAAACCATGCATCTGATAGGAAGGATCCGGCCCAAAGGACCAATTAATGTTTACGCAATATATCGCCGTTTTACAGCAATTGATTTTCGCCCCCGAAATTAACAAATGGACTGCATTTTTTCTTCGCTTGGAATGAGAAAGAGAGCGCCCCAAGTATCGCTCTTTAGTACCTTTGTTCCGAGACCTCCTTCGGCCTATACTACGTACGTCCTCTCTCCTCTCCTCTCATCCCTCCCTTCTGCTATTCTCCCTTTCGGGCGTCCGCTTCGGTTGACCACTGCACTTCATTGGCACTCTCTCATATCTTCCGGACTCACTCTTTCCCTCATCCCTCTTTGTTTGGATAGAGGGCGGTTTTTCTTTTCTTATTGGCCACGACACCTTGCGGCCTCTCTCTCAATTATGACGAAACAGTGAGTGGTTAAATTACTTTCTTAAATAGGTGACAAAATCATACCACAACAGGTTCAATTTCTGACGAGATTTAGGCGTTATAAATTCCTCAGATGTTAACTTAAGTCTGTACAGAGCGTATATATGCGTACCATATTCATTGACAAGCAGCTAATATTTTTAGGCAATAATCTTGGAAAGCAGTGCGGTAAGAGACAAATAATGTGGTATATTTTCACGTGTTAGACATTTTCCTTTTACCTAACGGGACATTCATTGTATTCTGCGTGAAATGAGACCTCGTTCAGAACACTCTGTTCGCGATGTCTATCTAGAAATGATTTCATCTCTCTTAGTGTTTCATTCATATGCCATTACTATTTTCAGAATGAGTCGACACAATCCTCCTCAAATATGGTACATATCACCTTTCATTTCAATCAAACCAAAATTTACAACTTTAAATGACACCGAGTGCTTTCACGTTATTCGCAGGAATGAACTGATTGGTCGAAGTGAAGGATCGTGCGTGAATGAAGAGTTTGGTCGATACAACAGAGGAGTGGAGAGTCGCAGTTAACCAACATTCGAATTTGTGGCCGATACCGATAATGATTAAAATATGCAATAAATTCATGTCTTGCTGTTGGCCAATATCCAGAGTCAATCGCCGCATATCGGTACACCTACAATTTTGTATTCACTGAAAATGCAGGCTAAGGCATCAGAAATAAAAATGGAACCTTCATCTAAGTCAGTCCTCCTCAATTCAAAAAACTGTAGTCCCTTTGGGTCTCAGCTTACGCTCAACCTTAGTGTATGCGTGTAGAGAGAATATTCAATCTCAAATGTCAGAAACGGAAACCATTATGAAAAGAAAAATTTGCGTGATTTGTGCGTATTTAAATCTTTTAACACTTTTAACAAAATGCTCTGAATTGTATTTTCCTTGTTGCTCTGCTTCTAATTGTCACAGATCGACGATAAATGACTCCTTTTAAAGATTAGTAATATTCAAGGATACAATTATGATACAACTTAAAATTTATTTCCTATAATATCCTCTTCTTTTATTTTAAAGTAAAAAAATTATGAATAAAGTTTTGACGATACATTATCTCAAATTCAGCCGAAATCTTTTTCAGAACTTGTAAAACCATAGCTCATTATCGTGCAAAAATATTCCAAGACAATTCACTAACACATAAATTAAATTTCTTTCAACGTTTAAATGTTGGTCATTCTGGGCTCTTAAGGATCCATCCCTGGAGGTAGCAATCAGCAGACAGGTAATGCGGTCACAGGGAAAGGCGAAAAATCACCATCTCCGAGTAAAAAGTGGAGCAGCGAGTGATTCGTGACCTTGTGGTGATAAAATATGAGAAGTGGATGGAGGACGAGCACATTTCAATTCTCTCCCATTTTCTCTCCCTAAGTCCTCGAGATCTCTTCGTATAGAAGACAAAAAAGGAGGACATCAAAGCACACTTCCGCTCTGGATGCCACCGTTAATCACCTGCACGATGAACGGTGTTTGAGTCATCTCGAATGCTGTGGAGTCGCAGGAAATTCCTTCCTTCGCATGCAATTCGGACGGGTGGCTGAAAAGTAGGCAGTAGAGGTCGCCGACCTATTTTTAGGGAACATTAAACCCATTTCCACGGCCTATTGGCATGCACAGAGTAGGTTATAGCCTCAATCATCCATTAATTCCTCGCACAAAATCATTCAAATTTAAACTTGAAACTTCGCGATTATTTTTCGTTCAATAATTTAAGTCAATAGAAATATTTCTAGAAACACACCTCCAGGGTGATATTATGGATTAGAACATGATTTTACAATTTTAACGATAAGTTTTAAACAAACTGAAATATCGACTTGAATTTATTTGCACATTTTCCTCGATTAAAGGTAAAATTGTAGCTGAAATAAGTCAACTATTACCAATTAATTATTTAAAAAGAAGGGGGCTAAAGCCAAGATCTTGGGGGACTCCTGCCATTGTAATATGATACATAATTGCTTCCGAGTTTGGGGGCTTCAAAATTTGGCGGTGTACATAATAAAAGAACAGCTAATTGTTTTTCAATACCGATTGCTTGACGAAAAAGACAGTGGTGAACTCACGAAAAAATAAGGGCTTCGTTAACAGCCACTTCTTAACTGCATACTAACGAAGAGTTCTGCATTTACACCATTGATAGGTTCAAAACCTCGGAATTGAATAATGGCTACGAATAATCCCACTTCTTGAAATAATGAGAAAGTAAAAGAGGATCTGCAAGTGATCAGATGATTGAGGCGACTAGAAATATTCAAAACTTTCGCTCTTACGATTCGAATATCACTTTGCGCGGTAACACGAAAAGCACAAAAGCAGAAAGCCTGCAGAATAGACTAATCTCCACACAACACACCTCTTAAAAGTTTTTTGTTGAAGGAAACACTAAAAACCATCACACGCGAGTGCGTATATTGAGCGGCGGGATGTCCCTCCGTTCCTCTGTCCGTCTGTCAGTCTGTCCGTGGGGGGGCGGGGGGGGGGAGTGGGGGGGAGTGATGGGAAACGGTCTCCCATTCACTACACTCGCTTCTCTCTCTATTCCTCATTCAATTTCCCTGAACCGGACATCACTCGAGAGTCGTTCTCTTCATCCCTCGGTCTGCCCCTCACACGCATTCCCCCTTCTCCCCTCTCCCAAACCACCCCCAATTGCCTCCTCCTCCTCCTCCACCATAAATTCCGATTTTCCCCCATTTAAACTTTACTCCGAGAGGGAAAACGCAACTAAGTCACATAACATAATTTCCGTCAAAATAGGCATAGCGAAACTATGCAACGCCGACGGCATTTCTGCCTGCAGCACATGCTGTCATTGCCCGGTACATTTCTCAATAAATCGTCGATCTAGTTAAAGATACGCAGTCGAGGCACCAGAAGCACTACAATTTCAACGCTCTCTCATGCTCTTCAGCTCGGGCAGGGGAAAATGCACACAGAGGTCTTTTATTCTGATTTAAAAAAAAAACCGGGAAAACTTGTCGCTTTCATTTATTCTAAATTCTTATAAACAACCATAACTGCTTTTCTCAGGGCCATCTTGATTTACCGTGGAGCAGCGAGGACGCTCAATGCTACAACCTTCCGTGCGCAATCATTGCGATAATGAATTCCGGGCACTTTTCTGTTAGAGGTCCAAACATAATAACTTTTAGCCCCAAGGCGCTTTTCTATACTTTAACCAACATAATTTCCTTTTTAATGGTAGATTTTACCAACACACGACGGGCCTTGCTATGGGGGTCACCAATATCACCAATTCTGGTCGAAATTTTCATGAATAAGTTAGAATCAGAACTTTTTGAATCCTCTCACCAACTTACGAAAAATGTGTTTTACTGGTTTCGATACGTGGATGACATTCCCTGTGTATGAACGGGCAATTCAAGACAGTCGGATGCCTTCTTAGCATTAGTCAATTCTTTGCATAAAAACATAAATTTTACAATGGAACTTGGTGACGAAAGCATTAAATTTTTAGATTTAACGACTTTCATATTTTAAATGAAAACACTTAGTTCTTTTCCACCAGTATATTAAAAACAATTCTACCGGTTTCGGCCTATTCAGTTCATTATCAAGATTACAATGCAAAATATCATGGAACAGCACAGTTTATATAGAAACCTCAAGGAGAGGGTGGAGGTTGATGACAATAAAGTAAGTTTTGAGGAGGTGATTAAGCAAACTGCAAGGGAAGGAACAAAGAGGTGTGGTGACGCCAGGCTCAAGGACTACGGGGATGGAGGTGGGGGCAGGTACTGGCACAGAGAACAAGGATTAGGCGGTTGAAAGCGATTATGTCATTGGGCAGTTTATCACCATGCACATTGTAATATGACAAAATTTCAAAAATTTCCAGGAAGTCCAACTTCCCCCCCCTTGTCACAAACGTGTAAGAGCTTAGGGGGTAAAATTGGATGTGTGACTCTCATCAATTAAAGGCTCAGCAAAATTTGACTTTTTATCACCGTTGACAAGGGATTTAAAATGTCCAGTTATTCTCACATTCAATTTTTGACCAGTTTGACCAATATACAAAGAATTACAACCAGGAGTATCACACTTGAGTAAATATACCCCACTTTTCTCATTCGTGTCAGTTTGGTCTTTAGAATTAAATAATAATTTCTGGAGTGTCACTGAATTACACACAGAAATTTTGTACCTATTTTTTGGGAAGTGTTTATGAAGCTTATATGTTAAATCATTAATAAAGGGTAACTTCACCCACTTTGTGACGGACTGGAGGATTGAAGATGGGAAGTGGATGTAGCTATGGCACGTTTTTATCGCAACCGATTTAAAACGTCATATACCAAAGAGTCGTCATAACCATTATTCCGGGATATACATTTGATAGCCTTTAATTCAACGGAAAATTCTGTCTGGGAGAGAGGTACTGAAAGTAGGCGGTGAAGCATAGAATAGAAAGCTGCCATTTTATGGGAATGGTAGTGGTTCGAATCGTTGGGAATAATGATGTCAGTATAGGTATTCTTACGGTAGACGGAAAATTTGTGGCTTGAATCATTTACAGAGATAGACAGATAAAAAATTCATTTTGCTTTAGTATTTTAGTTTAGTTCCATAGTAAAAGAAATTGAGGGGGACAACGAATTAAGTAATGATAAAAGCAGTTTAATTGCCTTTCGCTCCCCGTCAATAAGCAGATGATATCATCGACGTAACGGTAATAATATATCACGTTTTCCAACAGGGGATGTTTCATTTTAAACAATTTTTGCTCTAGGTGATCCATAAAAACTTCAGCTAAGATCGGAGAAAGCGGTGAATCTATCGATAGACCATGGATTTGGTGATAAAAACATCCATTAAATAAGACATAATTTTGACTTACACAAAGGTTTAAAAGCACGCTGAATTCCTTAATAATGTGTTCGCCACAGCCAGCATTCTTTAACAATTCAATGGAGAGGGCACAAGCTTCTTTTGCAGGTATTGTCGTAACCAGGTTTTTGACGTCGAACGAAACTAACTTGGAATTGGGGGGAGGAATATGTTAAAGATAATTTTTGGGCTCATTTATTTGAGTTTTTGATTCCATAGGTGGAGTTAAAATTTGAATAGGAACGAAATAACGTATTTAACTTCGCGGCTAATGGGTGGCAAGGGGCAGTGAAATGTGCAACGACGGGCCGAATGGGGAAATTCGGTTTATGAGTCTTCGTTAGACCATATAGCCTTGACGAGAGGGGGTTATAGCGGGTGAGGAACAATGTCTCCCGATCCGTGATTACAAGAACGGAGTGATGATTTCACTGACAATTGATATTTCACAGTCTTAACTTAACGATTGGTTTTAAGAACGGCAACCATGATCTTTCGATTTATCCTAAACCGACTTTCACAGACGTCGTTATCCCGAATGATTCGCAAAATCACCATAGCCACAAGCCAGTTCCTTGGTTCACAGACTTATGACTATACTCATGTCTCGTGGAATTTATAATAGAGAACTTTCGTTGATCAAATTAATTGCAACCAGGGACGGATATAACGAGGTGTATGTATCTAATGCGATAATAAAATTAGAAAAAAGAAGACAGTGCTATTGTTAACAGCTCACCCCCCAGTTGAACGTGGAAAGAAGTGGTATACTTTGCCTTTCATGCAGAGTGTTTTGTATAGATTACTTAAACTTATATCAGACGAAACACACGATGTGTTATTCCGCAACTCCTCTCACTATTGGAAAATTGCTTTTCGACTCGAAGGGCAAATATGCAAGGTCGTACAAAAGTGGAGTGTATAGACTCAAATGTGATGACTGTGAAACCTCATACATTGGTCAAACAGGACGGAAAGTTAAAGGCAGAGTCAAAGAACATAGGAGCAACTTTGTTGATGGTGGTGGAAATTTCAATTTTATCGAATTTTTATGCATAAATAACCATCATAGTGATTTTGACCCCGATATTTTACATGTTATTGACAAGAGTTTTAAGTTAGATTTTTAGAGCAATTTGAAATTGATAATAAACTGCGCATTTTATGCAATGATCATATGTTCTCCACACATTCCCCCTCTTCAACGTAAAACTTACTTCTTTAGACAACAGACAACCGTCCTAGTCATCAATCCTGTTCTTGTTTCACCTACTCCACGCGAAAAAACTCCGAATCAACCCAGACCGTACTCAACCTTTTACGCTGCCTTTGCGTCACCACCTCTAACAGTAATAATATCTCCTCCACGCCTCCTCCCCCCACTCCTCCTTAATAACCAACCCCCCTCGCCTCCACCACCACTGCCCCATCTCCTCTCCACCCCCTCCCCACTTTTTTCTCCCTCTCCCTCCACCTTCACCCGAATATATTTCCCCATCCACTCAAGTCAGTTGTACCTTGAAAATGGCAATGTCAGTTGCTGAAACCCCGGGTCGGTTTTAATTTAAGAAATTTGACTGGAGTTGACCGAGTTGTATCTTTTCATCAAGAATAATAACTTTGTCTACAACGTTCATTTCACAGATTTCCCGACAAGGGATAACCCAATTCTCGAGTAATTTAAAGCAATATTCCCCTTTATATTTGAAAAATAAATTGATTCCCTCTTTCCCTCGCAGATAATCTATAACTAACGACTTGATAACCATAGGATACGATACTTGGTCACAAAATCATTCTCCCCCATTCCTTCAATTCCCATCAGAGCCACTTTTTTAAAAGCTACATGATCTCTTTTTCACCACCAGCACGTATCTTACTACTACAATCATCGCAGTCGAGTTGCTCTATACCAAAACATCATGTTTTGCGGCGTACAGAGAAATGTTAGAAGAACCCAATTCAGGCTATAAGCATTTGACGTATACAAAGAGATTCAAAAGTTGGATTTTTAAAAATACGAAATCACCGTAGGCTAGCAAGTGTAATGATTTTCTTTCTTATATACTAATTTCATGGTAAAACGACGAAACTAGGTTATGTATCATCGCACATTGATTTTGTTATCATCTAAAAGATGGAAAAATGGAAAATTTAAAGCGATGGATTTTGTTGCACGTTTTGCATTTGCTTAGTAAATTATGTTCTTAATTCCAAAAATATCTATGAATCTCCATTTGCAACATTGGAATATTTCCTTGGCAACCTAATCAATAGCTATTAATGACAAATATAGCCCGGGCATATATATGAGTTACATTAATTTAAATGATCATATTAAACTAATTTCAGGAAGATTTCGGTCAGGGCATTCCGTATCCCATCCCATCTCAATGGGCCCCAAACGGCTTTTAGTACATAGCCTCTGCATTAAGCTCGTTCCTTGATTTTTATAATTAGGCACCATAACGTACGCGCAGTGTATGGCTTACGCACTGGTATGTCGCTAAATATGTCGAATTTTGCGCACTGCTAGAGTCCCAGGACACCACACCTATTAAACCTCAATTCAGCCCTTGTGCTCAAGAGGGATGGCTGGGGTTCCCATTGGTCTTAAGTCCCCTAAAACTGCTGCATATCTAGTCTCCGCATGAATTAAATAATGAGCACTTTATCTTGAAACTTTACCCGAAGGAACAAGATAGTTACTTTTACCAATATACCTACATATAACACGGAGTGGTGACTGTCTGTCCATCCAATTCGACCCAAACGAGTAAAAATGTCCCTTTTACTGCTTCAAGGCTCAATAACTTTTCAAAATTTCATTTGAATTGATAATCGCACAAATGAAGCTGCTAATTATTATATACTTTTACTTTACATAAAACTGACCGATTTCAGCGAGAGAGCACAAGCGCGCCACATTCCACCTAATGAAACGAATTAAGACTACAAATGGAATGCCAGATTTTCTTTTGAGAAGACAGAACTTCCATAATATTTCTTAATCTTATCCCTCCCGTTGAGAATCAATGGGCATTTCTGCTAGTATTTAATAAAATTTACTTAAAGTGCGCCAGTACGAAACTCAGACAAAATGTAATAAGTCGGGATTTCGAGTGTAGAAGCCGGAAAGAAAACAAAGTAAATGAGTAGGAAGCAATTTTTAAAAAATATATAAAAAAATTAGCCAAATGAATTGAGAGTGTATAGGTGCCTGCTACTTATTGAGAGTAAACCAGGAAAGATACGAAAGGAGGGAATGAAAGCTGAGAAAGGGAAACTAACTGCAGATATAGAAGAGAAGAAGATCATACAGAGAAGGTACAGAGGGAATCTATGCTGTGCGAATGAAAACAACGGAAGAATAGAAATGGACAAGGGAGAGGCATGTGAGGAGAATGCCAGGGATCCAAGAATAATACAGAACGAAGTCAAATAAGCAACAGCAGACCTTAGGAACGGGATGAGTGTGGGATGTGATGGGATACCTGCAGGAGTGTTGAAGGTCTTTGGAGGTTGAAGGTCTTTGGGGAATGAATAAGAAGACTCACCGATCTAATTAATAAAATGTATGAAACAGGGGAATGGCCAGATGATGTCATAGAGATAGTAACGGCGCCACTGTCAGAGAAAAAAATATGCTTACACAGGTAACGAATTCCAAACAATGAGCTTAACAGCCCACATTGCAAAGGCGATGGTATAACTAATACTGACAAGGAGGAATTAGAGGAAGATGAAGAGGTAAAATTGGGAGAAGACCAGTGTGGATTTCGAAGAGGTAGAGAAACAAGAGATGCGATTGTGTGCACAAGAATACAGACAGAAAGAGTGATGAAG
This sequence comes from Ceriagrion tenellum, assembly GCA_963169105.1. NCBI lineage: Eukaryota > Metazoa > Arthropoda > Insecta > Odonata > Coenagrionidae > Ceriagrion > Ceriagrion tenellum. The sequence goes on from OY720644.1 coordinate 116,656,764, forward strand.
GTGAGATAAGAGATGTAAATTTGCTTTACTGACGATGGGAAGGCATTTAATCGGGTGAAATGGGATGTGCTAATTAAGATACTAAAAGAAACTGGATTAGACTGGAAAGATGGCAGGTCCATAATTCAGGGATGAAAATGAGGTTACTCTAGTAAGAGGAGTGAGACAGGGGTGTTGCATATCCCCATTGTTGTTCAACACATTTGGGGACAAAATGATGGAGGATGCTTTGAAAGGGATCGGCGGGATAATGGTGGGAGGGAATGAGAAGAAGGTCATTAAAAATGCAGATGAACAGGCTGTGATAGAAGAAAGTGGCGAGGGACCACAAAGGATCAAGTAGGTACACAGGGGATCAAAAATAGGAGGATCAAGGAGGAGGGGAGAGAGGAATGAAAATTAATATTGAAAATCAAAGGTAATGAGGATCTCTAATGAAGACCGAGAAGTGAAAATCAATTTGGAAATCAACGAAATCGACCAATAAAATCAATAAAGTACTTGGGATGCATATCACCTGGAATGAGTCCTGTGCACCAGAAATTAAGAGTACGATTGCTCAGGGAAAATACATTCGGAAAAGCTTAGGAACTCCAGACAACTCGGAGTATTGAAAAGGATTTAAGTAAAAGATTTGCAAAGTCCTATATACGGAGTATGGTTTTGTATAGATTGGAAACGTGGACAATGAAGAAAAGGGAAAATGGGAAAAAATATCTATAAAGCTTTGAGATGTGGCAAAGACGTTAGATGGAGAAGATACGATAGAAAGATCAGTAAGAGGTGGTGCTGGCTGGAAACGAGCTAGCGTACCGAAAAGTGTACATAAAGGAAAGGGAAATTGGATAGGCCATATATTACGTGAAAATTGTCTGAAAAAATTCGTCACAGAAGGAGAGGTAAATGGAAAGAGAGGAAGAGTAAGGAGGAGATATGGTGTGATGGCATATGAGACGAGGGACGTACAGGATAATGAAGAACATTCAACAAATGCCAGGAGACTACAGTTCTCTGAAGACTTATCAAGAGACAGATACACTGAAATAAGAGGAATATTTAACGTTTTGGCAGAGAAGTGAATCACTCTTTTCACAAATAAATCCGAATGTCACATTCTAAACATTGGGTTTCGTTTTTCCACTGGAGTAATGATTAGAGTATGGTTTTACCGGAAAATGTAAAATTACTTCGTGGCTCCTAGCCTGATTTTATACTTTTAATCTATCCCGCATGAAATATTCGGCAAGATACAGCTTCTGCATGATTTAGTACCTTGTGTTACCATTCATCAGTCGCATTAATAATACTAACCAGCAGTTGCATCTAAAATAGTATACTTCATGGGAGCATGTTCGTTTAAGTACCACTCGCCAAGTTTCTGGTCCGACCGCGTATTGTCATCCTGACTGCTATTGGCTGCTGCGCCTGGCAGGGGGTGCGAACGAGCACGATTCTGATAGGCTGATTCAGCCGGGATGATTTTTGCATGCCTGGTGTGGTATCACCCCGTGCCACACTCCCTACAAGTGGCTACCATGGTATTTCGTAGATGTAGATCTTAAAGCTAAAATAGCCAAACGCAAGACACTACGTGAACGTCGTCAGTAAATAGGGTCGATTACAGTTTTTTCGAATCCGACCAAGACCCCAATGCCACCACTATCGATTGTCGATCCTGAAACGGTGAACCCTATGGTTAAATCTTCTTTTAGATATTAGTTATTTATGTATCTTGCATTCCACTGGAAAAGACTGCAAAATGTATTTATAATACTCACACTCATGACATTCTTATACCGCAGTGGACGGCGAATTTTAGTCACACGAGATATATAAGAGGATACGCGAATGGAGGCATTGCTGCTGCTAACCAATTCATTGATCGCAACCAGAAGAGAGAGAGAGAGAGAGAGAGAGAGAGAGAGAGAGAGAGAGAGAGAGAGAGCTATGAATTGGTAACGCGATAATACTCGTGACTCATTTGTCTCTCGTCACACAGCGAGCTCTCGTCTGAGCGAAGGGCCAACTTCACACCGTGTAATAATAATGAGCGCCGCTAAAGTCACTACTGTTGGAATGTACTATTTTGTGATTTTGTCTGAAATTGTAAACCGAAAAGGAATTATTCAAATAACCAAATGATCACAATATTTCCACTAAAAGTAATGGAAAAAATGAAACACAGATGACAATAAGAAAACAATTAATCCACTTGCACATAAATTGAGAACAACTAGGGCGAAGAATATTGCTATGTATCTTTCCGACTTCTAAATATCTTCCAGGAAAATATCATAATAGGATTACAGATGAGACTGAAGACGACTTTGAGATATTAATCGTCAATGATAATAGTGCCAGCAGGACATGTAATCGATCGAATATTACCATTAAAGCAATCATAATATCGACCAGGTGCGTTAGCAGTGATACCACGCGTCCCATAATTTAAACAAATGCTGCCATCTCCAAATATGCGGTCGAATGCATTGCAATATATAAAATTGGATGAGGGTTAATGTGTTTGCGTGTGTGAGTACATTCTTCATACACTCTTGAACCGATGCCTGGACCGATTGTTTTGAAATTTTGCATGGTTTGGTTCATATTTGTCCTGGGACGAGCATAGGCTATGATACAATTCTCTCGGGGCCCTTGTGGCCCTAGAACGGACCCCTGTTACATACTACTATAAAAAAGCATTGAAATTGGTGCACAGGTGTTAATTTTTGCTTTTTTAAATTGCTACGTTGATATTTCCAGCAGGGGGTCAGTCAGTGGGGCTATGTTATTTATTGTTACAAATTTGAAGGGCTCGTAAAGATCGGCGGAATTGGGATTGAAACAAGCGCTCTTAAAATGACCGACAAGTACAGCCTTAATTGGACTGCTCTATTCGTACAACACAAAGTAAGAAATTATCTCTCTTTTCACTTTCGCCGCGTCGGTCGCTCCTCACCCGAACTGTCGTCCTCCGCTGCTTCCACTCCCGCTCCCTTCGCTTCTGCTCCCCCACGACGTCCCAGCTATCCGCTCACCAGCTCCTGTAAGTCATTCACTGACCTCGCCGTCCCTTTATATCACAGGGTGTGCATCGTTCTCGAATATTCCCTCCCTTAAGGGAAGCCGCTTTTCGTACCCTCGCTACCGGAAGCAGTCAAATGGGTCCCAGGTCAGGTAGCCCCATTCCCATTCGTAACGATATACAGTAGATTCCGGTTAATTGGGACGTATTGGGACTGGCGCACTTGGCCTCAAATAAGCGGCTTCCCCGATAAAGCAAAGTATCCCGTAAGTATGCACAAACACATGTAGAAATGAAAGAAATGAGACTGAACAAGGTTTATAAAGCAAAAAGTTTATAAAATTATCAATTGGTTTAATAATACAGCAAAAATAATTTATTTCTAAGAATTTTTCAGGAATTCTGTAAGTCTTGTCGAAATCATTTCTCTCAGCCTCAGATGTCGCTGGATGAATTCCTTTACAGTCCTATTGAAGAACAATGCACGGTTTGCTGGATAATAGTCCCGTCATCCGCCCCTACCTGCCCTTAAACCCTCACCGTAGAGTCCCCTTCGTCTCTCTCATTATTCCTGAAACTGGCAATACACCAAAATGGAAGGCCCTTGCGTAAGGCACTGCATCTATCCTCAAAACACTTTTATCTCTGTCGCCATCCCATCGCCCCTAAAGACCAACCACCGCCTCCAGAGCCCACATCCATAAAAAATGAAACGACACTGGATGAAATCTCGTGGTCCGGAAACGGAATACGGATCCTCTACAGGCTGGTCTAAGAGCTTTAAAGGCAGGAATAGGTAGCCGCCATGTGGAAAATAAGTTGAAATAAAAGAAGTAGAATGTTAAAAAACTGTTTCATGGTATGAAAAAATTTTCATTTCCTTGCAATTGTAGAGTCAATGTCGCCAATGCATGACCCAATTAAGTGGAGTGCTGCCCCCTGTTAAGCGGAGAAAACACACGGATATTCTTCAATTGGGTTCTGTTCTTCAAGACTTGCCCCAATTAAATGGCTGCCCCAAATAACCGGTGGCACAAATAACTGGAATCTACTGTATTGCCAAAAGATAAGCATTGAAATTGGTGCAGAGGCATGACGAAAAAATTTCTTAGTATATTCCACACTTAAAAAAGTTTAGTTTCGACCTAGGTTTCGACTGCAAAGCAATCTATATCAAGGTCAGTTGCTGTGCAGTCGAATCCTAGGTTGGAAATAAACTTTAAGGTGTGGAATCATCATCATCTGGTGTTCTACCTGCTGGTAGGTCCCGTACACCACTGCTGTCTCCATCCCCTTCTGTCCCGAACTTCCTCCTTTGCTTCATCTTAGCTGATGTTCTTCACCTGATCCACCAATTTAATTCTTCTCCTTCCTCTCTTTTTCTTTCCTTCAATTGAACACTCAAGTGCCACAGTTATAATACTTTTCCCTCTCATCACATGGCCAAACCAGTTCGCTTCCTTTTCCGTATTTCCTTTCGGAGCGATCTTCCTTCTTTTACTTTGCTCAAAATTACTTCATTTCTCATCTTATCTACCATCTTACTTTTCCCATCCTTCTCCACACCCACATTTCATGAGCTTCTATTCTATTCCTTTCCCTCTTACCTAATGTCCACGCTTCACATCCATACATGAAAACGCTCCATGAATAACACTTAGCTAGTCTCTTTCTCAGCTCCAGATCCAGGCTTTTATTGCATAGCAAGTTTTTCTTCTGGCTGAAGGGCTCTTTTGCCATTGATATCCTTGCTTTTATTTCTGCAATACTTCTCCAGTCGTCTGTGACCATCGTTCCTAGGTACCGGTAGCTTTTCACTTTTCCTATTACACCTTCATTTATTTTCACACTCGTATAATTTTCACAGTTAACTGGCATCACCTTTGTCTTTCCTGGGTTTATCTTCATCCCATATTCCTTCATCCCTTCTTCCAAAATCTTAATCGACCTTTGAAGTGATTGCATATCATCTGCTAATATTACCATGTCATCTGCGAATCTTATACTTCTTATCTTCCTACCTCCAATGCTGAATCCTTCCTCTCTCCCATCAAAAGATTTATGGATCATTACCTTAACATATATATTGAACAAGGTTGGTGACAGACAGCATCCCTGCCTTACTCCTCTACTAAGATCCACCCATTCTGTCATATCCTCATTTATTTTTAATGCAGCTTTTTGCCTCAATTGCCTCTAATGAGTTTTCTCTCCTTCCATACCAACCCCTTCTCTTTTAGAATTTCGAACATTTTATTCCATTCAACCCAATCAAAAGCCTTTTCCAGATCAATAAAACAAAGCGCCATTCCTTTTCCTCTCTCTATATACCTTTCTCCAGTTATTCTTAACAGGCCAATGGCGTCCCTTGTTCCTTTCCCTTTCCGGAAACCAAATTGTTCCTCCCCTACATTGTCTTCCATTATTCTTATTAATCTCCTGTTCAAAACTATCAACATTATTTTGGCTGCATGTGTAATTAGGCTTTTCGTTCTATGTTCAGCACATTTCCGTGTACCAGGCTTCTTAGGAATTAGTACCATCACTGTTCTTACAAAATCTCGAGGCCATTCACCAGTGTGATATATTTTGTTACACATGTTAACAATTTCCTGCACACTCTCTTCATTCAAGCACTTGAAAAAACCAATAGGGATCTCGTCCATTCCTGTTGCCTTCCCTTTTCCCATTTCTTCAATTGCTTTTTTTACTTCCCACCTTCAACACTGATAAACCTCTATCTTTCCTCTCATGCATAAGGTATGGATTATACTAAGAAATTTTTTCATGTCTGCGAAAATTTTCCACAAAGTTACGCCTTCAACAATTAATTTTATAGGTGCAGAGATGTTTATTTTCGCTTTTTCAAATCACTTGCAACAGAGATATAATGTCTAATTTTTGATAATCCGATAGCAAAAACAAAGAAAACTTTAATTCTTGGGATCAATTTTGTTTTCCAATTCTTAGTTGCTTAAAAATTACGGTTTTAGTATGCGAATTCTAAATTTTTGTCCAATTTCAACAACAGCTTATTTACCATGAATTATATATTCATAAATATTATTAGTTGGCAATACTGGGTTAATTCCTTGGTACCTTACGAATGGATTTGAATTGTATATACTTTCGGGGCCTGCTATTGTTTAGTATCTGCATTTAAAATCGTTCATATTAGCGAAGTTATGTAAGATTTCAGCTTTTTTCACTCCAACGACGTGCGTTCAGCGGCTATTACATAGTATCTACATTTAGATCGTCACTTATTCTTCCGTTAACTAGGGCAGGTCAGTAGGCGTCGTCTATCCTTTTGGTTACATTTTGCACCCTACATGACACCATTGTACTGCACCAATAAAATCATTATAAAAGTACATCAAAGAGGGCTGCTACGTTCACATGGTGGAAGGACGTCATAATGACCAAGATAAAGTTTTTGACTTCCACAATTTATTATTTAAGAAAAAGTTACCGACCGATTTCGGCTGTCAAGCCATCTTCAGGTGGCTTGACAGCCTAAACCGGTCGGTGTCAGTATAAAGTACTTAAGTACAGAGGAAAACCTAGAGGTTAAGGGTCAATTGAACTCTAAGGTCCCAAATCACTGCTATGTTCATGGTTATTAACGAGTGCTTTCGTCCGAGACTTTTTGTTGAACATAAAATTAAATGTCGACTATTCGCTATTTTAGGTGAGATTTTAAATTTACCGTAACCTCACGATGTGCTTTGAATATCTTTTTATAGTATGTGTATTTAGCACGCCACATTGCTTATTATTAATATGTACTATGGTTTTCACATTTTCTCTCAACCTAAGAAGTTCAATGGGCATGAACATCACCCCCCCTCATAAGCATTGTTTGGTATATTTTACCCCAAGCATGTAATAACCTTGCCCTATAAGTACATTAGTTATTTTCCCGGGAACGGAATGTTTATCAAATTAACCATTTGTGAAATTTATACAAGTAAATATAAATCAAAATTATGTAAACAGGAACATATAGTAGACGATAAATTGATCAAGTTCACCCTTATAACTTCATGCTTGGATTTTTACAACCAATGCGCCACCACTCTCCAATGCGAAGCCATCTCATTCGCAATGGAACAGAATTGGAATCAGCGAGCGGGTTATTTTTTGGGAACTATTTAATTATTGCCAGTGATTCGGCTCCAAGGTTGGAATTGTTGAATATTAAGTTATCAATTCAATTACCATCATATCAAAATGGCATTTTTTTCCTCGGCAAACAGAAGATTGGCTACGAATGGGAAAATTCGCCGAGGTATTTATTGGCTCACTTATTTAAAACTAGCTATTTTCATCGTTGATTAGGGCCACTGCACTTCATTAAAAGTTTAACTCTTACCCGTGAAAATTCGAGTGGCTCTGCTAGTGTATAAATAAAAGCACACGAGAATAATTGTACAGCAACGCCAGTTAACGACCGCTGGAGTCTTCACTTCTCTTGTTCTCACAGTTGAGGACGAACGACTTCAAATCTCATAATGTATTGTGAAATTTATTCCAATAAACACATGGATTTAGGAATATCCAACACGCTGGTTGGCTGACCACTATTTTTTAAAATTCAAAGCACCGATAGTAATGGGTGGACCGTGTTACCAGTGTATACAAGACACACACAAACGCCGTCCAAACCGTCCACTTTGAAATTTGAGGTCACTGCCACACTCCTCTTATTCGTTCGGAGCGAGGCAAGCGCGGATTCAAATGATGTCGTCCGTGACGTCACGACCAGTGACACGGAGATACCAACTCGAAAGATCGCAACGGATCGTTAGAGGCGTTCACTGCACTGGTCTAGCTAAGACCTGGGGTGGATATTATTTATTTATCAAAAATGCCAAAAACGACACCTGTGGCCTTTAAATTGGGGTCAATAAACAAAAAATAAGTTAAAAATAACAGGAAAAAAACAGAAGATAACACTAAACAGTAGGTATTCCAGATTCAATCGATTCCAATAGATTTGAATCGAAAGGGAGGAAGAACAATGGCAGATTGCGTTAGCGTTGGGATTGAAAAAGAGACGCGATTGAGATATATGTGGAAGGGCACGAAAGGGAAAGAGGACTGTAAGCGAAGGGCATTGAATGAATGAATGAATGAATGAATGAAAGATTGGGATCGAATGGAAGCAGAGAGACGGAGTTTTGGATAGTCGCGAGTGGAGCAGGCAAGGGTGCGAAGTGAAAAACGGGAGAGGAGCAGATCCGAGCGGAAGGACCCGTTCGTTCATCAAGGAGTGCTTGTACGAGGTGAGAAGTCTGCGGCCCGCGATGGGAGAGGGCCAGGGGAGAGACGAGAGGGACTGAGGAAGGGCACGCGATGGCGGATAATAATGGCCGAAAGGAAACTAAGGGTCGAGCAATTTAAGCGTATGGAAGTGTGGTGCACAGACGAGAAACACAGGTTTCTCTGCTGCACATGTGTCCCGAGTGACTGCACAAGTGTCCTGAGTTATATCGTGTCTACTCACTCTCAAAGCTAAGGCTAATTGAAGTGGTGAGTGATGTAGATTCTACAGAAAACGTTAGGAGGTATAAGACGGAAAAGGGATAGTCCTTTGGATGGAGGGAGGTAAATTGTGAGTAAAGATGGTGAAGTTTCCTTAAGGCACGGAAGGGTTTTATAGCCACATTATATGATTGGGAATGAGTACCGAAAATATCCTTTAGCTCATGTCTAACTCCAGCAATGCATTTAGCCAAACATGAAGAAGTTAGAAAGTGGAGCACATCAGGGAAAATACAGTGTTGAGAGTAAACCGGTATGACACGATCCCTCGTCATATCTTTTCGACAAAAGCCAAATCCAAAATTACTATCACATTTGTACGTAGTTACAGGGAAAATATTTAAATTTAAACCTTCCTCAGTCTCAAAGATACACTAGGTCTTCTTAGAGCAAATACCAGTTTTCCACCGTTAAGTCAATCAACTTGAAATATTTTTTCGTTTTAGCTCGCCGACAGAGCAGGCAATTAGTTCACTTGCATTCCCGGCAGGTGGCACCGCTTTCAGTTTCATTCGTGCATGCTTAGCGAACGCTAAGATCATTTAATTCACCGTCAGGTGACAACAATTATAGCCAGTTCACCGCATAGTCCGTGGACGATGAGGCCATTCACATAGCAAACTGGCAAAACTGGCCATTAATTATTACAGCTTAATCCGCAAACAACAAAGGAGAGAGAGACATTCCAATTTTCTTCCAGGGGCGTCATTTTTAGTTTTATGAGACTAGTTCATGGAAAAAGAGACCGTATAGTCCACTCCGGGTGGCTTCACTTAACATAAAAGAATAAACATTTTTAACATAAAAGGTCAGTTATGGCGTCATTTCTGACCATTTATTTACTTGGCATGAACTTTTTGAAAGCTGATTTACTTGGCATCGTTCATGATTACTGGATATCGAGGACACAGGTAAAATGAAAGACTATAGGAATTCGGGAAAGTGCATTACAAACTTGGCCGAAGCAGTTATTCGTATAAGACGTTCGTATTAAGACTTCGACAGGAGGAAAGATAGAACAGCATCTAACTTGAAGACTTCAGAAGTTTTAAAAGTATTAGCGACACACTCGCCTCTAGAGACGTCGAGGGGAAGTTTGAACAAAATTCCGTAGGTTTTAAGAGCCTATGCCTTTCTCAAAGTGACGAAAATACCAGGTGTAATCCGACTGACCCTTTCTATACCAAATTCGTAACTTGATTTTACCCTAATAATAGGCAACCATGGCCATAATGAATAGTTAAAATTTTCAAATAGATTAACAATACTTTTTAGACCAACCAGAAAAAATGAGCTATGATGCCCATCACTAACGTATGCTATTGTTGAGGAATACAGCATCATCAGAGAGACAGAACGAAGAGGCGATATCAAAATCATTCAAATGCTCCAGCGGCACCAGCAATAATGGACCCCCTGTAATATTTTGGAACACTATTGGTGATTATTCCTGAATATTTTAATTCAAGAATTATCATGGAATCATGAAATGATTTTGAGAGAAAGAAATATCTACTTCATGCAGTCGGCAGAATTTATGCAGAGAAATTCCACAAAACTAATTCCTCTTAAACTGGCTCATGAAAAACTCAGTGGTAGGGGGAAAACTCAAAATTGAAGAGCTCTATGTTGTCTATAATCATCACAGCGCGATAATTCCACTACTATAGAAATTATAACAAATTGCCACCCGATATGGAAGGAAATACGCAGTGGCGCCTTGTCGGTCCCACCAAACAATTCGCTATAATAATACTGCCACAACCGGGTTTCGCCGGCTACGCGTCCAATGGTGCACTTGGACGCATGGGCACCACTTGAGGATGCCTTGGTTGGCGAAACCGGTGGTGCTAGTGTTTTAAAGAATGGTATTGTTGGACCCACAAAGCGTACTGCGTGTTTTCTTCAATAAGGAAACGGCTCCATGACTTAACGTCGTACAACCTCGACTATGAACTTCCCGACTTTTATAACGTTACGTAGGAGCGCCTATCACTATGTTACAGCTCAACACTTGTGTGCATTTTTCTTGCTTTTGCACAGGCGTAGAGACGATAAAGGAGGAATACCCGACGAAACGGGGACGGCAAATTGTATGACGACTTTTCGGCGACGCATTCCACCGACATACGAGTTTAGCACATCATCAATACACACCTCTCGCTTTCCGATGGAGAAGTTCAAGCTGTTTATGCGCACAGAATGAGACGAAATAGGCGACGACTGACTGCTGTAAAACGAAGGGCAAAGGAGGATGAGGTAACTAAAGTCAGGGAAGGCAAGCTCGTGCGATGAATCGACATTTCGAAATCATCGAATATGATTTCAGCGTGCATGATGCGATGAATCATGTTGATGACCTGATTGTTATCTGACATCGACAGCGACGAGTCGATGCGAATAATAGACAGCGATGAGTCGACGCGAACCATCGATGATAATGACCGATGATATAATGTTGAGTCGTCCTTCGTCAAACTGCCCAAACCGTTAACTATTGTGGATTTCAAAATATTTTTCAGGAGTGTCCCAGTGCACTACTAGAGGCATCGGTCCCCTCAAGGTTGGCAAAATCAGAGTTGCATTTTTGCCTCTCACATTTTTGCAAGTTAAGTTCACTGCAAACGTAATGTGGCTTTTGTTTCCTTCTCTTGATTAAATAGGCAAAAGTCATTCTCATTAAGTTTTATCCAATTCTAATTTCTATCCCACCTCACCGATAAACACACTAAAACTGAAAAAGAGACTTTCTGCTCCGATAATCTTTAGTCATCGTTCATCATTAGTCATCAATCAATTTATATTCATTGATCAACGATATTGGTATTCTTACTTAGTTACCGTTCACCGATACTCGATCCTCGATACTCGATCCGATCATCGAATTTCCTCTACAGCTATCGATCATCGATACTAAACGATAACCATTGATCTTTGACAACGATCGATCATCGTACATCTCTTGAGTGATCGCTGGCAATCGATGAACGATCGAAATCGAAGTATTTCAGTGAACGTATTTCACTGAAAATCGATGGGTAAAATCAACCATTGCACAATCCAACAAAAAGGAAATAGACTGATCCAGAAATAGTTGACTCAAGCGCTCGGAATACGTTACGGCGTTTAGAGAACCAAAGGCAGTCGAGTGCAACCTCATTTAAAAGTGTGTTGATAGATTTGGGGAAGAGAGATGAGATGAGAAGAGAAGAGGAAAGCAAAAGGAGAAATGAATGGCGTCCGGAAGTTAGGACGCTCGCTCGGTGATCAGTCCCTCCGGTCCCTACCGATGAGGGGGTAACCATCGTTTCTCTACTGACAAAGTATTTCAACAACTGCGATTGACTTCATTTTATAGAACAAAGTCGTACGCAACAAAGGCCATCGGACGAAAGAATGATGAAGAACCACAGAGGTCGAGCATTAGCCCTCAAATCTCTCACGGCAATCAGGCGAGAACTTCACCATCATGTCAAATAAATGTTTCTCTGGAAATTACCAAGTATTTTATTATTTGAGCACGAATGCTATTCCGCAAATTCAGACTAAGATATATTTTACACATCTCACAACAACTGAGGAGGCGCTTCCATCCTTAAGACCAAAGAGATTAATAAAGTCTATCAAATTTTTCTAGAGAGAGTGGGTTACCAGTTTATGTGACGAATGAGAGGATTGCGCGTCACTTAGCAACCGCTCCGATCTCATGACTCGTGTCCCCACTAGTGTGCTGCGGCGAAATTAGGAGCGTTCTCTCCTCCCCGTCCCTCGTCACTTCCGCCGCCCCCCCCCTCCTTCCCTTCCTCCGTAGCGACTTCACTTCCGGATTCTCCTTTCCACTTTCGCAGCGACGACAGAGGCCTTCGCGAGACTTCGGCTTTTCCCGCACATAGGCGACCATACCGCCTGGAAAAAAACATTCTTCCCGACCATTTCGCGTGGAGAACACATTTCAGAGAGGGAAAGAGAGACGGAAACACCAACACTGGAGAAAATTTTTGCACCGACAGTCATATCCCCACCCTAATAAGAATTTCATGGAAATAAAGTGAGCAGGAAATCTGACGCGAACACGCTTGACTAAGTATTCCATGAGCAAAATAAATTGTTTCCCGGATTTCATTCACCCAAAATGAAGCCTATTTTCAAAACTTCTCAATGGTGAGTCGGGTGCTGCAACATCTCGCACCCGTGAGTATTCAGCATTTTTGTAACGACACCTGAAGTCCCCATGAGGAACCCTCTTTAATCTCGTCGATCGCGTCGAAGTGAAATCTTTTTAAAGCACAGATTTCAATTTGGAAAATGAAAAGAAGAAGGCAAAAGAGAATGGGAGAGACAGGAGTGGTGTGCGTAGGTGGAGGAGGACAGCCATTCGAATTTTCGTATCAAACTCACGAACTGATGAACAAGAGTGACGGGCGAGTTTTCGTGGTGGAGGAAGGTCTATCTGCTGAGTCGGATGCAATGTCTAATCAAACAGGTCGCTATGTAACGCGGAGGATACGTTAATCTTCACGTTAACGTGAGGTTGGGTTTTTATGAAGTGAATCTAACCTCCAGTTAGTTGACGTGAGCTCTAACGACCGGAAAGTGTATTAACAACAGTTCACATACCGCAAATAATGAAAAAAATGAATATCGATGATAAGTATATCGCCAAGGAGGTATTTTAAAGCAGTTTATGAGCGTAGAAAGGAATATTAGAGCGAAATGGACGAACAGAGGCGATCGAATTTTAGCAGTGAGCAGTAAACGCAGTTCATAGAATTTATTTTGAATGAACTCCGGCGTTATTGAAAATGAAAAAGTGAAGCTGTGACGAAAGAATATAACGAAAGTATACAATTTAATCGAATGCTTTCATAAAGAATTCATAATCAATTAATTATTGATGCGAGATCCATTGCATTGCAGGAAGGTGCAAGGTCAAGGATTGTAACTCAATCTTAACGTAAAAATTCTGCGAATGTGGTATCAATCTCGAGTGAAACATACCACAATAAGAAAGGAACATTCTGTGTACATTAAGTACTCCGTTAATGTATACACCAGCAAACATGAAAAATTCTGATGTCATTATCAGAAAATTTTCAAACTGAAATATTCATAAATTTATCGCATTTACCATAGCTATCTTAGCAATGAACGCTGAGCACACCATATCATCATACATCATATAATAAACTGACAAGCCCATTTATTTCAATAAAAAATATTAACTACAAGGAAAGGGGCGATTGTAAAAGCATGATTGATTTCGTTGTGTATGATGATAGATGGAGAGAGTTAGTGTGGGACACGCGAGTGATGAGAGGTGCTGAATGTGGAACAGACCACTATTTCGTATTCTCCAAAGTGAATCTGGGCAAAAGTGGGTGCCAAGAAAGAATCTTGCGCATAAGCAGTTGAGAGGGAAATTGGAGAGGTTGCTAGACAGCGAGATAAGAATGCACTATGGTTGGATGCTTGAGGATGCTCTATCGTTGAAGCAGAGAGAATGGGACGAGTATATCAGGAACGAGAACGTGAATGATGCGTGGGAGTGTTTAAAAAGAGTGATTGTGGAATGTGCTGAAAGTGTACGGGGAAAAGGAGTGGTAGGAAGAATGAAAGGTGGAATGAAGAAGTGAAAATTGCTGTCAGGGAAAAGAAAGAGGCGTACAAGAACATGATTGCTGCCAAATCTGAGGAAGAGCGTACTAAGGCATGTGAGATATACAGAAAGAAAAAGAATGAATGCAAAATCGTTGTGAAAGAGAGCAAAGAAAGAATGCGTGCGGATGAAGCTAGCAAGATGCAGAGCGATTTTGAAGGCTATAAAAAGCTGTTTTGGAAGTGGGTAAAAAGGGCTGTGATTGGTGAAGGCAGGGGAATGAATGCTGTAAGGAACCAAAGTGGAGAGATCGCGTGGGATGAAAGCAATATCAGGGACGGCTAGAGGGGGTATTGTGAAGAATTATACAATGATGTTGCAGGCGCCGAGGATGAGCCTTGCGAAGTAGAATGCGAGAATGTGATGATGGAAAAGGATATCAGTGAAAATGAGGTCATAACGGCATTGAGAGTATTGAAAAATGGGAAGGCTGCAGGCGTCGATGGGATATCCAGTGAGATGTTGAAGTGTGGGTGAAATTTACTAATTTGTCGGCTGTGTTAACTGTATAATTTATGCTTACAGGCTTCTGTTGTTCCAGTGGATTAGAAGAATGCTTTAATTGGTCCTTTGTACGAAAGGAAGGGAGGAAAGACCGGAATATAATATCAGGCCATTAGTATATTGAGAATTCCGGAAAAATGTTACGCCAAATTTTAATCGAAAGAGTGCGGAATATTACTTCTGACAGAACAAGGGGTGTGCAGAGTGGGTTTATGCCCGGGAGAGGATGTAGAGACCAGCTTTTCGCGCTTCAGCAAGTGATAGAACAATGTATCCGTCCGGAAGAAAGTTTATTGTGCGTTTGTTGATTTAGAGAAGGCATGTGACCGG
This sequence comes from Ceriagrion tenellum, assembly GCA_963169105.1. NCBI lineage: Eukaryota > Metazoa > Arthropoda > Insecta > Odonata > Coenagrionidae > Ceriagrion > Ceriagrion tenellum. The sequence continues at coordinate 116,671,826 of OY720644.1, forward strand.
GTAAAAAGAAAGAAGTTGTGGAAGGTTTTGAGAGACGATGGAGTGAATGGGAAGTTATTGAATGTTATGATGGCGATGTATGACAATAGTAAGGCAAGTGAGAGAGTTGACGGGGTTCTGAGTGATTGGTTTGCAATAAAACAGGGCGTAAAGCAAGGATGCGCAATGTGACCATGGCTTTTTAATGTATTTATGGATAATTGTGTTAGAGAGGCGTGTGGTGAAAACGACGGTGTTTTGATTGGAAATGTAAACATGCGAGTTCTACTATATGCGGATGATGTTATTTTGATCTCAGAGAGCCAACAGGGATTACAGAAGCTCCTAGATAAGTTTTGTGAATCGACAGAGAGAATGGAATTGAGGGTTAATGCGTGCAAGACTAAAGTAGTAGTTTTCGATAAGGTCAATGGGGAGAAAAACTGTACGATGAGGGCGAATGGTGAAGTACTTGAGTAAGTGGATGATTTTGTGCACTTGGGTAAGATGTTTGCGAAAAATGAACGGATAGATGAGGAGATATAGAGAAGTGCGAATTCTGGAGGGAAAGTGGTAGGTAGCATGTGGAGCATATCAAGGAGTGAGTGCTGTCTGAGGAAGCGAAAATTGCCGTGTACAAAAGTGTACTCCCCCCCCCCCCCTTAGTCGTATGGTAGTGAATAATGGGTATGTCAGGATAGACATAAGAGTAGACTAAACGCCGTGGGTATAAGTTATCTGAGGAGTGTTTGCGGTAAAAGTAGGATGGATAGGGCCAGGAATGAGGGGGTAATAAATGAATGTGGGTTAGATGCTCCAGTAATGGACGTGTATGAAAGGAGTGTGCTTCGTTGGTTTGGCCATGTTGAGAGGATGTACGTATATATGTACAAAGAATGATTTTACTCTATTTACTTGATGCAGTATATCTTTGAAGAAAATGAATTATATCCAGATGCAGTGACGTTTTTATATAAAGTAAATAATTAATTGATTACCTTTCACCCAAATTGAAAATATTTCTTACAGAATCAAATTTCAAATTTTCTGTGCCCGGCACGCAAATTTGAAATTGAAAATTGAAAAACTTGAAAGAAAGAAAGCCATTCGAGTGCTTTGGGATATACAATAGTTTTGGTCTTACCACCATCTGCAAAAACAAATAACTGAGTACAGAGGTAAGGTTTTGGGAGATAAAATGGTGACATTTATTTTAGGAGTGTATTTAGAGGAGATCAGTTTTTATTGTGATCGCTTATTGTGCGCGGAAAGAAAGAGTTTTTGTACCTATCTGTTCGGCAGCGTATATCTCTTATTTTATCGCATCTGTCAGACCTCGAGATGTAGTGAGGAGTCATGATAAAAGTCTCTGTGTCACTCTGAAAAATATCAGTTCTGAATTTCTCGAGCAAGCTAAGCCTAGCAAGTTGCCTCCGAGTCTCTAGGGGCTCCCACCTTAATCCCTCTATAAGTTGTGAGACACAATATGTACGCTCGAGGCAGTTTTTAACGAAGCGCGCTGCTTTCCTTTGTATTTTATTAATGTTTTTGGTTAAATCTATTTGACCAGGGTCCCAAATGCTCGCGACGTGTTCGAGATGAGGCCTAACCAGAGCGAAGAAGTATCTCTCTTTGCCTTTTTCATCCGAGGACCTTCCTATTACACTTCTAACAAAACCTAGTTTCTTTAATGTTGCACCACATATGTTCTGTATGTGTAATCCCCACTATATATCAGATGTTTAGGTAATCCCAAGATATTTAACTGTATCTGAAGATTTAATGTTTACTCCACCCACAGTATTGGTATGGCATTTTTGTGATGACTTTCGCAGGAGGTGAACTCTGGCGCGTTTGCTGATATTTAATTCTAACCCCCACGAATGAACGTTGTTAAGGTTAGATCACAGAACTTCAAAATCCGCGTCTTTGCTCATTTCATGGTAGATAACTGTATCGTCTGCAAATAATCTTAATTCACTGCTAACTGTAGCACTTAAGTCATTGATAAATAATTAATAAAAGAGGGCCAATCACACTTCCTTGAGGAGCACCGGATGTGACTTCGACCATATCAGAGCTAAAACCATCAATAACACTTTTTATTTTCGATCACTGAGAAAGTCCCTTATCCAATTCACTATTTTTCTATTAACTCCGTATGATTGCAATTTATATATGAATTTTTTTAGAGGAACCTTGTCAAATGCCTTCTTAAAATCAAGGAATATTGCGTCAAGGATTTGCTTATTCGATTCACCTGATTTCAGGATATCATGAAGGAAGAGCGCAAGCTGTATTTCGCAGGACCTGCCCTTACGGAAGCCATGCTGACTGCTATGTAAGAAGTTACGATTATCCAGGAATGCCATAATATTGCTAACGACAATGCGTTCGAGGATCTTGTATAAAAGTGATGTTAGCGATATAGTCCGGTAATTTCCTGGGTCACTTCTATTTCATTTTTGAAATATCGGAGTGACGTTGGCTATTTTCCAGTCTTGGGGCACCTTGCCTTAGGATAATGATTTGCTAAATATAATTTCTAAGAATGGTGCAATCTGTGGCGCCTCCTTCAGCACACGAGCAGGTATTCTTTCTGGACCTGGGGACTTGTTACTCCTAATCGAATGCAGTTGTTTAGTCATTCCAACACGTTGAATTGTTATGTCATCCATCGGCTCGTTAAAGTCAGGAATATCTTAATTGTGTATTGTGTCATTCTTAGTGAATACATTTTCGAAGTAGTGGTTTAATAGGTTGGCTTTGTCGATACTGTTGGTGACCACTTTGTCGTTTGTAACCAGTAAAGACTCTACTGTCGAAGATTTGCTCTGGAGCTCTCTCGCTTAAGACCAGAATGACTTGGGTTTTTCATCAAGTAACTCACCGAGGATATTTTTCTTGTAGTTTCGTGCAGTAGCGCGCATCATTTTCTTCGTTTTTGAGCGTTGAGCAACTTATATTTTTCTCGCCGCAAGCTCCGTTGTTTTGTTTCTTAACTTAATAGAATGTTTATATAGATTGCGTAGTTGCCTTTTTCTCCTGAGCTCCCTCCTATTGTGTACTACAATGCATTTCACAAATCAGAAACGCCTTCGCGTGCTCGCGCACAACCACTCACCAAAGTTTCATCGTAATCTCATGAATGTATTGGAACGCATAGAATACGAACAAACGAATTTCATTTTTATATATTAGAAGGTAACAAATTAGCTTATGGTTAAAGGTCTGTCGGAATTCCACCGGGTTAGCAGCTCCATATATCTAGATGTTTGGAAGAATGACTAGTTCTTAATCCCCAGGGGTTCTCAATTTTGACTAAATAAATATCTATGTAGGCCAAATTAAGTGGATGGCATTCACAACCCCTGAGGATCAAATCATTCTTCGAAACGTCAGGAGACGTGGAGCAGCTAACCGGTGGAATACCAAGAGATCTTTATTCGCCAGATTGTCCAGAAAAATTTAGAATCTTCCAATAGAGCTCATGCTTGACTCACAATTTAGTTTCAAATTGAGAGTTATCCCCCTTCTTTAAATAATAGATATTGGGATTATTCAATGTATATGGGTTGCAGATATCTCACTAAATAGATTTTTTAGATAAGCGTACAAGATCAAGTCTGTCACCAAAAAAAAAAGGAGTGAATATTCATGGTATTGAAGATACTATAAGAAAGGTGTGGGCCAAAGAACAGGATTTTTAGAGCTTAAAAAGAACTAGAAATAATGGAAGCTAATAATATAGCGGGAAGATCACAGAGCAATGGAGTATTTTGAAAGCAAATTAGTTAGCCCTAACTTTGGCTTGTGACTGCTTTGGAAAGGGAGGAATTGGAAAAACTCTGAGAATAACCATTCATAAAAAATTTGCCAAACATAATGTACAAAGTACACTATCAAACTGATACTAAAACCGGAGGAGAAAAAAATGCTCGCATGGCTTTGAATGAGAGAAAGCAGGTGAAAATGGACAGAAAAGGATTGTGAAATGGAATGCGGGCGGAGGGAATGGAATGCGGGCGGAGGGAATGGTTCTTCATTGGATGGATGATCCTTTACGGGGTTATTGCCTCGGATAGAAAGAGCGAATAATGAAATTGTGCATTTGACCTGCAGCGGAACGCAGCCGTTGAAATGGAGGCAATTGGTCGCAGTTAGAGGTCTTCTTCCATTACACAGGAGTGATGAATTTGATGCTTCTAATTTGAAATTTTACATCTTAAAGTGCGATGGAGGAGAAGGAGGAAGTAAAAAAAACCGAAAACGTGGAGTTGAGCGTGGATGAGAATGAGATCTCCGGCCACGTGGCCAAAAGTAAATGGCAGCGGTGTAATTCCATGTCTGGTGATCCAGTGAAAATTTAATCGACTGACTTTGAGTCACCCGAGACAAGCCACGGATAAAAACTTATAAGGTTGCCAGCAATGCACAAATGTGCGAAATTCCACAGAGGAAAAATCATCCGCCTTGACCGGGATTCGAACCCAGATCCCTCGATTTCCGGCCGAGTGCATTAGCCAGTTAAGGTACGTCTCAATGAATTTATTTTCTGTTGACAATTAGCTTACATTAGATTGCAGGTTTTTTAAAGTATTCTTTTGTCACCATTTCATTTCTATAATTCGATGGGTTTTCAATTAACCAATACTTATTAGCCTCTGGTGGCATTGTAAAAACATCTTTTGGCTTGGTTGAGCGTTTAATTTTTTCCCTTATTTGTCTTTTCCTGCAATAAGCAAATTTATCCATCAGGGAGGTTAGTAAGTTTTTTTTTTGAAATTGGGGAAGAGTCTAAAGTTCAGTCTCGGAATGTTAGCGCTCTCGATCGTTCCTCAACCGAATGTGCCCAATTTTTTGTATATATTTTTAAACGTTTCCCATTCTTTAATCTTTTCATCACACCCTATAACGGAGTGGGCGACCGTGTAGACTCGATCACACAATCCGCAATAAGGTCTGTCTAGTAGGCCATTTATTGTTTTGAGTTTCTCCTGGGAAGCAGTTCCGCGATTATTTCAAAAACGGCATTTTTTAAAAATGTTGTCCCTGTTCTGGTGGTCCAATTTTTCCGAGAGTTTATTTTCCACCCCCTCCCCCCCTTTCCAGCCTTCATTGCCCTTTGCTACAACCTCTAAGTTTGAACTATTCCTCCTTCCAGGAGGATTTGGGTTATTTTTTCATGTGTCCTGCGTGTTGCTTTCGGTGTGTTGTGTTGAACGTCATGCCATGCAGCTTTGAGCCAGGTCTCGCGCCATTCCCCGTCGCTACCGAGGACACGGAGGTTCTGTTTCGCGAAAAGAATATTGGACTTCAATTTGCAATCGGTTAAATTTAGACCGCCTGGCGCTGATGGTTCGTATAGTTTTTTGCGTGATATTTTCTCATAACCGTTCCAAAGCATATTATTAGTTTCTTTCATTATTTTTACATTAGTTTTTCCTGGTAACGGCCATACGTGTGCTAAGAACCATATATGGGGGTAGACAAGTTGGTTATTATTTTTGCTCGAGTTATGAGTGGAGTGGCAGGGTATTTCTTCAGGATTCATTAGGTTCTGTTTTGCAATATTTCCCAGTTTTTTCTACAATCTCCAGGCTGTTACTATTCCATATGTATCCTAGAATTTTAATTTCATCTGTGGTGGTCCACCTAGAGTCAGATGTCTCCATTCCCCATTTGATTTGTAATAGTTTTGATTTTTTCAATTATATTCCTGCAGGTACAAACTCTTTGATAATTTTTTTTTTAACGTTAGGTATTTGGGTTTTTTCCTCCATAAAAAGGGTGATGTCGTCGCCGTATGTCACGCTGAGAACGCAATCTCGTTTTCCTTCTTTTTCTGCCATTGCGGAGTACGGGGTCAATCGCGAATGCGAATATGATAGACAACGGGCATCCTCGCCTTACAGAGTTTTTTATGCTAATGGGATGGGAGTTGGTATTTTTTATTTTTATTCTAGCCGTTATATTTTTTTATAATACCCTTATTACATTGGTTATGAATTTGGGGAAAGCCATTTTATTTAATATTTTTTGAACTCGCTCTATTCTGATAGTGCTAACATTTGGTCTGAAATTTCCTAGAGCCAGTTTTTGATAATATGAGCTAAGATTTTTTTATTCATTCGTTGAGCAGTTGAGCAGTGCTATTGGTCGGAAGTTATTTGGTTTGTCATTTGTCATTAGGAAGTCAAGTTGTTTAAATTTCGGTATTAGCGTTATAATAACGTTCTTTTGACTTTCGGCTAAGCCCCTTTCTTTCAGTATTTGGTTGAATAGTTTCGTCAGGGTTGAGTTTCGTAAATCAGGGGAGGTTGAGTAGAATTAGGCCATCTGACCCCTCTTGCCCTTACCCCTTTTGCTTGACTTTCCATTGCTCGCTCCGCCTCTCCTATTTTTATTTCTTCGTCCAGTTATTACCCTTTGATCGTCAGTGAGAGGTGGGAAAAGACTGCTAAGCCGAGGGGAATTGTCCTCCCTCCAAGGTTGGTATCTCGAGGAAGTGTTTTTGAAATGGTCTGTTAAGTATTCGTTTATCGCGCTGTTGGGAGTATTTTCGTTTCTGACGCTGACTACAACCTTGACGTGGTGGAAGGGCTTGCGCGTTCCAATGACCCCAAGAGCTGGACTGACGGGATCAATTAAAATTGCTCCCTGAAGGGCCACCCATGCTAGATAGGTCGAAGGGTAGGAGCCAGACAAAAGGTAGTCCACTGATGGTGTCACGTGAAAAACACTGTTGGGAAGTGGGGGTGGGAGTCCCCTCTCGACTATTATTCTACCCAGAAATATGATTGTCGCTCAAAGAGAAATGAATCCTGGCAACTACGGGATGCCGCCCATTGGGGCGGGTGTCGGGCTCGGCATCGGGGGAGGCAAGGCCCAGAGGTCGTCATCTCACGAAATCTTTGCACAACAGAGTCAGGAATCAAGGACCAAGGAAGATAAAAAGGAAAGTACCGATAAAAATAGAGACTTGGAACGTTAGGACAATGATGAGGGATGGGAAGCTTGAAAATATTAAAAGGGAAATGGATAGAGGGAAAATGGATGCATTGGGGCTGTGCGAGGTGAGTTGGAAGGACAGCGGGGACTACTGGAGTGATAGTTACAGGGTAATCTATAGTGTTGGGATTGAGAGTCAACGAGGGATAGTATTGAACACAAAATTGGGAATGAGGGTAGTAAATATTGAACAGGTGAGCAACAGGAAACTAGTGGTAGAAATAAAATCACGCCCTACAAATTTCGTATTGGTCCAGGTGTACATGCCCACAAGCAATCATAGGGAGGAAGAGGTGGATGGCGTGCATGAACAGATTGAGGAGATTATCAGAGAATTGCCGGGCAAGAAAAATGTAATGGTAATGGGCGACTGGAACGCAGTAGTGAGGGAAGGGAGAGATGGCTATGAAGTGGGAGGGTTTGGATTAGGAACGAGAAATGATCGCGGTGAGAAGGCAGTGGAATTTTTTAGGAGAAATAAATGAATAGTTACAAATACTTGGTTATAACACCATCATACGAGGAGGTACACATGGAAAATGCCAGGAGACACTGGGAGATATAAAATTGACCAGATCATGGTTAGGCAAAGATTAAAGAACAGCGTGAAGAACTCGCGGAGCTATCCGGGGGCTGATGTAGACTGGGATCATAATTTAGTAATGATGGATTGTGAGGTATGATTCAAAAAGCTTGATAAAAGTAAGAGAATGAAGAGGTGGAACTTGGGTGCGTTGAAAGGATAATAAAGGAGGGAATACCAAGATATAGTGGATGAGAACATAAGAGAAGCCAAGGAAATCGAGGTTCAATCGAGAAAAAAATGGGGGAATATTAAAAGAGGCATTGTAAGAGCGGCTGAAAAAACAATAGGAGTAGCGGAGGAGTAAGAGAGGAGGGTGAAAAGGAGCAGCGGATTTCGGAGCTAGCAAGGGTTACGGAAGAAATGATTAGGAAAATGGAGGAGAGATTGGAGGAGGAATTGAAAAAACGTCAACACCGACATAGGTAAGTCAAAATACATGAAGCTACTTAATCAACTGTAGCGAATAACCTAGAAAAAGAAGGGGAAAGTAGGGATTGTATTTGTCCGGCATTTTAAGAATTGTTTTAGATTATCCTGAAGAATTTCTTGAATTATTTAAAGAAGAATATACCTTTTGCAGTTCTTAGTTCGTTGATCTTGGGTAAAATGTGAAGGATAGTTTAAAGAGGAAGCTATATTATTTTTTTTTCATTCTATTTGCTTCACCCGACAAAACGATGCCTTGACAAGAGGGTACTAAGAAACTAAAGACGAAAATTATTTGATAACCAACAGTTTCTAGAGATCGCTTCTCTCAGGTAGAGGAAAGGACTGCAATTCTGTCTCTATAACAGTGGAATATTTCATCTGCAGCATTGAAATAGGTCGTGTCTAGCGTAGAAAATAAGAAGGGAGTATGGCTCCTGTATACATTTTGATTCACTTCGAAAATAAATTTGTCTTACATCATTTTTCCTTAAAAATAATGCTTTTCTACAGTATGAAAGTTATTTATTATACTTCTGCGTTACGCCCTTAAGACTGAAAGATTGGTGGAATAAAGGACTTCTTATTAGTACGATTCCATTGCCTAAAAGAGATTAGATAGCACTTTACTTTCTTACCAGTGCCTCTTTATTGATAAAAACACCACATTTATCACCTCGTGATTGAACTACCTTCACCCACATTCACGAGAACGCACGCACATTTCACACGCACACATCTCACTCACACACATGCCAACTAGGGTTGCGTAGTGCACCCGGGAGACCGGCACTAGGACACTAAATTCTTATTCCCAGGGAAGAGAACGCGTAAGTAAAGAGCGGAATTGGACGGAAGGACAGATATTGTGGGGGGGGAGAATGAATGAGGGTACAATGCGGATGGATTGGTGGACGGGATGTGATGTGGGACGGGTGTACGTTAGGGTAAAATTGCCATCGGGAGGTAAGCGAGGACAAACGGTACCAAACATTCAGGACAAGGGAGGTAGAATATTAATCGAGCAGGAAGATATTCGAGAAAGATGGCGAGAATACGTGGAGGAGCTATATGACAGCGATAGTAGACCAACTAATTTAGGTATATAGGATGAGGGAAGCCTAGATGAAGATAGCCTCGGGCCAAAGATTCTCGACAGTGAAATAGAGAAAGCCCTGAAAGAGATGAAGGCAGGAAAAGCTGTAGGAGTAGACAACATACCTTCGGAGCTGCTTAAGAGATTAGGAAATAAACGTAGGCATGCTTTTTTCGAACTTAAACGTAGGGTCTACGAGGAAGGAGTATGGCCAGAGAACTTCGTGAAAAAAGTACTGATTCCTATTCCGAAAAAGAATGCATCAGAATGCGAGGACTACAGAACAATTAGTCTAGTTTCACACGCAGCCAAAGTTTTACTTCGAATAATCAATAGAACGAAAAAAAGTAGGGCCAAAAACTACTTGGGTTATGACCAGTTTGGGTTCGGGAAGGGAAGGTCAACTTGGGATGCGATAGCGGTGAAGAGAATATTTATAGAGAGAAACATAGAGTATAACCAGTACGTTTTCTCATGCTTTATTGATTTTGAAAAAGCTTTTGACGGGGTAATTTGGAATAAACTAACAGAAATACTGGAGAAAATGGGAATAGACTGGCGAGACAGGAGGCTAATCCAAAACTTATATATGGCTCAAAGGGCGCAGGTGAGGGTGGCTGATGGTGAATCAGGATGGGCAATGGGTCAAGGGGTAAGTCCCATTGGTATAGGCCCGTTGTCGCCATTGCTTTTCAAAATTTATGATGAGAAAATGGTAACAGAGTCATGGAAATAACTTGAGGTTGGAGTAAAAGTGGGAGGGAATCTGGTAAAGTCGGTTAGATTCGCGGACGATCAGGCGTTGATTAGTGGATCTTCGAAGGGACTGCAAGCTCTGGTAGATGCTTTAGAAATGCAGTGCGGGATATTCGGAATGAAGATAAATCATAAGAAAACAAAAATAATGAGATTCTCTCGGACAAAGAAAGCGAAGCTTGTGATTAAAGTTGGAGGACACAAACTCCAGCTAGTAGAACAGTTTAATTACTTAGGTAGCACGCTAGAGGGAAATGGCCATAGTAGCAAAGACATACGGAAGAGAATAGCGCTAGCCATGGAGGCGTTTAGCAAAAGAAGGCTGGTGAAGCGCTTGATATGGAGTGTAGCTTTGTATAGGGCAGAAACGTGGACCCTGAGAAAGGAGGATGAGAATAGGCTGCAGGCATTTGAGATGTGGGTGTGAAGGAGGATGGTGAAGATTAGGTGGACGGACAGGAGGACTAACGAAGAAGTGCTTGAGATGGTGGGCGAGGTGAGGAAACTTCTGAATGAAATCCAGGATAGACAGGGCAGATGGCTGAAGGATGTAATAAAGGGTGATGGGTTGCTGAAGAGTGTGATTGAGGGAAGGTTGTTGGGCAAGCGGGGAAAGGGAAGAAAGATAATAGGTTTCATGGACGGGATGAAGAAGGGCAGATCGTATGCAGAGGCGAAAAAGGATATTCTAGAGGGAGATAGGCCCCTGATTGTGCAGAAAACCGGGACGAGATTCTCTGACATACGACAAAACCTACCTTTATTACCTATACCCCAGGTAGAAAACAGAAAAAACACTGCAGATAGAGTCGCGTTTTTCTTTTATTAATTTGCTTAGTTCGGAGGGGTCCCCATGTTTCTGATAGAACTTGCTTCATCCATTTAGGGGGGAATATTTTTTTATTTCTAACGTCAGGATTAGTTCCTTAATGGAGGATATGAAAATGAGTTGGAAGTTATTAAACATGTGAGGCTTACAGACTAGAAAGATACGCAAAAGTACAATATATTGTCAAAATTTAAAGTTCGAGACTTATATCGAACAAAATTCACAGCAGTTGTCAAGAATTGGGTAATTGAATAAAATGGCATGCTTTTGCTACCACTCTGACTATTCGTTCCCTTTGTTTTCAAGGCGAATGGTACCGAATATGCAGACAATAATCCATATTTCCTTATCAATGGATATAATAGCCCAAAATTAAGGGAAATTAACCCGCAGCATAGATGCATGTTACAAAATCAGTGATAAGTGTGTAAAAACCACAATCAAAACAGTACAATATAGTACTTTTAGAAGCCACACAACACCTAACAATATGGAATGTGCACACACCCCTCGAAATACACAATCTCTCGAAATCCTCGCTAACATCATTCATAAGCCAATATTTCATTTTCTTTTTAACTTCATACATAGATTTCATATTTTGTAGGTCTAATGGAAGTCTATTTAAGAAAATAGGAATTATTACATTTTGGATTCTTTGTCCATAAGAAGTACAAAATGGGGGAACTTTATATGCCTTTGGCCTACGCCTTACCACTGTATGTGTTTCATCATACTTTTCCCTGTAATTCTTGGAGACGTAATTATCAACTACTAATATATAAATGTAGTATAGTAGTATATGTAGTATATGTAGTATAGTAGTAATGTAGTATGGAGTATAATATAAATGTGTATAAATCAGTGGTTAGTATATTATATTTTTCGCTAAGGATACTTGGCGCATTAAAACCCTTAAAATTATCATTAATATTGCGATTAACCAATATACGTATCCTTTTTTGTTTTCTAATTATGGGTTGCAGGCTTGACTTTGCAGTGCATCCCCATATTGTGAGGCCATATTTTATAGTGCTTTCAACTAACGCATGATACATAATCATTTTTACACTAATGGGCAATACCTTCTTAATTCTATAAAACTGATATATGAGTGTCCTGACGTTTGAGTTAACTTTATTTGCATGAAGTCGAAATGTGAAGTTCTCATCCACTAGAATTCCAAGGTAGTAAGGCGTAAGTGGACACCTGTCTCAGCATATATTACAGTCACAATCAAAGTAGGTGTGCTGGTCAGATGAATGTAAACAATTGCAAGAGTGATACTTTATCTGATTCTTTTGTTTTTGCTAGCATTACTAGAAATATACATAACTTGGGATTTCCGTCCATTAATATTTAATTTATTATCATGAGACCAAGTGTTTACTCTATAAAAGTCATCCTGCATCGGCCTTTCAGCAGTTTCAAATTGAGAATGGCTCCTAACAAGGACCAACTCATCTGCATATAAAATAGCATCACAATGCTTAATATGAAGACATAAGTCATTAATATGCAAAGTAAAGAGGATGGGACCCAGAATGGAACCCTGTGGTACTCCACAGGATAAGTATCCAGATTCACTCACAGAGTCATCAATCATAACCTTCATAGTACGCCCGTATAAATAACTTTTAAATCAGTTCAAAAATTGCCTCGAATACCATAGTTTTCCAGCTTTTTAATCAGTAGACCAATATCAATGCTATCGAAGGCTTTTGTGAAATCAATATATGTGACTATAATATGCATGTTTCTATCCAGACAAAGTTAATAATATCAGAGAACTCCCTCAATGCATCTTCAGTTCCTCTTCCTTGTACAAAACATAACTGTTTTCTTGATAAAATATTATTTTTTCAATAAAACTTATTAAAAATGTAGCTACATATTTTTCCATAAATTTATCAATGCAAGACAGGATTGAAATTGGCCTATAATCATTAGGATCAGAGTGTTTTCCTCCTTTAAATACAGGCTTAACAACTGCCTCTTTCATACCACTAGGAACAACACCAGTTTGCAAGCTAATATTTTTAAGCCTAGTTACGATGGATGCATCAAAATATATCAATTTCAAGTCGTCTATTCTTATTTTATCCCCACCATCATCAGTGGCATCAGGTTAAATATTGAGTTTGGCAAGCTAAAGGATATATTAGTCACCAGGATTGAAATTCACTATGCAAAAATCATTTGATTTGACCAGGATTTGAACCCGGATCTCCCAATTGCCGGTCAGGTGTGTTAGCCAGTTACACAACCAAGCCATCTTCCTTCAAGGCGAATTTCGAGGGGGGTTTATGCGAACTAGATGTTCAGGCCTCAAGTCTACATTGTAGCACATGAGACGAAGTCGTGCTTACTTGATCCCAGTCAAGTCAAATGATTTTTTCATGGCGAATTTCAACCCTGGTGTATATGCACCCGTGCGAGTGACTTCGTACCACATCAATAGTTAAATGCATTGTTTGGATATATTAGGGCTTAGTTTTGAGGTACAATAATGTGAAATTAATATGGAATCATTTACAAATTTGCTTAAAAATTATTGTTTAAGTTCAGACTTACTATAATGATTTTTGAAACATTGATGAATGTTAAATCAAAGGAAATTGAGCTCTACGGCCTCTCTAGATAGATAAAAATGAAATTCTCCAATAGCCGTAAAAAATGGCACCACTCGTCAAACATGTACCACAAAATTCACTTACTGTGTTGGTTTGCGGGAAAGGGGATTCCACAGCAGTGACCAACCACAGCCTCTCCACCAGAATACCCTCCTGTGATGGTTTACGGGAATGTTACTTCCTCGCCAGTGACCAACACAGACACACACACTCAACCCAGTTTGGGATCCTTTTCGAGGGCTAATGGGACCCTGATAAGGATGCCTGGGTTATAACCTGATATCCTTCATAGGGCTAATGGGACCCTACTAAGGATGCCTGGTTATTACCACAATCACACACACACGCACTCAAATCACTCACTCACAACACACAGACGGGCCCAACTTCTGGGAGAAATCGCTCAAAAAGAGCGTGGTCAAAAGAAAAACACACAGAAACAAACGAGGGTGAGCGTCGGATACGCGTATTTCGGCCACAAGGTGGCCCTCTTCAGCGAGCTGAAGGGAAAAGCACTTGCAACACGAGGTTGTAAGTGAACGAAAGGGGAGGACAGCCAGGATTAAATACTGAAGGGACAGAAGGAGGGGGGGGGGAGAAGAAAACCAATAACCAATGGGTGTTGAAGAGGGCAAAAGGCATTGGTGGAAAGTGGAGAAAGGGGGGAGGGTGGTGAAGAGGACGGAAAGGTGGGGGGGGAGGGAAGAGAGTGGCGAGTGAACGTAAGTGGCCGTTGTAACTAGGGGGGGGGGGGGAGTCAAACTGACGGTTGAAGCAGGGGAAGGGGTGAGGACAAACGAAAACTAAAAATCAAAACAAACCGTCCGTTGAAGTGAAGCAAGGGGATAACGACCAAATTTGAAAATTGAAACTAAGCTGACAGTTGATGTATGAGGGTAACTAGAAATTACGTGAAACATAGAGAAGAAGAAGCATCCAAGTCTATAATAGAAAATAATGAAGAGTAAGAAATCGGCCCTTTGTCGCTATTTACTAGGTTTCTTCTGAGTTTGTGTATGTATAAACTTTCATAAGCGTCAAGTAAATGATTATCTGTTTGTTTAATGAGTTGTAGGTTGTGTTCCGATGTCTCGTGTTCTGTTTCGAGTAAGTGTTGTGCGATACTGGATTTTTCTGGTCGATTGTATTTGAAGTGTGCCATATGTTCTTTAAATCTGGTTTTAATGCTTCTACGTGTTTGTCCTACGTATGCCAAATCACATGATGAGCAAGATATTTTGTATATACCGGATTTATTGACTGTGTCTATTTTATCTTTGGTGTTCCCCAATAGGTGTTTTAGCTTGTTATTATTACTAAACGAAATCTTGGTGTTAACCGTCTTAAAAATCTTTTCAAGACCTTTTGTGATTTCCGGGTGGTAGGGAAGCTTAATATAGCGCAACGGTTCAACTTTTTTAAGTGTAGTGGAATTCTGTAAGAGTCTCTTAAAATTATGTTTTTTAACAATATTGTCGACTACAGATTCTTTAAAGCCGTTTGATTTTGCAATGCTCTTAATGTTACTCAGCTCTTTAGAGTAATTTTTCTTGCCAAGTGGGATGTTAACCAAGCGATTGACGAGTGCATGAAAAGAAGCGAGCTTACTGCTGTTGTGAACAAATGAATTAGAGTGAATGTAATTATTGGTATGTGTGGGCTTGCGGTAAATGTCAAATTCAAGTTTTTTATCGTTTCTAGTCAGCAGAAGATCTAGAAAAGGGAGTTGGTGGTTATTTTCTGTTTCGTACGTGAATTTAATGGAGGGAAATAAACTATTTAGATCACGAACGAATTGTTTTAAATCGTACTTTTTTGTATCAAAGATAGCAAAAATGTCATCCACATATCTAAGATAGACCTTTGGGAAGTAGTTAAATGTGCCTTTAAAGGTATTCTCAAAATGGGTCATAAAAATATTGGCTAAGAATGGGGATAGGGAGTTACCCATAGCTGTGCCAAATTCTTGTTTGTAAAAATTTCCATGGAAAACGAAGTCAGTTTGACTCCCCCCCCCCCCCTAGTTACAACGGCCACTTACGTTCACTCGCCACTCTCTTCCCTCCCCCCCCACCTTTCCGTCCTCTTCACCACCCTCCCCCCTTTCTCCACTTTCCACCAATGCCTTTTGCCCTCTTCAACACCCATTGGTTATTGGTTTTCTTCTCCCCCCCCCCTCCTTCTGTCCCTTCAGTATTTAATCCTGGCTGTCCTCCCCTTTCGTTCACTTACAACCTCGTGTTGCAAGTGCTTTTCCCTTCAGCTCGCTGAAGAGGGCCACCTTGTGGCCGAAATACGCGTATCCGACGCTCACCCTCGTTTGTTTCTGTGTGTTTTTCTTTTGACCACGCTCTTTTTGAGCGATTTCTCCCAGAAGTTGGGCCCGTCTGTGTGTTGTGAGTGAGTGATTTGAGTGCGTGTGTGTGTGATTGTGGTAATAACCAGGCATCCTTAGTAGGGTCCCATTAGCCCTATGAAGGATATCAGGTTATAACCCAGGCATCCTTATCAGGGTCCCATTAGCCCTCGAAAAGGATCCCAAACTGGGTTGAGTGTGTGTGTCTGTGTTGGTCACTGGCGAGGAAGTAACATTCCCGTAAACCATCACAGGAGGGTATTCTGGTGGAGAGGCTGTGGTTGGTCACTGCTGTGGAATCCCCTTTCCCGCAAACCAACACAGTAAGTGAATTTTGTGGTACATGTTTGACGAGTGGTGCCATTTTTTACGGCTATTGGAGAATTTCATTGATGAATGGTTTTTGGTTTATTTTGACCAGTTAGAGTCTAAATATGGTTCCAGATTTTTCTGGGATTATCCTTAAGGCTCTTAAACGTATTCCAATGATATTTTTCTTTAGTATTCTTGATCTTCCATGTTATTTTATTTCTTTGTCTCTTATATTCAAGTTCATAACCCTTGTTGGTTGGACAATTTTCCATTTTTTATAGAGTAAATCTCTAGCTTTTATTAATCTACCAAATCCCTATTCATCCAGCATTCCCTGTAAGAACCATTCTTTTTTACTTTGATAGTGGCCTTATCATAAACTGTTGCAAATATCTTATCTAGTTTATTATAAATTCACTCGGGCAGTTCAGTTCCTTACACCTATTAGTAAAATTAAGTTCAGAAATATATTTTCTAACCGTATCCTTATTAATGTACGTCAGTTCAACAGGATTCATGTTGGGAGCCATTTTACGTGGACTAGGGCTTGGAAATTCAAAGATCGAGCCAATCAGGTAATGGTCTGCTATTTTGCTTTTTAGCGTAGAGCTTTTCAGGTTTGTGAAATTCCCTTTCAGAAAAATGTGGTCAATGCTTGATTTTTAACTTTACCAAGAACCACCTCCTCTCTCCAGTGGAACAACCCTTTATTAAATTCAAGTGACCGAGGGAAAGCATAGTATCCTTGTACTCAGTTATGAGATAACTTTAATCCATTTTTGTATTAAGGTTCATGTCCTCAATGAGTAAGACATTATCACCCATATCCGCTTAAAGTAATTTCAGAGAGAAACTCATTAACGTTATTGTTAGGTGGTCAATACATTCCTATCACTGAGATACTATTCTTCCCAAAATCAACTGTGCCAATAACCACCTCAGAGTGACAGGCATTCAATGTCCATCCATAGAAGTTTAACACTTCCTTTACAAACAAAATGACACCTCCACCTCTTCTATTTACCCTCAAGTTATGGTATTTTGTAATTGAACGTAGTAATTTCGCATTTCATGAAACTACTCCATTATTAAGATGACATTATGTTTTTACTCATGAATATGGATTTAAACGATTAAATTCGCGTTTTTTTCCAGTCCTTGGATTTTCTATATTTCACGTTTTAATGCACATTCTATTAGGGCGAATGGCTGATTAATAATGATACCAAAGACTGAAATTTAGGTATTTCATCCCGAAAACCGCAAAAAAATATTAAATCACTATGCTTTCCTACCTGATCTAATCCATACCTGTTCTCATTATTCTTTTGTGAATGGAATTCGTATATGTGAGCGGTCCATCGATTTAAAATGGAAAATTGTTCATAAGCATTTAAGTGAAAAATATTCTGTCACCTAGTTTGAGCGATACCACGTCTACAAAAGAACGTAAAAGTGAAACTATTTTACCTAAATATTAGAGCCAAAGTTAACAAACCCGTGTAACCCCACGAGTTTCAAACACTCGCTGTAACTTTTTGAAAAACCAACAAATCGACAAAATAAATTACATATAGAGCACTCACTACTTCACATCCTTAACATAATTCCACAGAAAAGCCACCATCCTTCATGTTTTCTTTAAATAAGAAATTAAATTTCCTATGTTCCAATAATTGAGAATCTCGTAGTTAAGACATATATTTTTTAACTAAACAAAAAATGCGTACATAGATACTCAAATAGACTAAAGAAAACAAAAGAACATCAAATATACGACGTTACGTAGTTTCCAGATTGATCAAATTAGACTGAAATATACAACACCTCCCCTTAATCTGAAAACTCAAAAAATTTAGTTCACAACTCCCAACCCTTGTACAAAACGATCGTGTGGTTGGCTATGAAAAGCTTTTGTCAAAATATCAGCCACCATACTACCTGTAGGGATGTAGGAAACAGAAACAAGGTAACATGACTAAAAAGAGAGAACTTTTAGTATTTTCCACACTTGAAGTGTTCTCTCTTTTTAGTCATGTCAGTAGACACGTTCCACAAAGTTAAGCCTTCAACCATTAAGTTTAGAAACAAGGTAATTAATGATAGCATCCCTTATGATAGAATGATGGCGAATATCAATATGCTTGGTCCTGGCATGGAACATACTGTCCTTGGACAACTTGAGAGCTCCTTGATTGTCACAGAATAATGTGATAGGTTTGTCCACGCCAAACAGTCCCATTGTTATCGGTCCTTTGAGATTTAGAATTGTGCTTCTGTTGTAGCTTCCCCCTATATTCTGCTTCAGTTGTTCAAAGTGCGACAGTTCTTTGTTTCCTAGATTCCCATGCAAAGGCACAACTGCTCATCCTGAACACATAGCCTGTATAAGACCTGGCGTAATTACGACATTTATTTCCAAGTTTCACTTTCGTGAGCCAGAAAACTCGCCTGTCAATGTCGTTTCCATTCCGCATTCCACTCCGCACTCACTCTGGGCTTAGGTGTTTTTTAAATCTTCCAGCATTTCCGGAAAATCTAAGATACCGAAATATAGGGCGGGTTTCATCGGAACCAATTGAAAAAGGAAAGTAGTCAATCAGTGTTTACGAAAACAGACATTACACGCTCCGCGGAACAATTTTCTTAATCTTGTAAACATGTTGGGTGAATTGCAAGAACAAACCATACACCTCGGCCGTAAACCATAATAATAATAATAAATCCATAAACGGTGGTTTTTGACGAGCAAGAATGAGGTCGTGACCGCACCACGCACAAAATTGCGGTTCAAAGGCCATCAATTCCCGAAGCTTCTTCACGGTAGGTTAAAGGATGAATTGATTATTTTAGGCATTCCCGATAACTTAACTTGATTTTTGAATATATCATGCAATAATGTCTCTACTCTCAAATGGTTTGGAATCATTACAAGGTCATAGGTCATCAAACGGAGACATATTGGTTTAAAATTGTGAATTTTTAAGCTGAAATGTGTGTACTGTACCTTTAGGCATTGCGGTGGCATCTCCTCATGTGTGACTTTTTTATCTCAATGTCTGACATTAAAATATTGAAAAACTTATATAACATGCACTAAATATTGAGGTACGTAATTAGTTTTATCATCGATTATATAATCCGAGTGATGATTAAAGGGTTCAAGTATAACGGACTACCCGTTTTCGTCGGAGCAAAAGTTGGCGACATTCCGTGATGAATGCAGTAATGTTGCTAAGGGAAACTTATGCTGCTTACCTTGTTTACCATATTTAGTAGCAAACAACTTCAAAATTAGGCACGTAATACACATTGTAAAATATTTTCCGCCAGAAGAAAATCATATGCTTCCCGTTATATCGTTAAAAAAATCATGATATCAAATCCTATAGAATAATGCTCGCGGAACTTGTAAGAATAGTATTTCCCATGTATTTGACGTAATCCTGGGTTAAGTGGAACAACGTCTGGTATTGTTTTAATTACCTGTGTGTGGACTAGAAATGTTTACGATACGGTGGAGCAGTATGACGATACGGAATTTCAAATATCACCTCACAAATATTTCTTGCAGACATTCTTTGATGTACACTACTGAGCAAAAATTCCTTCCCGTCCCGTTTTCTAAACTTGAGTAATTGCTTTACACAATTGCTCAGGAAAGCTTCTTAGCCGTCGATATTTTTTTATTACAACATGAGAAAGAAGAAAAATAACTTTAAAGAGTGGTTATGGTATTTTCTTTTTCCTAAGAAAGTACTTTTATTATTTTAGTCACTAATCGTCCCGGCCCGGTGAAATTTACAAAATCAATGATTACACGGGTATCATCATTCGTAGTTCAATCCTAAAATTGGTTGACTGGGAGGTAGAGGTTGGAGGCGAAGTGTATCTTATGCACATCATATGCCGGAGAATCATCTCTCTACTCCAGCATTTGGCTCTACATAAGAATGTAAAATTACTATAGGCAGTCATTTTTCACTTTATAGATCTGTTAGTTGGTGTTTGGAACCCATTTTTCGCCCAACGTATGCATCCAGAAACTCTTCTCTTCACTTATTTTTCTTATCTTATAGCGCAATGAACGCTCTCTGACGCTGGGAGATGCTTGCATGAAACTGCTGGACCAACAGGAATATTGATAATAGGAAATATTGCTAAAGTCGGATTTTATCTACGTTTAGGCACGTTGAATGCAGGAGAAATGTTTTTCCACGTTTGAACACCGCTTTCTTAACTGCGGCAATCGTCCTAAAATTTCATTCCCACCCTTTCCTGTAAGCGTTGCTTCCTGTCTCGGTCAGGCCCCAAGCAGTCAGAGAATGCTTCCTGGGAAATTCCTTTTTAGAGAGCTAGCGGGACCCCAATGATGATTTCGCTATGAAAATCATTCTTGCGATGCCTCGAATTTCCTAGGAATCGATTTTATCTGGCCAGTGTCTATCGGGAAGGTTTTTGAATGCATTCGTGTCTCCCTTTCTTATGGTTTGGTGAGTGAGACTTCTGTCCCTGTGTAATTAGCAATGGCCACTTTGCTTTACTTAAGTGAGTTTAATTTCCTCTTTCCTTCTCTTGGGTCTTCCGCTGTTGTTACCTGGCTTTTCTGCCACACATGGTAACAGCAAAAATCACAAGCTTCCGCAGCCTAAGGGTTAAATACCAGAAATGAGTCCGCGAGTCCCGTAGTGTCATCGCCAGCGCTGGCGAGTGTTTACAGCAAAGACGCAGTAGAACCAAGTGGAACGCTTCATGGTGCGCGCTGCAGAGGGTCAGGAAACATTTTTGGGGAAGCAAGGCGGATAAAATTTAAAGTCGCATATTGGATAATTGTTCTGTTGGTGTTATTACTTCTGAGGAATGCCATAAAAAGCATGAAAGCCTGAAACGTAACGTGTCGAAACATATTCACAACGTATGTATATCTACTGATCGGGAACATTAAAAAACATAAAGTGGATTTTGAATGATTACAGAACAGGTAGAAACACGCAGATGTGAGCTGGAGCACAGATTTCAGCTATTCAGCGTACCAGTGCCCAAAGCCAGACACTGTCACTACTTTGTCCTAAACAATGGTACTACCTCGGAAATTCATCATAGATCAACTTCAGCTGAAACCACCGCAGTTCAGGTTGCACGGTATTAAAAAAGGGAAGACCTTGTTAATATCATCAATAATATAGTGGAAGATTAATTTCGAATTCAATTTTGTCTTCGAGGACTTAAAGTCAGATGAAGTGCATAAGATACACTTCTCCTCCCATTTCCGTTCACAATATACATTCACATGCATAGAAGAGGAGTTTAGATGGTATAAATTACACACTACTTGTACACTTGGATATTCGGCGCGCGGCAGACCCCAGACGCATAACTTCCCAAAGCGTCATTTTCAAAGCGGGTGCGTCTTTAGCAAAACATTTTGTTCGTCCAATCTTTTGTGTGCTTGAGAAAATTCTTTTATTTTTGCTATTAAAGGTTAAAGCTGTTGTGAAATATATTTGTCAACCCAAAATGAGCTATCAGACATCGCCTTTTTAAGCATCAAAAGTAACAACATTTTCCTATTTCCGTTTTTGCTGCTCTGATGTGCCGAGGTTGCGTGCCACGAATTAAGGTTCAGGTTTTCTAGGTATAGTCACAGCTGCTTGGAAAAGTTAAGATCGACCATATCTAAGAAATATTTTAGGAGTTATTAGTTCCTAAACATGGACCAGAATTTAAAAAATAGGAAAAACTGAAGTCATCTGGGAGCTCAGAATATACGTCTACAAATCCAAAAGTTAACATAGAACACAGATTGATGTATTAATATTATAAGGAAAATGTAATTATATTTAAAATCTGACCACTACAAATTATCATTTATTGGAGATACAGTTTGGAGCTGCGGCGCGCCAATTTACGTCAATTTGTGATATTAAAAGCGTCATAACATTGACATTGATAAATATAGAAGGCTAATATTTGGCAATTCGCCATTTCTCATAGTATTCTTTCTTTGCGCCAAAATTCGTGGAAATCGGATGTGGTCGAGCCACGGTCTTGATCGAGTTTCCTGGAGTGCTTTTATATGGAAAGAAGAACACTTCTTTCTACATTTCCTCGATCGGCGTCTGTTGTTATTCTTTCATGAAGCTTTCAACAAAGTCTCTTTCAGCATATTCCTTCTCTTTGATGAATCTGTGACTAAATTCCCGTCCGGACTTTCGGACTTCGGCTTTTCTAGAAAATCTGTCAGGTCAATATATACAGTTTTAATAGGTTTTTTAGTCTGGAGTTGCATGCCGCTTATAGAAACCAGTTCATTTGCCTCAGATTTATGCTTAAATTCCACAAAAATTTTAATGTTCGAGGAAGATGGGAGACCATTCCACAAGAAGACCCCACGCTAAAATGCTCAAATCCAACATTAAATTTTCTCTAAAACCATAATGTAAAATGTTTGTATGCTGGGCAACTTGATCGAAGAGACATTTGCCTTTGTTTTCATCAAACGAAATGGTCTGTTCATCGCTTTGCGGAGCTCGGCTGAAGTACCTTAGCCGTAGGAAGTAGGCAGAGGAAAGAGATAGCAGTGAATTGGTCACCAAATCACTTAAATTAGCATGAACGGCGGCAATAGCATACCATGGTCGTAATTGAAAGTAGGGGAGTGTAGAAGTGGTCGAGATCTCTCGTCGTTCCTCTTTCACATCGACTGAAGAAGAATTAACTGATGGGTTGACCAATTGGGAAAGGGTCTCCACTTCCGAGCCAATCGATTCCACCCCCTTCCATTCCCACACACTGCAAACTAATAGCGCCAATTACGATGCATTTGATTTCCAAGGGATCACTATTCAATACTCTTAATGAGCCCAATTTCAAATACTATCACTGTCATTGTTCATATTTCTAATTTAAATTTTGATGAAAGACAAACTATTACTGAAGATTCTCACAATTCGATTTATCATTCGAATGAATGATACTCCGGGGTGGATAGGAAAGAAATATTAAGATAGATAGAGGTACGGGACTTTGACTTTTTATTTTCTTTTATCTGAGGCGGATGAGGCCACATGGTCCCCTCTTACCCTGCCCCAGGGCTCTGTACAGAGTTTGTTTAGAGTCATGTTCGGGAGTCTATTGCGAGATGTAAGCATCTCGCGATCTTCCCACTTTCCGCTTAAATTACATCAATCCGGACCCACATCACACCCCCTGCCGTCACCTCATTCCCACTCCGAGGTAACAAATAGGGGAGAGAGAGAGAGAGATCGTCTCTCCACACGCGCCATCATTCACTCACTCAATGCCGCTTTGTCGCCATGACAATCCATCTCTCGAGGCGAGAGGAGGAGGAGTAGGTTCCACGAGAGAGAGAGAGAGAGAGATGAGACTGTTTGAAAGGTGAGGCTAGGCCCGGTGGGGGAAGTATGAGAGATGGGGTGGGGAGGAGTATGAGGGAAGCCGTGGCAAAGGAGAGGAAGAAAACATTGAGGAGAGGGTAAAGAGAGAGAGAGAGAGAGAGAGAGAGAGAGAGAGAGAGAGAGAGAGAGAGAGAGAGAGAGAGATGGTGTGCCGGCAGCTGCGGTGGACAGGATGTGGTTGGACTGAATGAAATACACGAGCCGATTGATTTCACGTTTTGAAGAAGGACAAGAGTTTTCTCTCTTCCCTTTCCAAATACACTCGTCGCTAACAATCTAGACTCGTGGGAAGTATATTCGCAAAGGAAATGGTTCCGGGTGGGGAATTATAGTGATAGTGTAACTGGCCAGTCACCTTGGGACAATTTCAACCTTATGTATCATTAATGAAATAATGTTTTCAATCCCACACTTTATTTAAGATTGATGATCGTCTACGGCGTCATTATCAAGGTACAGAGACAGACACGGTGTAACCTGACATTTGTCGGAACCTTATGGACATATGGATGTGCCTTGATAATGACGATTTAGACGTTGAAATCGACCGGGCTGGGACTTAAGAGAGGAGCTGTACAAAGTATTTCATTAAAAAAGCTTTCCCTGGCATTTTACATTTCCAGAGAGAATAAAATAAAGGCCTATCCAAATCATACGCGTCATCAAAAAAATGGCCACCTTCACCTTCCTAACACACAGGTACCCAATACACTACTCATAACAACAACCGCTCAGCAAGACAATGTTACAAGCGAACACAGCCGCATGAAACAAAGAGCAATAGAAAACGTGCTCATCCACTATTGTGTAAATGAAACAATCTAGAAATAAAGATTAAGGATAAGAAACAGACATACTACTGTAAGTCCACTAGAAAAATGTCATAAAAAGGATTTAACAGCTTTCGCGTTTTGTCTAAGATTAACATATTACGTACAATAGATATAATAAACATGTCGATGTAAACGCCATCTTTAATTACCAAAACACACTTCGTAACTTCATCGGAAATCCGAAAGAGAAAGACTCCAAATTGAAGAGAGAGAGAGGTCGGGAATGAACACAAAAAGAATCAGCACTCGCAAAGCAATCATACATTGAGCAAACTAAACTAACCTCCAGGTTCAAAGAAAATGTGGTGTACCATAAAAATGGCTACTTCAATAAATCAGCAGTCACTGAACACGTATGTAAAACAGCTACGCTACGTTATCTGCTACATTAGAAAGCGTACCGAAACAGGACAACGCGACGGTCTGGCCTCTCCGCGACGATTGAGGTTGTCAAACTGTTCCTTACAGCATTGTTTTCACAGAAGAAGGGAATTGATATTGCAACAGCCACGGCTTAGACCTTAGATTAGGTAGAGCGGCGATGAATCCTTTAGTAAAGGTTTACGAGAAGAGGGAATACCCTCAAAAACAGCCACGGTGTTTATGACGTCACTTTGCTAAAGAAAAACCAACGCCTAACCATGAAGATCCCATGGAAGAGAGGAGATTTACCGTAACTTTAAATATTGTCCCATTAAAAAGCAAGGAACGGAACCATTAGCAGCTTGAAACACGCCAAAGTAGTTTTGTCGGGGTAAAAATGTGATTATATCACGTTTAAAAGAAATGGATTCTCAAAACCTAAAAAAAATTGCTCCATATATTTTCCGAGTGGAATTCCTTCAACCAAAAAAGTACCAGGAGTAGGAGGAGGCATTCTTAACTGCACGTCCACATCACAAAGCGGCTTCAACTGTTCTTCATTACCTGCAGACCGCGGGGTGAAATATATTGCACCCAAATAATCACATAGATCAAATTTCATCCTCATCATGTTCGCGACTCTTTATTGAATTCGGCAGAGCTCGCAGAGAGGCGGGAATGAAAATCCATTGTCACGACGAACTAGATGAACGAACTTGGTATAAAAGCGGTGTCGTTTCTCCTCTCCTCACACCCCTCTTTTTCCCATCCCTCCCTCTTCCTGCTCCCAGCCTCCCTCTTTCGGTAGCACTGATCCACTAGGCGACGCTGCAGGCGCACGTGCGCAGGAACAAAATACAATCGCGGATTGCGGACACGAGAGAGGTGCGTCGTCTCTTCATCTCGAATGGGAAATCCTTCCTCACAAATTCAAATTCTTCCTCATTCCACCCTCACCACTAAAATCGTCTGTGCCATCATGACTTTCGTGAAAATATAAGACTAGCCATTCACTACAACAAGGGTTTTCACGCTAAAATTCATGTGCAAAAATAACAAATCTAAAATCCATGAATAAATATTTAACTTGCGCAACAATAGATCGAGCAAAACATATGCAATACCCGTTGAAGTGCATAGTCTAACCCAGCCAACCTATGAACTAATAGTATACCCCAAGCATTGTACGCACAAACATGCTTCAATTAGACGACAACCTTAATTTCACATTGCACATAAATTGTTTAAATTTTGTATCTGTGCGCTTTTAATGATTTTGTGAAGAATATATTTGAAGGTAAAATAGAGGGAAAAGTCCCCAGAGGAAGACCCAGGAACATGTTCATGGGCATTTCGCAGTATATGAGTGGAAACCGCGTCCGAATGACTGAATGCCTGCATGGAACAGTAGCGAGACCCGGACGAGTGTCGTGTGGCGCCATGCGGTAAGCATATGAACTAATCGGACACTAAGGGGCACAAAACTTTCTATTGGCGGTATAGAAAGATGCAGGGGGCTGGTTCATGGACCAAATAAAGAGGAAGTATGGACACAGGAAGAGCTACCAGGAAGAAAGGGACCTAGCATTCGATAGGGAATGATGGAGGGCTGCAGTCAACCAATCTCCCGATTGAATGGTGACGATCTGTCCACTTCGCCGCGTCCATTACATTGGGGTAACGGCTCGACAACGAGAGGATTCCAGAATTCCTAATCGGTTTATTAACGCCTCTCTTTGCAACAATTCATTAGAAAATCTGTGACTTCATCTGCGAAGCAATGTGGAAACAACATCAAGGGCGCATGGCATGGGGTGACTCCACGCTGGGACTGCATCGCTATAGCCTCCGTTCTAGATCGCATGTTTCCCGCTCCCCAACAAATGAGGCGACAAGAAAAGACAGTTCGGAGAAGAGCAATACGACGCCAAACCAGAGATCATAATTGGAGTGCCAAAAAGCACGGCACGGGTTATTACATTATTACTAATTAGCATTGCCACCACGTAATCCACTAGAAATCGTTAATTTATGGGTACTGATATGCGATACGCTAGGTAATACAGAACAACAAAATAGCACTGGACATTTTTAACGCAGTTAGGGTTTATTAATGTTGATGAGTTACCGAACACAAGAACGAAGTCAAGTTTCCCAGGCGGCATTAAGTCTCGTCTCCATACCTCGATAGACATACGAGAAGCAAAAAAGTAAACAAATTAACGTCTCACACTAATGACCGAAATGTATTAATCGGTGGGGATTTTAATGTTCTGCAGACTGAAACACATGCAGCTGAATATCACTGGCAGGAAAGTAGAGGATCAATGTGAGTCACTAAAAACATACAATTATAAAAATCACGACCTATGTTAGTTAGTAAAGAGGTACCCGATGAGGAGGAACGTTCATCTCGATTTTCAATCCAAAAAAGTACAACACTACAACAGGTACAGAATATAATTACCGATGACGGAATTATTGACCATTAACTTATTATCGGGCAAATTTGCTTTGAGCAGACGTAGATGAAAGTGGAGACTACAATAAAATAATGTATTTGTTTGTTACATAGAGATCTCATCCGATGGGAAGTGAGTGTAGTCGCAGAGTCCATTTTCTAAGTTTCAAGAATAAAGCTTAAAGTAAAGTGTCTGAGGGTTCACGGCAATCTTTTGCCGAACTTGCCCGCCCACCACCATAACTGGAGACAATATAACCAAATCTAGCGTAACACAGGAATGCAGAAGTATACAGAAGAGTATAAAATAAAAAGAAAGGACCATGCAGAACACTATGAAGGACAGGGGAAGAGATACATTTGGCACATTCTGAGGCACCATTGCCTCGCGAATAATTAATTTGAGGAAAATATAGTGGGTAAAGTTCCAAGAGGTGGACCAAGGGATAAATACGTACTACACCAAATAAAAATGAAATTTAAGAGCTACCCATGCAGTGAGGGAACTAGAATTAGATTGAGAAGGACGGAGAGGCGCAGTCAACCAATCGCAGGTTTGAGTGACCAATGAATGGAGTGGATGACTACTCCGAGTGTATTAATCATCGACTCGTTTATAGAATTGTCAGCGGCGAGTAAAGCTCGTTGATGGCCAAACCATCCCCCTTACATCAATCTCCTGCGAGATATCTTTGAGAATATAACCGTCAGTTCCATCATGGAGACTTTAAACTATGGGGTAATTGTTGATGAACTAACGGGTACGGATCTCAAAACGGTGGATGTTGCGAGAAACGATTGGATCTCTCCATTCACAATATATAAGCGCCGGGTATTCTCGAAAGCCGACTCAATGTTTTGGATTTTTAACCAATGGAGAAAATTTTAAATCAAGGGAAATTGAGCTCTACGGCCTCTCAAGATAACCAAATTAAATGAGTCTCCAATGGCCGTAAAAATTTTACCGCCATTGGAGACCCATTTAATTTTGCTAATGGAGAAAAAGTACGATCGTCCATGAACGACGAAAAACTTATTTGAAAGTAAGCAATCAATAAAACCACGTACTTTCTTTCATCAAGGATATCGCACAATCTTCCAACAGCACGCTAATCGAATCGCTTCAATTTTTCTCCAAATACCCTCGCACTGCATGCGGGATTCACAATTCCCTTCCCATCAACCCTTTTGACATTTACAAACTCTCCGTCCGTCTCCAACCCTCCTCATCCTCCCCGCCAACCCCAAAACAACCCCAGAACTACTACACGCGTCCAACCACACTCTCACCTCGGTCACTTCACCTGCCCATCCCCCGAATAGCCCCCTCCCCCTGCTGAACACCCCTCGAGCAAGTAGGAAGGGACGCCCACAAACGGAGTCCACTGACACCCCCTCCTAACCCTCCACAAACGGCTTTGAAGGCATATTCCTCCTCCCACACCCGCTGCCGCCAACCCCTTCATCTCCGAGAGACCGCACCCCGAAGTCGCCGTGGGGGTGGTGGATGAGGAGGTGTAGAGGGCAGGTGGGGTGGTGAATGGAGGGGGGGAGGAGGGGTTGCGCCGAAGTGGCTTTTTTCGAGGACGGACACATATGCGGGTGAGACAGATATATTATATCGCAAGTCAGTCGGGAGGTGTCCGCCGACCGATCTCGTGAGTCGACTGGAATCGAGCCAAACAAAGGGAAATATTTGTCGTAATTTGCTTCAGAGCCGCAGTGAAACTCACAAATCATTTCTGAATGTAGAGCGGCGTCACCTGATTTCTCAGCTCAGTGGGAGACGAACTCGCGACCGAACGAGGATGGTCCATAAAGCACCTCATGATCTGGATCACTGGCCATAAAGGGTGCACGGAGACAAATCCTCCAAAACGTGGCATTTGCTTTCATGATGAGCTGTAAATAAAATGTTCCTTGAAATAGAGAGTTATCGGTTATCAAAACAATGAAAATATCAGTATGTCGTCCATTGCCTATGACTTTTTTTTTAAGGGGATCGGGTTGGTGTGGTGGCTAGAGTACTCGCCTACCATACGGGCGGCCAGGGTTCAAATCCCTGCAGAGGAGGATGTTGTTCTGAGAAAACCCGATTCCTACTTGAGTGTCTCGTGGAGGGCACTTCAAGTACAGTGCTCCGTCCGTCGGATGAGACGTTAAACCGTGATCCCCTTGGCGCCTTTCGTTAAGGGCAGGCTATTGCCGACACGCCGGGTTTCTATCCACCCTTCCTCCCTTACATATCCCCTATGGCGCAATTGACCTCAGCCATTCGGTCGCCTCTCCAAATATCCAATTCAATTCCATGACTTTTTCAATTTTATTTTAAAACACTTGGACCAAGGCATTCACATTCCTCCCTCGTCCCTAGATTTCATATCCAGGCAAATTTTAGGAAAGAGAGCGATTCAGGGGTGGGGGTGGTTGAGAGAGGCGAAATGCGGGGGCGGCCGCGGTGAGGAGGAGACGAAGGCGACCCCATTCAACCCTCTCCTCCCCCCTCCCCCCATTCAACCCTCCCTCCCTCCCTCCCTCCCTCCCGTCCCGACAACAAATCGCTCCATGTGGCAGAACTCAACTCTCTCTCGATCCCCCTCCTTAACTCCTTCCCCTCCCTTATCCCTCTTATACCCAAGGGGGGGGGGCCCTGCAACGACACAATCGGAAGGGAGACAACGGCGACTCACTCGTGTGGCAACGAGAGAGAGAGAGAGAGACAGAGACAGAGGGACAGACAGAGA
Source organism: Ceriagrion tenellum (assembly GCA_963169105.1). Taxonomy (NCBI): domain Eukaryota; kingdom Metazoa; phylum Arthropoda; class Insecta; order Odonata; family Coenagrionidae; genus Ceriagrion; species Ceriagrion tenellum. The sequence continues at coordinate 116,701,629 of OY720644.1, forward strand.
GAGAAAACAATAGAGAAGAGGGAATAGCAGAAGAGGAGGAGGAGGAAGACGACAGTGATAATGGAAAGTGTTTCGACGACCGCATTCCGAAGGCGGCCATGGCGATGAAATAGCGCGGGAGAAGCAGAGATACAGTGACGACGATGAATCTATGTCTACGTATTACAATAGTGAGCCACCTCGAGGGTGGGGTGGTTCACCACCGACGAGCATAGAAGGGCGACCTTCATCGATATGCACGGGCCTGAAAAGTGAGGATTCGGGTCGAATGGGTCGAAATACTCCGCTCCCAGTATCTCCCACTCTTTCGAACCCGAGAACACAGCCCACTACTCCAAAGGCACACACAAATAAATATTTTGGAAAACAAACACAGCTGCACGCAATAATAAAGAGAAAAGACGTGAAAAAAATGTCCCGACGTTTCAACGATCGAGCCTTCTTCGACTGATCTGCACCAGCTCACGATCCTTCCTCCCTTCCCCACATCGGAAGCACAAACACTACACACAGACACTGCCCGCGAGTTTAGAGAGCGCTCCACGTTTAGTCAACAGAATGCGATTTTTGGAGAAGGCTGTGGCCAAACTTACGCTACGTGAATTCACCGATTGGTTTCGTGGGCAACCATTTCTAAAACCACGCCACGTTTAAGAAAATTATTTTAAGGAATGGCATTTGCACATCGGAATACTTCAAGGTGAGCGGCAATTAAACGGAAATAACGCTGAATTTAGCCATCCGCTGTTATTGGCAACGTTGGGTGTCCGAAATGTGATTTACGTTGGAATCTTCATAACGGCCCATGCCGTCGACTTAATACGGGACGGACTGTATTTCCAGCCCCACGCTTCCGTCCCCCCCCCCCACCACCCTCTATCCAAGGAGTTCAATACGACTTGATCCATAGAATGTGTCGCCAACATGCACATGTTTCTGGTTCATGTATCAGTTTCTGGCATGACCGCGCATGTTGCTTTTTGGACTGCGCAAAGCGATCAAAGGGGGAAGGTGCGCGATTCTGATTCGAAGTGGGAGGAGTGCTGCACGCCTGGCGTGGAATCACCCCGTGCCGCACACCCAATAGTGGTGGCTTATACGAAACTTTGCAGATGTAGATCACTCACTGCGAGCCGGAGCAGAGACCTGTGGCAGGGGATGCAAGCCGTGAAGAATCGATGGAATGGAGAAGAGGAATTTGTGGAGGGAACTGAAGAAAAGAGAACTGAAGTCTCACATATTTAGGAAGTGATTTATTATGAATCTCTCTGACTGTAATGAACGTAAATTATGCACGTGAAACAAGAACTATGACAGCAGCGTATCTAACACATACTTCACATATCGCCCCTGTCGGTTCCAGAATCTCCCGTCGACTCACTTCCCGTCGCCTTCCTCGCCTCAACTCATGGATCGCCTCGTCGCAATTAACGAATACCTTTAATGGATAGCATTGCTTTACCGTTCTCATTCCAACCTCTTGCGCAATCGATCTTCTTCTCTTCTCACCCTTAAATGCTTCCGGTGACCTCGAGATGAGGCAGAACAAAAGATGATCGTCAGGGCAACGGGCAAAGGAACCGGCCAATCGAAGGGCAAGAGTTATCCTCGAATCGTCGACATGAACGAGTCGAGCGATAACATATCGCAACTATTCCTTTGAAATGAGACTTCCTAATTAATAGAACTTGAAAGTGCAAAATTGAATAGAGCCCCTTCGAATATTTGACTTCGGCATATGATTTCTGAACATCCAATTGCTTGTCTCTTCTACTTTTAGTACTAACTCCGTGTTACTCTTCGGCGCTGAAGTGTTTTTAATACACTGACCCATGAATTACCCAAAATTCAATTGTTAGCATCAAACGTTACACGATGGACCGATGAGTTCGTCGCAATCAGGTCGAAATGTGTCCCTCTAGACAACACGAACTATAATTTCCACGAATGGCCGGATCTCATCAAAATCCTTCAAAATGCTTGATGGCGCGAAAGGAACGTTTGGCAGGTTAACCAACGAAATAAAACAATTAATTGATCCTTGGTATAATTACGCAGCTATATAAAGTGTTTTAGAAATATTCCGCCGATATAAAGATATGGATGACATGACGATACGAATGATGTTTTTCATCGATCACTGATCTGAACAAAATAACTAATACTAACAACACATGTCGGAAATGACCGAGAACACTCGACACGCGAGATGATAATCGAGAGTACAATATACATGCAGTTAAAACAAGTACCTACCGTGTGATATTTCACACAAATAAACAATACCTGGAGTCATTATTTGTGGCCATATGTAAATATCGGATTTTGGCTGGCTAATGTGTGTATATTTTGTACCATCGATAATTAGGCCAAAATTACAATAGTGCTACATAGCACTATTGTAATCAATACAATGGATTTGCAGTTTTCAATGTCCATAGTGACATTATAGGAAATCAATGTTCACAATTATACTCATGCATTTGAACAATGATATTTGGTATGAAATGTTTACAAATCGATAAATTCCAAATTGGATAAACATTCACCATTCGATGTTGGATGTTGATCTGCTCCGATAGGAATTGTAAACCTCGGATTGAGGACGAATCAATACCTATGTATCGAAATGCCGCTCAGATCTCGGTGCAACCTCGCGAGGATGTTGCGATTGGCGCTGCAAATTCGTCCGTTGCACAATTCCATCCCAGAGAGTGGACGGTCCACTGACAGAGATGTGAGCAGTCATCGCGAATGGCCTTCCCGGAGTTTACCTCTGTTTCCGGGACACTTGATTGGGGTGCTGAGGGGAATATTACCAAATGGAGGAAGAGTCATTTTTTATCGGAATGTGATCATCAACTTCACTTATTCTGACTGTTCGGAAGTACAATCGATAAAATTGTTCTCCCACGGAGTTCAATTACATCGAGGGTAAAGTTAAGACCGCGAGTTATCGTCGAAAGATAATGAGACAGCCGATGAGATTGATTCGGAGATTAGGGACACAACTTGCTATTGAAACACTGAATTGGAGTATGCGACCACTGAAATTTCAGGTATCACTCCTAAAACTTTACAACACAGGTCCAGGTGTTAATTTCCACACAAGTCCACGTTTCCATTTTCATAAAAAAAATATCAAGGTTCCTTTTATAATGACTCTATGATTTGACCACGTGCGGACACGCATGAAAAGAGTGCGCAATTTAAATACAGTTTTTATTCTCACCATTATGGAGATCAAATTTTTCACAAAACGACGCTTGAAACGCTTTCATAAAACGTGGAGGCAGATTTAAGAGAGCCAAATTTTAAATAAGACTTCAGTTTCATGTTATATTTTGCCCCTCAATAGAAGTTGTACAGTTCTTCAGGTATCGAGACGTATTTTTAATTAACTTATAGTGTTACCCTAGCTAAGAATGAATAATCACCTGTTCTTTGAATTCCAAAATGGCGACACAAAAGAAGTCATTGGGTAGTCATTTACCTAACTCTAAGCCATTATTTACTAAATGTCAATATCTCACGTCTTTAAGTAATTAGTACAACCTTAGTGTTGCGAACATCACAACACAAGCGTGATTGATACCCTAGTTTAAAACTAATTAAAACATTTTAAATAAAAGAAAAATCATTGCAAGGCATTAATTTTTTACGAACACATCCGGTGACCCGTCGACGCAGAGAATATCCGTTTAAGTGATAACCAATCGTGTCGAGACAGTTGGCTTCTTACAGTAAAATACAACCTCACTGACTAGTGAATAAGTACGCACCTTACACGCGTTTCGTAGGCGCTGATTCTACGAAAAGGAAATATTTTTTTCAATTAATAAGATATTGTCTAATTCGCTTGTATATGAACCAATGGTACAAATCTGCATATCATTTTCTGACTATTCTCCGGACGTAATGGAAAAAAATGTTTTCAACTGTCCGTAAGATGCGAAATACACCGAAGGTTATTACTTCCGGGTGGAATCTGAGACATTTCTCTTAAGCATTTTCACCTTCGCTCGTCCGTTCGCAGCTGAGTGATATTTGTTTAATTTTATCAGCCAAACAGCATTTTGATCGATGGAAAATGAGAGAAATCCGCAAAAACTTTTGGGAAACCTTAAAGACGAAAACGTTGGTATCTATTATCTTTCTCACAAGTCGCAGCGCGTGGACTATCACCCTACCCTATCACCCTACCCTATCACCCTACCCTCTCTCCAACACTCTCCGCTCAGGATTTCCTTCGACGGCAGACACACACTTACTTTCCCTCGAATCCCAGCCGACCGCCACGTCCAACCCGCCCCCCCAAATCCAACCTTCCCTTCCCCCCTGTGGTGCCCATTTTCGCCCGTCCCCGCCCCCACGTGGGCCACCCACCGCGCCATGCTCACTCTCTCCGCACATGCGCGACTCGCCGCCGTGGGCCGCCTCCGGCCGTCTCTCTGCAGCGCGCACCGCACCCGGGTCCTCCTGCTCCCCCCTTCCACCCCTTCGAACGAACTCCGCCCCGCACCCACGCCCCCGCGCGCACCCACACCCCCTGCCACCGACCGCCCCCGGGAAGACGACATCTCTCACAAGAGCAAGCGCCCCCCCTTCTCTCTCTCTCTCTCTCCAAGCGACGGCGGGCCGCACAAAATCCAACGCTCGCGACCCCCCGACGCGGTCAATAATCACTTGAAATGCAAAACAAACACGCTCAGCACCAAATGTGTGCAGGACGCCACTTGGTCCACGTACCTTCCCTTCCCTTATAATCTCCCCCAGCGACACCAATATCCTCTCCTCTCTAAGTGTGAATATCAAATCCACAACATCGAGGAGCCCACGTGTCAATTTTTGATCGACGCCAACGACTACAATTCTATTCGTTTATTTGAGTTGTCTGCCACCGACTGTTTTGTAGGTTTTTGGACAGTACTTACCGTGTATTCCTAATTTCTAGAAAATCCATATAACCGGCTCTCTCTCTCTTCTGATTGTGTCTTTAGTTACTATCGCCTTCCTTCCTCTTCCACGCTTCCCAAGTGTCCTCCCCCCCACTACTATTCACTCCAGCATTCCCTTTACTTTCAATACATTCCCTCCATCCATCCGTCTCCTCTTCTGCCTCCTCCAAACGTCAGCTATCAGCTTCCTCTCCTCCCCAACACCACATCCAACACCACATCGTTTGTCATTCTAGCCACAGCATCTCACCTTTCTCCATCCTTCTCCACATCTCAAACACCCCTAGTATGAGTACATCCTTACTTCTTAATGACCGAGTCTCCGCCAAATACAGCGCCACGCTCCAAAGTAGAGTTTTCACCAGTCTTTTTTTTACGTCTCTACTCAGGCCACCCATCCCAACCCCACATCTATTCCCCCCTCTTTGAGAAAAATCCTTTGGTGAGGGAAATGATACATCTTTCGGTGGCGGCATTTAAAATTTGGGATTTGTTTGTAACTCATCATCCAAAACAATAATGCCTGCGAAGTCGAGTTATTTCACTCATCCCCTGAATGAACACCACAGAATAAAGGAAACACATGGACGCCGATTCATTATGAAAAACCAATTATTAGAATGTTTCGGATCAATAAGCACCACGGAGGAATATAAACGCCGCACATCTCAACGTGCCAAGGCGGAATCCGAAGTGCAAAAACGGTCGCGGTGATATTCAGACTTCGCGTCCTCCAAAACCAATTACCTTTCAACCGATTCTTCTCCCTCCATCGCAGGAATGGGAGAAGTATAGTAAACGGATTGCGGGTCATCCAACGAAGGCAGAGCCGGACACATCGAAAGGACATTTCAGAATATCGGCAAAACCAGAGAGGAGCACGACATTCCCATCGCGTAAACATAACGTTTCCGTCAATTTCGTCGTTTTTTTATCACGTGAACTACGCCATCCGTTAAAATGGCCATCCGCCATCCGTCGCATATTATGCCCTTAGTCTCCGTTGAAGACTATGAAATCGCCATAAATGTATATATAATGAAATTTCTTTTCCTTAAAGACATATTATTCATCATTAAAAAAATTTAAAAAAAACAGCGGCGGTATTTCACGGAAGACGGTTTTCTGTTGTTTCCAGGGCAAAGAAAAGTCTATAATTTGGGGAAGGGATCACTCTTTTGTGATTCACGTTGATGCCGAGGTAAAATGGTCGCACGGACGTTAACTATGAAATGAAAGGTCGGCAGAGAAATGAAGAGGCCCACTAAGAAGCATTAAAACGACCACGACGCTCCTGGAGACAAGAGACTTTTTTAAACAAATTTATCTTGATAAATTGACCTCAACAGGGCACGATAAAAGTTCACAGGGGCTAAATACAAATCACAAGTCACACCTCCTCCGCACGAGTGAAGAAAACATTCGATCGAGCTCTTACAAGCTTGCTGCATTCACTAATGTCCTTCCAGACGGGTCGACGAATAGCGATCCCGCACGCCTCTTCAGAGGCCATGGACGTCTTCATGAAATACCAGCATAATTAACAGCTTCTTGCTCCTCCATTCATGACATTATTCAAGCCATCGCGCAGGGCAGGGCATTAGTTTCAGTCCAGTGATCCGTTCGAAATGGATTTCCACATCACCGCTTTGGTTTCCGGTCGACGACGCAAGTTTCTAAAAGCTGGGATCGCAGAGCAGCACCGTGCGTATGCGAGGACACGTGACCCAGGTCGGCACGATTGTGACCCGGATGGAATGGTTATCCTCTTCCCACTAAGGAATCTCGTGAGTGCAGAGACAACGATCTCCTCAAAAAGCCCAAACGTCTGCAATTCCACGAAAAAAACCATTCAGCGATCGCATACCGCGCGCAGCAAAAAGCCTCCCGCTGGTCGAGGCGAGCGGTGTTCTCGCTGGGCGTCATTATGAACGGACGAATCATCCGCAAGAACCTCGGAGGTCAGTCATCCGGAGAGGACGACGATACGACAGCGAATGATCGCTCGGTGTGACCGAACGATAAAGTGGACGATAATCAATCACAACGGAGGCCGACCGACACGAATGAGGAGGCCCCGGATGGAGGAGGAAGGCCATCAACCCGGAGGAAGATTACAACCCTCGTCATCCCATTCCTTCGCCCCAAACCACCCCAACCACCCAACAACCACCCCACGTGACACATACCTCCCCGATCCACCTCAAGAAATCATCAATCTGCGAACTCGCACGCCCGAGATGTCACCAACTTTTTCCAGATATTTATATCTAATGTATGTACAACCACCATCGGCACAATTCCTGGGATCGCCGTATATAACTCTCGCGGGTCCATCGCAAAACCATTCCGATCGCAGGTTAACGCGCGGAGTCGCGAAAAAGAATGGCGAGAGAGGAGAGAGAGAATGTGCTAAAAGGGAGGGGAATGGGAGGGGGAGGGGAGGGAATGGGAGGGGGAGGGGAGGGAATGGGAAGGGGGGGGGTCTCCCTTCCCCAGCAGGATCCTCGAGAGGAGGGGAGGGGAGGGGGAGGAGGGGGAATTGAGGGGAGGGGTGCGCGACTGCGGAGGCGCGGCAGGGGAAGGGTGAGAGCGGACGGCGGCGAGGCTCGCGCGCGCACCACAAGGGCCGAGGCGGAGTGCAGGAGAGGAGCAGAGGAGCCGCGCCGCCGCCGCCGCACGCGAGACACACTCGACCAGAGAGGAAAACAAAACAGTCGCGCGCAGCGACGGTGAGCGTCGCGTGTGCACCCCGGGCGACAGAGCACCCGATCCGATTCCTCCCGTCGTCTCTTCTTCCTCCTCCTCCTTCTTCTTCTCCGAGCCGCGCCTCTTCCGGCGAAGGAGCCTCGCGAGGCGGCGAAGAGGACCCGAAAGGAAGGAAGGAGAGGGGAGAGAGAGAGAGAGGAAATGGCAGACGAGGAGGAAGAGAGCAGCGCCGAAGAAGACGAGGTGAGTGGAGTGAGGGGGAGGGCGGCGGATATGCTTCTTATTTCCCCTCTCCCTCCCTCCTCTCCTTCTACCCACCTCCGCTCCTTTGTTCAAGTTATCTCCTCCTCCTCCTTCCTTCCTTCGTTTCCCAAGTGACCGCGAGGTCGCACTCTCCCTTCCGTCGATGCTTCGCGCGCGCGACCATCACCCCAGACTTGCTCCGCGATTCGAGCGGTGCCCCTCCCTCCCTCCATTCGGCCGATGATTCGCACGCTCCCACCCCCCAGAATTGCTCCTTTTCGCGATGCTTCTCCATTGCACGATCCTCGATGAGAGAGTTCAAATGACCGCGCCAAACGCACACGACGGCTCCCTCTTCCTTCCACCCACTCGCCCGCTAAACAAGTGACGAACACCACTGCATTCACAACCCAACCATACCGCTCTCACCTTCCGATGGGTTGGTTCCTCTGCGCTCCTCTGCGGCCTCGCTTACCCTCTCTGCGACGAACGCCGATGTCTCTGAAGAGGAGAAGGAGATCGCGCAGGAAGATTCACACTCACAGCGGTCGACTAGCGGGCGACCTACTAGTCAGTTGTTTTTCCCCCAGTCTACTCGCCAAACCCGCGGAGGCTGGTATTATCGAATAGCAAGTTTTTCCGAGTCTCGCACTGTTTTTGAGGATATAATATGAACTGACCTCGTGATGCACGTCAGAAACGACGAGATTAAAGGGACGAACGGTCGTCTTCTCGAGATGTGTTTAAGATTAGATTTTTTCAGCAAAGGATTAACCAACAAAAACCACGTAAACACTTCAACGTGTGAGCGCCGAAATATAATTAAGAGAACAGCTGCGCATCGCATTCGACTCCATTCTCCGTTCCTTTTCTAAACATGCCTCTCCTTCCACGGTAGCTGGTGCACTGACGCCCCACATCACGAGCTCACGGGCGAATAAAGATCATTTCTTCTAGACACCTCCCTCACCTTTCCCCTCGCCCAATCAGACTTCTCACAAGATCTCTTTCCCGTCGATGCAAACCAGGTGGGTCACCAACCAGATAGCGAGAAAAAAAGGCACCCCATTGTGGCACGTTGCTCAGTACCGATAACTGTTCACCGTTCCGCCACTTAAAGACCACGGTATATTTGATGGGGAAAAGCGAAGATCGAACCGCGTCCCGCGCAAAACCTCGACCCGCAGGTTATTGCTCCGACACTTGCGTGAGAGAGGGAGTTGAGATCATCCGGAGGGCGAATGCGTGGTCGCCTTGGGAGACGAGTCATCATCACTCATCGTCCGTCCAATGTCTTCGTCGTCGTCGGTGGCGGCGGCGGCAAATGCGATATCGCATACATACGATATATGCGATATGGCCACTGGTGATAAAGGTGGAAGAGGGGAAGAGACGGAGGAGGGGGAGAAGAAGCCGCGGATACGAACAGCGAATAAATGAGGGAATAAACGGGCGAATACTGTGGGACAACGAAAGCACTCACCGCGACACCGATGGCGCTCGAAATGAACCAATAATAACGCGTCGGCAACGGACTGCGGTGTCGGCGATCGCGGCGCGGAACTAGAGGCGAGCGGACAGAGAGGGAAGAGATTCAAAAGGCAAAGGAGAAAAATAGAATCGAAAAATGTAGTGAGGAGAAGGGCTGATGTGGGGGTGAGTCGGAGAATGAGAGCGGGCGAGGGAATGAATGGGTGGAGTGAATGAGAGAGTGGAATGGAAGGATGGACGGAAGGATGAGGACAGGAGGAAGCGCACCTGGTCTCGGAATCAGGACGGCGTCCAGAAATAAAAAAAAATATACTCGAGGACTCGAAAGGGGGCGCGTGTCGCGAGTTTGGAAGAAAAAAGAATAAAATGGAGGCCGATTCATTCTCCATCACTTCGCACGAAGAGGTTTCTCCGCCACGGCGAACAATGTGCCCCGAGTCAACCTTCGGCCTTTAACGCGTTCGCCAAATTTCTCATCTCGTCACCGCAGGCGATACGATCACGTCGGAAAGCAAGGCGTATGAATGGTAACGATTTCATACAATGACGCTTCGATAATAAAGAAGCGACATCGAAGTCGTTCGATAACAGAGGATCGCCAAGCGGCGAGCACTCTCTCTCTCTCTCCTTCACTTTCTCGAGAGAGGGAGAGAGGAAGTCGCTCCTGGAGGCAGACAGACACGTCGGCCGATGGCGGAAGTGGACGCGATTGGAGACGGTCGGATGGGAGGGCGTGGGTGTGAGGGAGGGATGAAACGTCACAATGGGAATGAGGGAGGCCTCGATACGGATCAAGGTTAGGGCCGGCCCCCCTCCCCTCGAGCGAGCCACTCACTCTCCCCAACCAACCAACCCTCCACCCCCGACCGCCCCCCACCTACCGACCACCTCCTCAACCTCCTCCACCCCCGACCGACCACCTCCGTATCCACTATTGCTTCACGTCCTAAGCCACGAGAGAAATTGCAAACTGAAATCAATCGACGAAACGAACAGCGGGAAACGCTCAAGAGGACAGAACCGATGGCTCAAGACTGGATGTGAAGACAAATCATCTCCCATGATTGTTATTTTTTGTCTTTACCATGGCAATTGTAAAGAGCAGTGAAGTGACATCTTAGATACTTAGGCACAGAGGTCCAGGGCAGAGAATGTGACGATCGCACGGCTCCCTCGAGCATCTCTCAAAGGACACTCAACATTGGATCGCTCGAGCACCACGGGTGTCCACTCGACAAGGGGCCAAGGGCGCCTGGTGCAATCGAGCTTCCACTCCCTACCAACCGTGGAATTCGATTGACTCACGCGGAAATGGTGCTTTACTTCCGTATTTAACGGGCAATGGCATCCGTTTGAAGGGATGGGAATAATTCTAAAGGGCCAAACACCACAGCACACCAGCTGTGGAGATGGATGGGAGCGAGGCGGCGCCCGGGACATTCGGGAGCGTTTCTAGGTCGTCCGTGCCTCCGGGTGTGGAGGGTGGGTGGAGGAGGGAGGGAGAGGGAAGGAGAGAGAGTCAAGAGGGGAGAGAGGTCAAGGCCTCGAGGAACGCCAATGGAGGAGATTGTCTCGAGGAGTTGCCGGGTGCGGTGCTCGCGACAATCATAAATCATTCTCTGGAGGTTCTTGGACATCGTCCCTCTAGTGACTATTGAAAATGATTTGGAAATGTGATGACCTTCACGTGGAGAATGGCGGAGATTAGATGGGCGGAGTGAATAAACTATGGAGAAAACTAACTAACTGAGTCGGAGAGAAAAGATATACCTTTGAGATCTCTCGGAGAAATAAGAGACGAACTCATGCAATGCATTGTCGCAGAAAACGGGCACTTGAAGACAACAATGGGAGGATAGGAGACCGAGAGGAAGGCCGATGACGTCATCCAAGTGATAAATTTAAGGCGGAGTGTTTACATGCAGAGATTCGAAGGAATGGATCGGTTAAGTGACCGGAGAGTGGACTTAAGGGCTGTGAAAAAAAAACAATTCTCGGATAGCTGCGCGAAATGATCAAATCATTCATATAGACTGAGAAACGTGTCCAGGTGAATACACATATTTAAATGTGAATTTCAAGCGATTTTGATATCTTTAGCGGGTCTCTTCTGGACTGTTAACGCGAGGACAGTTCCTCAGTTTTGTACGTTTCTCTTGTTCGCATACGTGAATGCTGTATGCAAAGGAGAGAGAGAGACGTTCGAGATTTCTTTCCTCGACACGTACGGTTGGGCGAGATCGGAACCCTATTCAACATAGCTTTGGCCGCCGGAGCAGAAGCAACATCTTCCTCACGGAAAGTATATACCAAACTGGTTCGAATACCAGCAGACGGTGATCTTCTACGGAAGAATCCGAGAACATATTTCATTCGAGTAAGGGTAGAGCAATTCAAAGACTGCACTCGTCCGCAAAGCTGTGAAATTGGCGTTGGCGTCTATCGTGGAAAATGGTCAATGCGGCCAACGTCGGGATTCTGCACGCCGACCCACATTCCCCTCTCGGACGTATGCCTCCCGACAGATAATCCGACACTTCCAATCGACGCTTAAAATGGTGCGAGACAACAGGGCCCGAATGCACGATCGTGGGTGGTCGTCGCCCATTGCCTTCCCACGATCGTCACCATGCACGGAGACCGGGAAAAAGGAATAACGGAGTGATCGAGTCGCTTTTGCATTCGCCAAAGGACACTAAATTCTGCATTCCGCTGTGCGGTGAGTGACTACGGGGATGGACGGGTCGCTCTTTTTTTCCAGTGGAAGTTCGGAGCGAGTAAGAAAGTGAAACAGCGTGAATAGCCACGGGAGGGATTCCGATGAGACTCCACCGATATTTGAACCTTGGAGCCAGCGGCAAGAGGCTGCTGAACGAGCCGCTACAACTCAAAAGAGTCCTCAAAAAATTATGCACATTGACCAAATTTCCCCGTGTTTGCTCTAAGAGAAAAAAGGAGAGAGTCTGCGATTCCTGGCACGAGACAGGCGAGGCGCCGCCTTTACCATCCCTCTGCCCCTCTCTGTCCCTCCCTATCCCCCCGGGGAAAGAGGGAAGCAGAGGGAGGGAAAGGGAGAGGCGCCTCTTCGTGGCACAAGCCACGGCGCGCGCGGGAAGGAAAAGTGACGCCGAAGGAAAAGGGAAGGCGCTGGCCGATCTCTATTGGCCGATCTCGCGGGTCATGCCTTGGGGAGTGTTTGTTCCTATAAACCCCCCGCCGATTCCAATGGATTCGTAGTACACTGGGTAGCTTGGTGGCCTGAGCATTGGACGCGAAATCCAAAGGTCCGCAGTTCGATTCCCGGTCCGGTCGAATTTTTTCTGCTTGGAATCGGCCATCTTTAGATCTTCACACCACCGTTGTGTCTGTTGATTTTGTGTGTTCCTATCCACTTTCTTTCTACCTTTCTGTATAAGCATTTATATGTATATATATCATTATTATTTATATGCTCTATGCTATATGCTATATATATATATATATATAGCATATAGCATATATATATATATATATGCTATATATATATATATATATATATAGCACACATATATATATATATATATACTATATATATACAATATATATACTATATATTATATATATATATATATATATATATATATATATATATATATATATATATATATATATATATATATATATATATATATATATATATATATATATATATATACTTACTCTATGGTGTGAGCGAATGCTAAGACGACGACGCTTTTAACAATGAACATAAGTGGAGAGGGGGAAGATACGGAGAGGAGCGATTGTTGGAGAAAGAGGAGGGAGGGAGGGGGGAGAAGAGACTGCGAAAATTGCTTCGGAGTTTGTCGTAATTTTTCCGCCTTTTCTGTTGCAGCAAAAATTAGCGCTCAGGGAGAAGGAGATTTTTCAAGAGCATCAATCATCATTTCTCTCTCTCTCGTTTCCCGGCAACCCTTCCCGCCATCTTGTGACCCCTGAGTGATCTGGATAGGCTGTCGAAGCAATGGACGAAGCGAGGGAAGGGAGAACATGGAAAGGCGGAGTGTGGAGCGCTTTGTTCGGGTTAAACGATAAACATAAAAGAGGAGGAGAGGAGGGAAAACTGGCGACGGGGATTCAACATAGTGAGTGAGTGAGTGAGTGAACTGACAAAAGTGTACCCCCGAGTCCGGTAATGAGGGAACGAAGAAGAGGGTTCTTCTTCCGTCTTGGTTCCGCCGAGAAATATCGCGCGAAATACAGTAATTTTGTTACAAGTGTAGCACTTTGGATGAAACTGGTCTCCGGACAAAATATATGCGGCTTAGCCAGCAAAATCTGAGAGAAATGATGGCCAAACCCCTGAATAAAAATATCGAAAAAAGTTCAGCGAAAAGAGTGAAATTGGGTGGAGCGTATTAATTGTCATCCCCTTTGGTGGCTGGACCCAGGGGACAGAGGACGAGAAGAGGTGAAGAAGACGTGGGAATGGAGGAAGGAAGGAGACGGAGGGAAACGAAGGACGCGAAGGAAGAAGTCGTGTACGCGGTGAGGGAAGCCAGTTAGTTGCACGAGGAGGACATCATGAAGAGGATTAGCGTGTGATGAATACGGATTGCCATGCCACTTGAGACTGCTTCGAACCAAGAAGAAGAGAAGAACGCGCATTTTGGATCCAATGAAGAGAGTTTGACAGAGTGGTGAACTGAAGAGAGGGACATCTTTTAAGGAGGTCGTGCACCCATAGCGAAGGTAATGGCGGAGTGGCGAGGATCCATTAAAAAATTCAAAATAATCTGTCCACGACCAAATGATGTTTTAAATCCAATGGACTGGCCTCGCTTTTGGAAGTGCATACGGACAAATGAGCCTAAACCAGTCCTCAAATCTTTGGAGCGATTAATTACAAGATTTCACCGAGGAAAAAAACCATTCGCCTTCGCCGGGATTCGAACCCAGATTCCTCGATTTCCGGTCGAGTGCTTCAGTTCCTTCCGCATCTGGCAGGCCAATGATGTTTCGATACCTTAAAAGGGCACGGCAAGAAGACACGATCTGCCGAGGTCACGACAGGACGTGGAGATGCGCAATGCGCAAAGACACCTAATCCGTTCCTCTCGCACTATTGGACTCACTTATGTCCACAATCGGTCACAACGGACCGAGTGAAATAACTCGATGAGGACGGATTATCCTTACAAAGAGAGTCCAAAGAGACAGAGGAATGCCGGAGGAAGAGGAAACCCGAATTAGACCCGAAGCGCGTAATTGCGCACGATTGATGAGGAAGTCGAAGGATGAAGAAGAGAGACGTTATATATACCCACAGGGACAAACAACGCGATCGCGTGTCAAGTTATTTACCAAAAAAGCTTCTCCTTCCGGCGCGACGGGACATTTTATCATTTCCGAGCCTCCCGCTGTGTAATTCAGAGCATATCCACTCTCACTTTCTCACGCCACACTCGAGGAAAATTATTTTGTGGAGGACGGAAGGAATTCGTATAAAAGAAACCGACACGAGGAAGAGAGAGCAGAGAAAAGAGGGAGAGAGAGAGAGAGAGAGAGTCGAGAAGAGCGAATTAAGTCGAAGCGGAGGTGCTCTTAGCGAAGGTGGACGTGGGGGGGGGGGATAAAGAGAGTGCAACTGGGAGGAGTGAGGTGGTTGGGAGGAGAGGGGGGCAATTGCCCCCATTTGCTGTCCCTGGAAGGAGAAAGGGATTAACGGGGGGGAGGGGGGGGGAGGGCGAGAATTTTAAGAAGAGGGGCGAGCGGTCGATCTCACGATTAACAATTATTCGCTCTCGTAACTTCTTCTACGAATAGGCTCCGATATAGAACACCATTTCATATGCACTCACTCGTGCAATGTCCGCACACCCAGTGAGTACAAACAGTGCCTTAAAGGCCTCCATGAGATTCACAGCAGGAAGAGGACGCCCGGGTAGATTAATTGGTCAATGCACTCGGCGCGAAATCGAGGGATCTAGGTTCGATTCCCAGAGCAATCGAAAGATTTTTCTACCGTGAATTTCACACAAACGAATAACTATGTCATTTTTATCCTTAAACTAATGGAATCAAAAGCCACTAATCGTGTTTCGCACACATTGTTACACCTGCATTCCAAAGGTTAAGAATGATTGATTATAATTGGTTTTAATTAAAAGTCTTTTCAAAAATTTCTCCCGGAAAAATCCCTTTTCCGTCTATTTGGATGTAAATGAATCCATGGTCTTATCGAGAAAATATAAATAAATGTCAAGAAGTGAGTATTGTGGTTATAAATATTTTTTATTTTTATAGGATATGAAGATTATTCTGAAGTTATGTGATGCACATTTGAAAAAATGATGTTGAAGTTGAGACAAAGATAAATTGCAATCGAAAAAGGTTGATTATTTGATTCAATACAATTATTATCTGCGAATGGAAGAGTTCTTCAAACTTTAATTCGCCTAAACGCCCATACCTTCCCTCCACTAACTTCATCACCTGTCTGGAAGAACAAACATCAACAAAAAAAAAGGCATCTTCTCTTTCAACGAGCAAGTGCTGCCAGGTACAGGCACTGCCGTGGGGGCACATGCACCTTTTTACGCCAACTTATTCATTGGCCACCCAGAAACCACTTTACTAGAGAGCCTCGAACCTCTCTTCTGGGCTCGTTATATTGACGACACATTTGTTCTTTGGTCTCACGGACGTGACTTTTTTCCTTATTTTATTTCTACTTTAAACTCTTTACTCTCTGTTTCCTTCACACCTTCTATTTCTGATTCCTCAAACACTTTCCTGGCGATAATTATCCAAATTTAAGACAGTTTATTTATCTCATCAGTCCACAAAAGAACCTAACGAACCCCGACCAATACGTCCACTCGAACAGCCGTCACCCGTCCCACACCGAGCGCACTCCATCCCCTCCAATCGCTATTCTATCGCACGCCCTCAACAACAACACCCCTTTCAAGAATACACCGATAGTCTTCATCAGCAGCCCCCAACCAGAGACTTCCATTTGATGAAATCCTGCTTCATCTCCACTGCCGAGTAGGTATACATTCCCCAAAATAAGACACACCAACGGCACCAATTCAACCTTGTCACAACATTCATCCCTGGATCACATAACATCAAGAACATACCAGAAGACATTTATCCCACCATAAAAAAACAATAACTCATCTTCCCACATTATCCTTTTGAAAATACAGGA
This sequence comes from Ceriagrion tenellum, assembly GCA_963169105.1. Lineage (NCBI taxonomy): Eukaryota > Metazoa > Arthropoda > Insecta > Odonata > Coenagrionidae > Ceriagrion > Ceriagrion tenellum. The sequence continues at coordinate 116,718,228 of OY720644.1, forward strand.
TGTGCCGTAAACGACCCTTTTCGCACACTATTGCTCTCAAATTTTAAACTCTGTATAGAAGAATAGAGTTTTCTTGCGTTCTCTGAAATTTTATTCAAATCAGTAAATCGATATTTATTGAGGAAAAAATAAAACAATAAATATATGTATACAATCATAACACCTGGGAGTATGATTTGACTAGAAATAGCACGATACATATTTTATGGAATTTGTTCCATGTTGCTCGTGATAAAAGAACAAAACTATCGGGAATCGGTACCTTTCCCTGAGGAATGCACGCACGGTCGCACACTATGCACTTCCGTCTTCTGGTCCAATCACTCACTATTAAATGCGCAACGTGACCTGTCATTTCCGCGTTTCGTATTCGGCTGGAGTGATTCAAAGAACTGAGCATCTTAGCTCTCACACTTTTCGTCCGTAACAAGATTTTGCTCGTATTCACAGGAAAATAAATCCCAATAATATGTTGAAATTTTGCATTTCTTTCTGAAATGCAAAACAGCAAAACTGATGGTCTTGGAGACCTCTCTCGTCCGTGGCTTTCATATGAATCTGCCGGAAGATATGAAAAACAGCTTTGGCTTTGCGCGGACGATCAGCTTGCAGCCATGTCGGCCGTAATGAGGAATAATTTATTCGTCGATGTAAATACAACTCATTCATACATTTCATAGATATCTGTCATTTAGATTTGCTATCAGAGATTTTAAACGCTTTTTCACCCAGCATCAACTTTTCTTTGGTACATGCGAGTAGAAAAGTCAACAACTTTTCAAAATGATCCCTGAATATGGAGTGCTTTGCCATTGAGCTATTTCATTGCATTCGACCGCGGTCTCTCAAAACATTCGGAAAGGAGGACTAATGATCTCTTAACACTTCGATTTACAATATATGCCCACATTTCATCAAATGAGTTTTAGCGACGACTAATTTTTCGTAAGATTTGAGTGATTTATGGTAAATTTTATGATTGTATTTAGAATTTTTCTGGTCAAAATATTACGATTAAATCGAGCGAATGAATACTATTTTAAGATAACGACCGCGTCTTTACGGCAAATTTAAACACTTAGATAAGTGTTACAGGGATGGATATCAGACACTTCTTCCCTTGGAGTCTTGGGTTATTTTAATGAGTCTCGTCGCAAGACGAGGCTGACCGCATTCCTCGCGTTTCTCATCGTTTTCATTACAGCTCACACTATTTATAAAAATCTCTAACTAAATTTATCATCACCAGGATTTTTCACCGATTGTGATTGCCACGATCATTCATCAGTAACCGCTATCGACGTCTGCAGGACAAGTGTAAACATCTTCACCACCTGAAAGAGGTGTTTGGTATTCATCAAATTCGTCATCCGGTAACTGTACAATTGACTCTCCTGTGGTTATGAAATCAAATTTCAAGCATCACTTCAGAATGATAACTCCCACTTCGAACACCCGTGGAGGCGTCCAGTGGTATTCAATGCGAATAAAAGCGTACCTGGGGAGCTACGGACCGCAAATTTGTACAGAGCCCTGAGTAAAATGGTGACTTGAATCTATTTGCGTCAGTGTTTCTCCTTCTTCTCTCCTGGAAGGCGAGGTCTTCAAAGGCCAAAGGCGAACGTTTTCTCCTCTTCCTCCTCTCCTTCTGGAGGATTCTTCTTCTCCAGAGAAGGAGAAGAAACGTAGTCGTAAAAACAACGACGCGACGGAATCTCGGAAGAAGAAAAAATGGAAAGAATAGCTGCTCGCCGCGGAAATCTTTATTTTGGAAACCCACGGAAACAGAAATATATTTGTGTTGAAAAAGTTTCACGAAAATCTTTCAAATACGTATCCAGGAATAAAAATGCTCAGTTTGACGAGAGTGATGATACGGGAAAATTGCACCTTGCGGATTTGTGCCGGCGGGCTCGCTACCCATCCCCCCAATCGTCACTTTCTCTCTTGAAAAAAGCAGTAATTCTTCTCCAAAATCATCACACCAATGCCACACCTACACTGTCGTATGCGTAAACATAAAATCTTCAGATACAGTAAAATATCTTGGAATTACTTTAACTTTTGATATATAGTGGGGATTACACATACAGAACATATGCGGCACAGCATTAAAGAAACTAGGTTTTGTTAAGCGTTTGATAGAAAGGTCCTCAGATGAAAAATTTAAAGAGAGATGCTACTTCGCTCTGGTTAGGCCACACCTCGAATACGCCTCGAGCATTTGGGACCCTAAGTCATAAAGATTTAACCAAAAAAATTAATGAAATATAGAGGAAAGCAGGGCGCTTCGTTAAAAACTGCTACGAGCGAACATTTAGTGTTTCACAACTTTTAGAGGGATTAAGGTGGGAGCCCCTAGAGACTCGGAGGCTACACGCTAGGCTTAGGCTGCTTAAGAAATTCAGAACTGTTGTGTTTCAGAGCGACACAGAGAATATTACCATGACGCCTCACTACATCTCTAGGCCAGATGCGACAAGGTAAGAGAGATACATTGCCGAACAGATAGGGACAAAAATTCGTCCTTTCCACGCACAATAAGCAACCACCATAAGAACAGAGCTCCACTAAATTCAATACCGTAATACAAATCGCCATTTCACCTCCCAAAACCTCGTACCTCACATTTTTAAATTGCTGGTGTCCCAACCCTCCCTGCCGCACCTCCCATACGGAGGCTCGCAGGTAGCATGTAGACGTAGATACTTTTATCCCGCGCGCTCCATTCCCACTTCGTCTTTACCTTTGCTCCAATTATCATTAATTAAGCACGATAAACTGAAAAAAACTGTTTCATATTAAGAAACCGTCCATCAGGAAAGTATCACGCAGTGTTTATATTATACTGAATTACCTAAATTTAGTGGCTTGTAGTAGTCGCAGTGACCAAGTGAATGGACACGATAGATACCAAATTTAGAACCCACACTCTTTAAAATGAGAGGGCTTCACAAAGAGTAAGTGCATTAAATAGTTATTTAAATACTAAGGCGATGCCATATATAGTCTACGGCAATGGCTATCCTCACATTTATTAATTATGTCTCGCGCAGTACAGCTTGAGGTCCACTCTTAACCTTTAGGACGGCTTCCACTAACATTTCAGCAGAAACACGCGGCGGGATTTGGAATTTGGTGCCGCGACTCTTCCTTGTCACTCGAAAATACCACTTATGAGACGAAAATATAAAAGGCACAAAAATGTCCATAAAAATCTGCGTAAAGTTATGAATAAAATACACGTATTATCGCAGTTTTTCACGTCATCACCTTTTGATACGATACAAGGAAAAAGCAAGTGAGCTCAAAGCTATTCAATCCCAATAATATGACTTTTTTTAAGGCTGGATTTTGACATGTTATAACTATGTGAAAAATATACATACTCATCCAACTCTTAACCCATTCCGCCTCAACCGATTACTTGCGGGAGCAAAGTGTCAAAGAATAGAACTCGTACATAAGGTGATATTATTAGACAACATTCCTATTTCACACGATTACTTTTCCCAGCACGTCATGGATCCGCACCATTACACTCCGATAGATTGTACAGAAACAATTTTTGAAGTAAAGTAACACCTCAAAATAGAACTTCAGTACGCCACACAATTTATCTCCACCAAAATATGGCTCACCATCACAGAGTTCCACGATATGAAATTTCAGAGCAAATGTAATATCAGATAAGGAGCATTAACTACATGAATAGAATAAAAACCTCAAGAAAAACTGTATTAAGAAGACCACGCATCTTCTTGGGAGACCACTGTAATAAAATATAACGGTAAATTTAATAAAAGCTCTATCTATACAGCGTTAATATGCTATAAGGAAAAAGAGGCTTTAGCTCATGACTAAAGCAAGTCTTTTTTCACACAAGCCGCAAAAATTGTAAAAAAAACAAATAAAACTGAGGGACAGCAGGAAAAATGGACGAGTACTCAAAGAGTAGGAGCCAAAAAGTGACCATTTTGAAGAGATCACCAAAATCCGCGTCTTATATTGGTTAAAAAAGCAGCCTCGTCCTAAAAAAGAACAAGAAAGTGTTTAAGCCTCAACAGCAGTGAGGCTCTGAAGCCGTATCTGCCATTACACTTTTTACTTTAATCACATTTCGAAATCTTCCGCATGTACGACATTAGTGTTTGCATGTAAATATACTACCCTGCGAGCCGCCGTAAGGGCGTGTGGCAGTGGTGTTAGGGCACCAGCCGTGTAAAGGTATTAAGGATAAGGTTATAGGGAGGTGAAGTGGTGAAGTGGTGTTATTGGAGTGTCTTGGGTTGAGTTGAGTTTTCATAATGGTCGCATAGGGAAGAACGAATTTTTGTACGCTTCAGTTCGAAAATGTACCTCTCCAATTTTATCACTTCTATCGGACCTAAATATGTAGTGCAGCGTCAAATTAATATTCTATGTATCACACTCGAACACACTCCAGCAATCTTAGCCAAGCGCACAGCCTCCGAGTCTCTCGGGGCTCTCACCTAAACTCTCAACCTAAAAGCCGTGAAACATTTCACGTCCACCCGCAGCAGTTTTAAACGAAGTGCGCAGCTTTCGTCTGAATTTTTCGTCTGAATTTCACAAATCAAATCTTTCCGTCCAAGGCCCCAAAAAATCGCGGGGCATTCGAATTGTGGCCCAACGAGAGCGAAGCTGCACCTCTCTCACGTTTCATCCGAGGACCTCCATCCTATTGTTCGTACGTAGGAGAGAGAAATCCTCGTTTCTCTTCGTCGCCGCCCAGATGGCGCAATGTTTAAAGTTTTCCCCGTAGCAGAGAAGTGGTTTGATTTCGCCGTTAATTCCCGACCCGAGATCGAATCCAAAGGGCGATAGGGGAGTGTCATGGGAAGGGGAGGGGAGGGGAGGGACCCCTACATCCTCCCACCGTCGCGTCGCACAGGGGTCTACTAGAGGAGAGGGGACGGACTGACTCTCTTCCCTCACCATATCTCTCCCTCCCTCCCTCTCTCTCTCTCTCTCTCTCGCATCATCATCATCTTTCCCGGGGCTCTCGCTCGTGCCCGGAGCGTGCGTGCTTGCGCGCGGTGCGGTGCGGTGCCCGCTCTCTGCGCCCAGGCCAGCCGTGTTGGTGGTGGTGTTGGGACGACCTCCGGCCGCTCCACTCCCTTCCCCTCCACCCCCCAGACCCTGGATTCCGACCGGATCACTCCTCACGAGTGTCGCCACCCGAAGCCTTCCCTTTATCGCACTACTTAACTATAACACAGTCTCTCTCTCACTTTAATAACGATTCCCAGACTGGAATTCGCGTTCCGTTCGATGCCACTTGATCAAGGTGGGAGCGAACATCGGTGCGTTGAGCTAAATATGTCATAATGCTCGTATTGTAAGTAAATATGTTATGATGTTAGTATGCTATATATGATATAAATAAGGGGATTACGTAACAAAAACTTAGAGTTCGATGCTCACTAAATCGTTCAAATGTCCTCTAAATATTTGCCGCTCCCTTAGCCTTCTCGACGACTTGCATGCGATAACGACCCCACCGTAAGTAATATTTTCTAGAATTCACCAAACGTCGGTAGGAAACGACGCGTCGTGAAGACGTCGCGACGGCTTCTTCTCAGAGCGTCTCTTGGATGAGAGAAAAACCTCCGCGCTTCCATCAAATCGATAGGGTTTAGCTTCATCTAATCGGTAGATAATCGCAGCCTCCACGCGATGCACTTCAAAGTATATATTTTTCATCGCTATCGACCGTAATTTTGCCAAGGAAAAAGCACCGTCCCACGAAATTCGTTATTCGCGTTTATTTCCGTCTTCGATACTCTAACGACTCGCTCTCATTGAGTCATGGATAATCGATTCCATTGACTCAATTCCAATCGAACAGACACATGATTTTTGACACACCGAAGGCGGAAACGCTAGTTTAGGCCAAAGATTGAGTTGAGCTAGGTGTTTATAGTATTTGAATGAAACCAACCAGTAGTAGATGTCATATGCTGAATGAAAAATTACTGCCGATAACGGAAGAACTTTAAGCCGGCAGTCTGAACAACAAATCTTCCGGAAGATGTTCGGTCGAATAATTTTTTGGTCGAAAGTAAGAGTTATTATAATAAATTTTATTTTTCCGAGAGCATGGGACAAAAATTAGAATATAATACAACGGTATTGATGATTCCTCTGATTCAGAACAAATTCATGATAAATTCAATGAGTTTATTCGCTATTCGCTAGAAAAGCTATGTGCTCTTAACCGCGGTCAACTGCATCCGCAGCAACACAGTAGGTACCCTCCGCCGTCGCTGGCTATCGATCAGTGCAAACCGTTTCACTAATAAAAAGTCGTCAAAATATCAGCACTTGGCTGTTAACTATTAATAACCTCTGTTGCAAAAGATGAAAGAGAGGCCAATCACAAAAGTATCAAATTTCACCTCGTCAAAGCACCGATTGCTTAGAAAAATTGCTTGCTGTTCGATGAAAACAAAAACTTTTTTTTCTACTAAAGGGAAAAGTATGAGTAATGTCCTCTGTAAGTAATATCTTTCCTTCTCAGTAGAACTCTCAAGACCTGTAACAACTTCATATTTTAAATCTAGGGAAGATAATTTTCCGCGTTTTTAACTGAAAAATGGCTGGAAATTTGAAGTTTGTCTTAAGGAGGTTGGTTCGCGATTGAGTGAGTCATAATTCTAGCGGCATCCCGATTGTATTAGTTATGTACATGAGCCTTTAAAAGACTACTGCTTTAATTTGTAATATGTCTAATTTAGAAGAAAGCCTAAATATCGCATTAAAAATGAATATTATGAAGACCAGTCTACGAAAAGATTTTTTAATTGAATGCCGAGAATGGAGTCGTGCAGCGATAATGCCTAAATAAGTAATTAGAATTATGAAACCTTTCCAACAATATATATCACCAGAAATGCCTATCTAAAAATTCATGTGATTGTTATATTTGAATATTTTCTCAAGTAAACCCTACATTTACATTTATTTCAAGGTTAATTAATTTCTAAAAACTTTGGCAAAGTTGTACTGAACTTTGCTGATGTCCTTTAGTGACTGGTGTTTGATGTGCTTAAGTGCTTAAGTGCTTTCCTACTTTGAACACATTGAATAAGTCCTTTTTAGAAGTTCTCATACTACATAATAGTCCTTTACAGGACTAAATTGATCAGTGAATGGTGTTATTGTGGAGATCAGTACTTTAACGCACTTTATACATTGTTATTGAATAATTTAATTGCTGCTACACAGTCCTTAATTCCAACCTAGCGGTGGATGAGAGCAAAGGTAGCGGGTTGTGAAGTGGAAGGTGTGAGGTTCGATTCTCTAAGGTGGATTATATTTTTCTTCTTTTTATCCATTTTTTTAACTAACATCTTTAAAAAATTTTGTTTTTATCATCGTAACTCGCTTTAAAAATATTTTCCCCCAAAAAAGATAAAAATTGACCGTTTGAACGAACTTTTCGTTGCCTACAAAAAATTGAATGTCAGAATTTCGATCAGATTGACCGTTCAGAAGCTAGAGCTCAAAATTGTGAGAAATGGTACGGAAAAAAGAGTAAAGGAAGTAATTTATGTAGATGATGGGCTAGTGACACTAAAAATAGGAATGTTACCTAAGGTTATAATTCAAGTATATATGCCTACTTCTGCCAATGATGATGAACATACATGAATTCAAAATCACATAGGTACACATTAGGATTTAAAAACAACTAGTTTGTATTATTCATATTTGTCACGGTTTGTAATATTTATGATTACAAGCGTACATTAAGGCTGTAAGTTCCACATTTATCAGTCGTTTATAAGTGATGTTAATTATTAGTATGCGACAACCAAATGTTTTCGGAATATTTACCGGGCCTGTTTGGGTTATATGAAGCCCTTCGTTTTTTGACCGATGTTTGTCTCTTGATCGAGGTGGTACTATATTTTCAAACGAACAATTTACAGCTTCTGAAACGTGCCTCTCTGTTTGAATTCCCACGGTATGTGTAAGTTCATTTCCAACGCTGCCACATGTGTGACCGACCCCAACGCCCCGATCAGCTTCACTACTGCGTTTCGGATAAAATTTCGATAATAATCATTTAATTTCTCAAAAACTAAGTCGGTGACCAACCGTCATTTTTGCACTAATAAATTTCTTAAATCCTTGTTTATGTCATATCCGTTTTATGCATAAATGGCTTGCGTTTCAACACCCTAAATATATATTTTATGTACCAAGGTTCCGCTCCTACTGTACTACGTAATGTAAATATAGCTATTTTCAAATGCGATAATTGGAAAAACCAGGACGGAAAGATGTATTTCCAATTGAGCCAATAGATAGAGGGCCTTTTATTCTACAATTCCTGCGAATATGAAGAAAATGACTAGGACTTTAGTTTTCGGACCAACCTCCTTAAAAGGCTAAAATAAAACGGTCGTTTTATCGTTCATGCACTGATATGAAAATGTTACCTGCTGTTCAAGTTACTCGCTGCTGCTCCATTTCTAATCATTCGCGTACTTCTCCCGAAATGATTCGCTTTGGAGTCGACTGCCAAAAATAATAACAAAAAAGTCACCTCTCTCATCACTTTCCCACAAAATAAAACCAATTATAATAAATAATGCGATTTTTTTCCGACTCGACAGCAAAAATAAAAACAAATTACTACTTATATTTTATTTATGCAATGAACATATTTAGCCAATCTAACTGCGAAGAGACGTAAATAGATCTGAATGTTGTGTCATCGGAATGACCAACTGTGGAAGTTAATCCGTGGAACTAGCATCAACTCGTACTTAAAAAACTACTGCCACGAAAAAACCACGGTTTCGTAACATTTGACGATTTTTTTAGGAAGGAACGGGAGAAAGATAGTCAGCGCCATTCAACGGAGAACCAAACGCTCTGGCCAATTTAGTTTTCTAAGGTTTCCGCCAGGGAGAGTTGTTTCATTTTCTCCGACATTTTGAAGTCCATCGTCACGAGCCAATGCTTCCAATGACGAGGACCACGTCGTCGGACATCGAAACGTTCGACAAAATCGAACCCGGACGGAAACCTGAGAAAACTCAATTCGACTGATTCGTCCGGGATACCACCATCCGGGATATCCGGGATATCTCATCGCCCAAGCAGGTCTAGTCTCCAGGGGAATTCAAGCAACCACGGAAATCAATTAAAAAGAGCTCTCTGAGGCGCTTAAAATAACGAGCAAGGGAAAAAGGGTTCAGAAGGGTCACAGGTCGCCTTCCGGGCAAGGGAAAGCGCTCGCTTCTTGGCAACCGCACTGGGATGAAGGCAAGCCTCGGATCGTCAAACGGAGGAAAACCAAGACTTCGTGAGAGAAGGTTGGTTCTTCGGCCGATGAAAGGCAACAGCAGAGGTACGAGCGTTTGTTATCTTAAGGTGCAAAATGAAATCCTAAACTAAAGAAAAACTGCGAAATGCTTTGAAGGCGTACGACAGTTAAAAAGGAACTTTTTGGGGAAACGTTCACACCTTGTCGATACTTTAATGAAGGTGGTGGATGGCGGTGGAAAAGTGGCGAAAGGCGAGCAGTGGTGCGGAACGGATATCTCTCGATGGCTCGAATGCATCAGGAGACGAGAAACAAGTGAGATGAAAGCTTAATATTTTATACATATTTTTACTTCAAATCGGGAAAAAGTTGTCAATTTCCTATAAAAGGCATCTTTTGAAACTGAAAGAGCAATTTTTCTTACATTATGCGTCATTCTCCACCAGTTGACCAATGGTATGGATCCCAGTGTCGTTGCATAACTCCGGACGAGTGCTGTAAAGGCTTTCTTCTGGGGCGAAAGGCATATCCGATGGACACATTTGATACCAAAGCTATCGAAGAGAAAGAAAAGACCAAAATTATCAATCTTCAAAGACAAACGGCCCAATTTGATGAAATGCAAAAAGTAGTCCATTCAAAAGGTCGGAATGGGAAAAAACAACTCCATACTTCATTCCTGAAGATTCCTTTCCAGTGCACTTTCCTTCACAATCACGTCTCACGCACAGGCAAGCAAGGTTCTTTACAAACTGCTACGAGCGAATATAATCGGCTATATTCATAGATTTCACCAAAAAGTAAAGGGAATAGCTTAGCCAGCTTCTAAGAACGCTTATTCATCCACTAAAAAATGGTATTCAAGGATGCTTTTCAGTAGGCTAGTAGGAGCTACTAACTTAGAACACTACTATCTCGACTGTCGAAGCGGAGTATATTATTTAAGGCAGCGGCTACTATGGAAACAAAAAACAACGCTTGGCAAATACCCGCTTCTTCATTCGTGAATTTAAATGGTAGGATTAATACGTTCCAATAAAGGATTTCAATAAGTAAAAATTAAAGTAAGTACCAAGCTTTGCTCGGTACACAGCATGAATTATTCATTTTTTAAATTAAATGGAAATTTAAATTCGGTAATACAATTTTATAATTTTATTACGTTTTATCATAATTTTGCACAATCTCATTAAGCCTTTGGGCATACTCGTTATCAGAAAAATTATAGATTGGCTATTTTATAAACATATGAACAAAAAAGCGAGACTGCGGACTCTGCCAAAGGAAGGTGACCGAAATAGTCCTCTGTGCATTTCCAAGTGGAAGTTTGGCTCTATTAATTCTTTGACAAACAGATTTATCGCAGATATGGGGGCTATCCCTATTGATATCTCGTACAAGGAAACCCTTTAATGCCAAAATTTGGGTAGATCGGATAACCTATTGCGACAAAATCATTACGTGCTGCATACGAATGTACAATTACTGCTCGCTTGATAGTGTAAGAAAAACACCCCGACGTCAGTAATACACCATCGTAGTAAATAGTGGTTCCATTATTAGGGTTGTTTACATAATAGCCCGTAGACAAAATAGCCTTTCTGCGATAAAAACTTTGGTTGTTTAACATCGTAAATACTGATGGCGCAGATGCGGACGATCTCGAAATATGATTCAATCAAACAGATTTATGGCGAATACAGTGTCAGGTGCTTAATTTATCCCAGTGATTGAAATCAGATGAGAAAAAAGTGGCTGAGTAGGTAGATGCAAATCATTTATACAGAGTCAAATCTTAACCCTTAGAGTGCCGGGGAGCTCTGTCGCGCTCCTCCTGTCTCTCGCGAAAAGTGCCATGAGCGCGATAGCGCTCCTCCTGCAATGTCACTCTTAGATGCTGGTATTTCACTGATTGTTCACAGATGGCACCTAAATGCAGATTACTTATGAAGCTTAAAGCAAAAATGCCTCGGCAATTTTAGCATAGTACCTAGAAAATCGGCAGGCACTCAAATGGTAAATAACTGACTGCAAAATTCGTTTCATCTCATGCCAACTTTATGCATTGTGTTAATGTAAAGAGTGCATCTCTGGAGTTCTCACACACGCATTCAACATGATATTGCTCATTGGAAAAAAGTCGCCAACGAAGATTTGAACTCCACCTCATTCTCCGATATCACAACGACCACGGACTTAACCACCGCGGCTATCACGACAGTCCCTCAAATCTCAAAAAATGTAGTTTCTAAAATGAAAATACAGCGAACTGAAAAGTAAAGGCGAAGCCGATTGAAAACCCAGCGGTCGGCTCCGATGCGTGGACGTGAGTTTCTTGAAGGCATTTCTTCCGCTGGGGCGTTTACTCCGGAGTATATTTGACTCCAGTTTCGCTCGCCCTGTTGCTACTCGCCCTTCCTCGTCGTCTCTCGGCGGCGTAAAGCTTTCCCAGCAGAGGCCGCATCCAGCCCTGTGTGCCAACTACAAGATTTTTCCAACCCGGCCCCATTCAATCAAGCTCGTAAAATGGGGCTGGAGGGTGTAACGATATATTTTGAAAGCAATAGTACATGGCGACCAGAGACAGAGACACGCTCTAAGCCAAGGGTCTGAGTTCGATGCCTCAGAGGGGCGAACATTATTCCGTGGAATCGTGCATTCGACGGGCCCAAATGTCAAGCGAGGAAAGAGCACTTTTGAGTGTGGCTCGTTGGACACACCACACAGTTACCACGCCCCGCGGTCCCCACGAGAATCGCCGATCGACATTCATTAAATATTTCCACTCTGACTCCCACCATTCGCCAATTTTCAACGCCCAAGCTGTTGGACGATGGAAAACTAAGATTGTTCAAGCGTCAAAGAAATGAAGCAATTTTCATGCTAAATGAATTCTCTTGGTAAATTTTCTTCCTGCTTATTTCAGTTGGCCATGGCAACAGCACATTGGGCCGTCATTAGTGTTCGGAATTTACGAACTTAATGCATTTACATCAACTAATTACCCTGCAAGCCACCACAAGGGTGTTTGGCAGGGGGCGACTCATCACCAACAAACTACAATGAAGAAATAACTCTCACAATGCACCACATAATGGGTATGCTACAAATGCTACATAAACCACAAAATTATTCTATAATGTAACTACGTAAACGTGAAACATGAGTCATGCAGGGAACATGCAAAACATGGTGTTAGCATTACTCGACGGATTTAGAAACATGCTTTAGTGTGCATATGAATTAATCAGCTATACTACCTGTCAGCTAACCTACTTCAAAGTCTCAACGCAGCCATTATGGTCTCTTATCGATAGCGGGAAAAACGACATTTTAAAACTTTTTGTTCTACAATCTATTTCCCTTATTTCATTCTCATGATCTGAAAATCAAGCATTCTGACCGTATATCTAGATCGTAACTAGCGATCCAACGGAGAACGTGCATAGTACGTGATGAAGTGTGAGGACGCCAGCCATGGAGAATTAAGGAAAGAGAGGTTAGAGGCTTCAAATCTAGTCCTTCTAAACAGCAGCTCCGTTGTATTCTTCTGTCGCTCGTAGCAGTTATAAACTTAGAGAATGGCTTTCCTTAGTTTTCGGTGAAACCGGTTCGGTTCGGTGGACGAGTCTTAAATTGTTCCGTACAGGGCCCGTAAAGTTCGCGGCGTAATCGTCACATGCTTGATTTTTCAATTCGTGACACCCGATCATGCTTCTCAAATGAGATTAACATATTTGCTGACGACACAGCTGATACGGAATCTTCATCGGTCGCAATATTGCGGGCGACAGGGACTTCTTCGCTCGGAGCGCTTAAATAGTCAATCAGAAAACCCCTCCACTTCCGGTAAAACTCGAAGCAAGTGGATGAGAGAGCTTTGTAGTATATACTACGTGCGTATACAGAGGAAGAAGCGAGGAAGAGCTTTGGAGAGTGATGAATGATGGCCGGGTGAGGTCGCTAGGATACGAGAGGGCCAACGAAAAACAACTCTCTCTCCCGTTCTCTCCTCCTTTCGCAGAGCCAAAGAATCCCGTGCTCTCCTGCACAGGATAAAGGACACCATGGACATTTGTCCCTCTCCCTTATTTTACTTTCTCCCTCTCTTCCCTTGAATCTTCATCCCGAAGGGTGGTGCTATTGGTACGGGACGCCGAGAGAGGGGAGGGGTTGGTATTGTGGGGGGGGGGGAGGAGGAGGAAGAGAATGGGAGGGGGTGAGAGAGAGAGAGAGGGAGGAGGCCGGTGTGATCGAGTGAGAGGTATCGAAGCGGAAGTAGGATCGAAAGGGTTTAAATCAATGATTTCCGGTCAAGTGAGAGAGAGAGAGAGAGAGAAAGCGAACGGTTCGTACAAAATAACAATTCCGTCCGTCTCCCCCGCGCTTCGCCGTTTCCCGGTCTTCACCCCTTTTTATTCGGTGTTCCCGCACAGTGTTTTGCGCCGATCGATCGATCGTGATGCACGGCACGCCCGGGAGTGTCCACCACCCGCTCTCGCCCCAGGTCGCCCTCTCTTCTTCCGCTTTGCGAGATCCAATCGACGCAGTCCGCTTCCCGTGATCCACTTCTACTTCCCTTCAGTTAAGAGTAGGGATGACGAAGGAGGAGACAGAGGTCTCCCGGACCAGAATAATTCCTTTAGAACGCGAGCATGCGCAAAGTGACCTCGCGGAACTGCTATCCGCGTGACCTGAGGTGGGTTGTCCTCCGAGCCCGATGCCCCGACCGCCATATCGACCCGATTCGACCAATCATTCATTATCTCCATGAGGTCGATCACAGGAGATCTATGGATGGTTTTAATGAAACATTTCCCCCATTTGACGACCGCGTTTCGTTCAATGCAAACTTGAAACACTCTTTCCATCTCTGGATTATAAAAATCTTCAACAGTTAGGTACTTACACGCTTTTCAAGCTTCACCCAACGGTGCGAAGACCCCCGCAGATACCACCGCATTCTCCTAAAGGACATTTCCGCGGGCCAATGTGAACATGACACCGAGCATAATAAACTTGAGTTGGGCAGAAGACAACGAGGAAATATGAATATGTACAATAAAGCACAGGAAGACTAAACTCAATGGTTTGAGCAGTAGTTTGATATGCCCGTAACTTGAAACACTGCTTTCCGTGTTTAACGGCATCCGCTTTTCCCCCGATGAAATAAGAAGCGCAGAATACTTGCGATATTATGGTGATACGTTTGACCATAAGAGTCAGTAAGCAACCATTTTTTTGACGTAATGTAAATAAACCTAAATAGTCAGGTGATTTATCAAAGGAAAATCTGCCATTCCACTCGTATCCTTTGACCGTGACCTCCTCTTATCACCTCTGTGTCACTTTAGTTAGTTTGTTTGTTAGTTGGGGGAGCCTTCGTCAGGAGCTCGGGCACCTAGACCTTTAGTGGTCCATTGTGCCAACCCCATGCTTAACCTGCCTGCCACATGCAGACAGGGGACAAGAGCGCCACGGTGAAGGTATGAATGGTCACCCATCCAACCGTCGTCCGGGCCCAACATTGCTTAACTTCAGTGATCTTACGGGAACTGGTGTTTCAATGAGGCTAGGCCCTTGCCCTCTGCGTCACTTTAGACGGAAGAAAAATGGTTTTCCCACGCTGAAGGGTTATTCACGATGTCTCCCTGTGTACAAATTATCAGGAATCTCATAATTGCCAGAGAGTAATGGAGCACAATTCAGTACGGACTGAAGCCTGGTAATCAAGGACTCGCCGAAAATTCATTAACGAAAACACACTGGATTTCCAATATAAAAATTTAGGAGTTTATCCGGTTTTCCATGAGGATATATTCTTCGACAAGGTTTTTAAAATGAATTGTGGGCTTGGAAGTTGAGACATGTAACTATAATGTGTAATTTTAAACTCATTTACCTTGCCCCCCTAAATACATTCAATCGAGGTAGTCAACAACCATTGTGAGGTCATATCTCTTCGTTGTAGACATCCTCCGCCTTCAAGCACTTGAAAAAATCACTGCGGTGCTGGGCAAAAACTATTCATGAGCTCTAGATTCAGCGTTAATGAATAATATCAGCGGATATTGGATGTTAAATTTTAAATCAAGATGTTGATACTGCCTTCTAGAGCTATTTTCCAGCTCCT
This sequence comes from Ceriagrion tenellum, assembly GCA_963169105.1. Lineage (NCBI taxonomy): Eukaryota > Metazoa > Arthropoda > Insecta > Odonata > Coenagrionidae > Ceriagrion > Ceriagrion tenellum. Next base: position 116,733,665 of record OY720644.1, read on the forward strand.
CTTGACATTGAAGCTATGTACGATGTATTTGCCTCTATTGCTGCGTCTGTATGGGAAACTCAGCCAAGAAATTTCATCCAACGAGTTTTTGAGGCCCCTCTGTGCAATTTTAGCGAAAATATAAGAAATGAAATAATAGGAAACTGATTATTAAACAACACTGTTCGGATCACATTCTTCATAGGTTTTCTCGACGTAAATCGGGGTTAAGTTCGTGAGTAAGCGAGGAGTCATTTCACATCGAATACAAAGAAAGAATCAGCCTCATTGTAAAGAATGCAACTCAACTTTCCAAAGATACCGAAACGTAATACATTTCCCGCTCTACTTTCCGAGACATGCCCCAACAAATAATCTGGCCATTTACATGAATACATAAATTTTCACTCATAAATTCATATTTGTACACCTAACTCTTCTTCAATAATTTCCTCCATACTAGCATATCTTTGCAAACCTCTTTTACGCCTCATTTACCCTCATACACCGCTTAATACACGCCCTACAATTTTTAAGACTCTTAATATCCCTCCTCCTTAGAACTTCCTCAACCACATTCAACCACAACTTTCTCGGCCTACCTCTCGCACCATTCATTTCACTCTCATATATCTGTTTCGTTATTCGACTCTCATCCATTCTCTCAACATAGTCAAACCAACGAAGCACACTCCTTTCATATATGTCCAATACTGGAGCATCTATCTCACATTCATTTATTACCCCCTCATTCCTGGCCCTATCCATCCTACTTTTACCGCAAACACTCCTCAGATAACTTATACCCACGGCGTTTAGTCTACTCTTATGTCTATCCTGACATACCCATGATTCACTACCATACGACGAAGGGGGGGGGGGGGAGTACACTTTTGTACACGGCAATTTTCGCTTCCTCAGACAGCACTCACTCCTTGATATGCTCCACATGCTACCTACCACTTTCCCTCCAGAATTCGCACTTCTCTATATCTCCTCATCTATCCGTCCATCTTTCGTAAACATCTTACCTGGTACGCATAATCATCCACTAGTTCAATTACTTCACCATTCGACCTCATCACACAATTATTCTCCCCATTCTCCTTATCAAAAACTACTACTTTAGTCTTGCACGCATTTACCCTCAATTCCATTCTCTCTGTCGATTCACAAAACTTATCTAGGAGCTTCTGTAATCCCTGTTGGCTCTCTGAGATCATAACAGCATCATCCGCATATAGTAGGATTCACACGTTTACGATTCCAACCAAAACAAAGTCGTTTTCACTACATGCATATGTAACACATTTATTACATACAACACATTAGCATGGAAAATAGTAATCCTACGCTCCCCCGAGAGATTCTGTTTATAAAATGAGGAATTTCTAACGCCTAAAGATGATTTGAAATTTAACAGTCGGCACTTTGTATGCTTCCTCAAGTATTCAAAAAAGTTAATCAATTACTCACGGTAGAAATTATTACTGAATCACAAAAAATCCTCCGAATGAGAAGGACTTTTCTCTAACGGCGTGCATAAGTGAGTCAAATTAAAGACTTATTAGTGCGGGTTTTGTTAGTCACGAGGACTTCTATAGACATATCAAACAACATTACGGCACTGTCAACATAAAAATATTTACTACAGCTTTCTGAGCCCTGGTGAATTAAAAATATGAAATTTGAACGTGTTCTTCACGATGACGAGGGGATAATCTCGCTCAGATGACCCTGAGAAACGGAGCCGAGCGTCGAAGAAGCTTCGAAATGAAAGCGGCCGCCTTCTGCAGCGGAAGATTTGGGTTCGATAAGATTAGCAGCCTCGGGGGCATCCGCGCGAGAGAAACTGTTGCAAGGGGCACCACAAGGAGGTGCGGGGGTGCCCACTGACACGGGGGTCCTCCCATTCGTCCTCCCCCGCCCCCCTCGCCCCACACACGTTCCCTTCCGCTTCTCTCCGCCCCGCCCGGTCGTCATCCTCCTCTGGCCAGCCAAGATGAATAGTCCCCAGCCCGCCAATAAGAGGAGGAGGAGTAAGGGGGTGGAGGATGGCGGCGGAGGAGGATCGGATTCGAATGATCCCTTGCACTGATATGCAGGAAATAATGCGGGAAAGACACGATTCACATGAAAGACAATATTTAGAAGAAAATTTAAAGAAAAATTCACACAGTTTTTCGTGGTTTTGCTATAAACTACGGTAAAGATGCCGAAAATGGATTTCAGCGTTTCTACAGAAAACTATGAATCCGATCTGAGTATTTCAATGAGATTAAAATATTGAATACATAGAACGAATACAAACTGAGCCGTCGTACGATAATATTGACTCTTCATTTATCAGAAAAATGCTTAAATAACACAGAAAAGGCTATTTTGGAAATGAATATCATTTAACAATTCAAAAAGTATGTCATCGCAAGTTTGTGATGTTGTAAACCTATTTTCACTGAATGAAATACGCTGAGGGTGGGCTCTGTAGTTAGAATCCCATTCGTTTAAAAATCGATTTTCCGCCAATTAAATGCCAAATAACCATGGGGTCAAAATGCTGTGAAAAACACTATTTTGGAAACCTTGAGAGTTGTCCTATAAGTCTTTCAAGAGCAACATCTAAATTATCCGCCATGAACTTCTCTAAAAATGAATTAGAAAATGGAGAAATATGTTTGCCAAAAATAAAAGGGGTTTTGCAGCTCGATTCGATGTTATTTTTCAATAACGTAATATTTTTCTACAAATTAATGAAGATATAGAGCGTTAGCTCATTGGTAGTGAAGTTGTGGAGGTGGCCAAAGACGACACTTGATTATTACGCAAGCGGAGGGAGGGGGAGTAGATGGACTCGTTGAGTCGTCTGAAATAAAACAGGACGGAAGCAGAAATGCCGATCGTCTCCTTTGTTCATTCAATGTTTGATTGATTGTTAGTATTACGTCGGTGTAATGATTGTGTGTATAAATACGTGATCGTTGCTTTTCAGAGAGCCCACTGACATTACAGGATAACTCCTGGATAACTGCAATGACAATGATGAACTAACGAGGAGAAAGGATGTTCGGATATGATACACTGGAAAGATATAAGAAGAGCAGTCTTTTAGAAGAGAAAAGTGATAAGACTAATTTTGCAGTAGCAGCAGATGATGAAGATCGAAGAGTACAAGGAGACTCCTTTTTGTATCTTTGCCTAAAAAATAGTTTCAAAAGATGGAATGAAGAAATTAAATGGCGTACGAATAACAGTTGGATAGTCGTAGGTAGTCTTTGGAGCACATCAAGGAATGAGTATTTGTCTAGGATAGCGAAAATCGCACTGCAGAAAAGAGAAAAACTAATGGGTAGACGAGGAGTATTGAGATGACGGATGTTCCCACGCTTCGACCAGAATTGGTCCGAATTGACCCTCCATGCGTCAATTCGGTGGTCCCTGATTTGATGACGTACTCCGGCAGACCGCACGGCGTCTACCCGGAAAGGGAGCCAGGAGGATACCTAATCTCAATTATTTGGGCAACGGGCTCTTCCGGTTCTCAAAGATGTGCGGTAAGTTCTCGCAAAAGCGAGACTGACGGTAACTCGTCTCACGTAGTTGGGGTAACCTAACAAATACGAGTACGACGGAGGCCCAATTGAGGTCCTTTTCACCTCAATCCGCCTCATTGTTGTCGGTCTCGAACGGGCTGTTGGCTCACTAACCTTCCCTTCCCATTCCTTTCCTTCCCACTGCTTCCTCACTTGGAGATAAGCTGGTAGCTTGAGTCCGAGGTGGAGGTTGTAATCCTGCGGCGAGAGCCGAAACACCTGCAGAAAAGTGTTCTCTGGCTAACGCTAATATATAGCAGCGAAACTTAGGATATGACAGGATAAGAGTTGGGTTAATGCAGTTGGAATTGGATGAGTGTTTGTGGGAATAGTGTAGGATTAGAAAGGCTTCTGAATGTTAGAAGGGTCGGTTGGAAATAGGAAGAATTAGGAAAGAGCAGATGACTAACGAATATGGGTTATATCGTGCAGCAATGATCATAACACATGCGAGGGGAGCGCTTCGTACGTTTGGCCGCATCGAGAGAACGGGTGAGAGCCGAAAAGTATGAGACGAGAGTTAGCGGGTAAATGGCGAGCGCGAGGAAGAGGTAGTCCTCGAAAGGCATGGGTGGATTCGGTCGAAGATGCTCCAAGGAATATCAGGACTATTAGAGAATAGAACAGCGTGCAATGCCAATGAGTGTAAGGGAAGCAAAAACAGATCAGAAAGGATAAGAGCACTGTGGCGGATATTATTGAATGGGAGCTGGATTCGCATGGTAAACGGCACTCACTAAATTCTTTGACTTACAACCTAAGCCGAAAGGAAATGGCGTGTACATTACATGAAATGTTCTGCTACTCACCCAAAAGAAGCGCAGACTTCAAGATTTAAAAAACTAAGTTGTTTGTATGCGCGGCTTGCTTTTGAGAATTTACTCTCCCTGCCTCATTTCCCGTCATTAATTACTGAGGATAAATTACACGTTTATCAACGTAGTTCAGTGAAATTCCACCTCTCATTTAAACGAGGCGCTGATTATTCAATTTTCTAAAAAAGTGTTTAATACAAATATTTTTTGTACGTTGGAGATATCAGAATAATGATTCGATATGAATTCCTGTAAAAAATTGATTCTTCCAAATTAAAAAATTGAAGAATTAGTTAGTTTAAAATATTTGGGAAAATAGATATTGCCCAAAGTTTTAAAAATAACAAATTAAAAAATACTGAAAGATATTCGTAACAGAATTAATGAACTGGAACGTAAACCACCAAAATATGCCACACGGTGCAAACCACGTTTCTTTTTTTTTAGCAATGCGTCCCAAGGGCTTTAAATATAACCTTACATTCAATTTCCCAAATTGGTGAACTTAAGATTATGAATGAAGAGAGAGCTTTCTTAATGTTCACTGCATAAAAATGAAAATTAATAAAGGTGCATCGCACTTTGTAATGAAAATTAAGGAGTTTACATTGAGTGAGTAAAGCCTTTCACCTCATTATTCAGGGAGGCAGTATCTTCGCTTGCAATGGGGGCTATCTCTGACTTGATCACGTCGTTTTAATTGGTATAATAATTCTAACGTATTCCGAGTCGCTCATCTCCGAATAGCGAATCTCTGAAAACGAGAGGGCCCTAGAAACAGCCCCATACACCTCTGAGCGAGAGAAGAGTCCACTCTCCACAAATAGATAGATAGAGAGAGAGAGAGAGAGAGAGAGAAGCAAAGAGCATGAGCAAAAGGGCCGAAGTACGGAAGCCAAAAGCGCAGAGAGGGAAGAGAGAGAGAGAGAGAATAGAGGTTTCCGTTTTCAGACGGACGGATCGCGGCTGAAAACGAAGCGCCGACATAAACAGTGAAAGCGATTAAAGGGGAACCAATAGCGATCCGCCTCGAGCTGTGTCGGATCTCCACATACGCGTAAAACTCACAGCAGAATATTAATGAAGAGTAAATGACACCTGGGAGGAGCAAAGAGAAATAATCGCCGGAAAGAATAACAATCGCACACTCCAAAGGGAAGCTGCTCTTTCGCAAGAATTTACGAAGGGATGTCGGACGACTGGAAATTTTGGAGAAGACGAGGCCTTGGGAAAATATTTCTTTACTCAAAATGATTCTCGAAATAAAAACGCTTTCAGAACTGAAAAAAAAATTTGAAAATACGAAAGTGAGAGTACGAATGGAGGCTTAAAGTACTATTTTCATCCCATGTTAGAGATTACTTGCATAGAAACGGTGCTTTCGTAAAAACGACCCTCAATGTTTGGATTGAAATAATGACGTAAACATTGGAGACACGAGTGGAAGACAAGGTTTGTTTTGGACATAATTGCTAAAGAAAAATAGTCGCAGGCCAAGGTTTTCAAATGAGGCGGATATTAGAGAGCTTCTATGTAGTACGATGATATAGCAGCAAAGAGATATTTTAGAGAGAGCCCATGGGGGCTTTAAGGAGCAAGCTGTCCTCGCAAGTACCGTGCATGCATGTACTGCCAGAGGTGCCCGTATGCGTATGCGCTGAGCGCTCAAAAGCGTGAAGTCCAACTTTAAGCGGGGTAAAGCCCCCACTTTAAACACAAAGGTCTTTATTTTTGACATTTTCAAAGAACCACGGAACTAGCAGGCGCAGTTACTTCAACGGAGTCACCCGCTATAGTGATCGTCCTAGTCGTGTGAAATTCACAGTGGAAAAATCTTACGCCTGGACTGGGAATCGAACCCAGATCCCTCGATTTCGCGCCGAGTGCTCCAACCAGTTAAGCTACCCAGGCGCCCACTGTGAATCTCATTGGGGGTTTGAAGGAGTCCAGGCGAATGATTTTCCCACTGTGAATTTCATACAAAAGGAAGCGATAACTTATTTGGCACAGGTGGAGAGGATGGGTGATTTATGCGGTAACAGCCATTCGTCGATGAGATTCCAATCAGGATGAACACATCGTTTTAAAAGCTTCCAAGCTGTTCGAAAGCCGTGTTAACGCGACGCACATACCCGCGCCAGTAGATGCATGTTCACCATTAACATTGCATCGTGTAAACAACCAAATTGCTCAAATTCGTGAACGCGTGGTCATAAAATAGTCGTTATTATTCTAATTAGGAGTATTTGTCCACGAATTCGTCTGGTGATGATGTATGTACTTGCGCGGGTGGGTGCATCGCATAAAAATGTCTTCAAACATTAGCCTCACTCTTTTATACAGATTACCGACATTTTCATCGATCTTTTATAAAAGATTCCTCGCGGTAATGAATACAAAATTTCGTAAATTTGTTTCCTAGGGTCAATTTCAGATCAATCGCTAAATCCAAACGACAATCCCACATTTTTTGATCCGTTAACTTTTACAACTTTAATAACAAAACTACCTTCCAAGTTAACAAAGAAGATGAGCGTCGTTTTCGTTCCCACCAGCGAAAAACATTTCTGAGCAAAGTACCGGTAAATTGAAAGTGACACTTTGGGAGGGTGTAATAAATGGGCATCAAGTAAATGTTATAAATTTTCCTTAGACATGTTACTGCGATAGAAAATGACCAATTTTTCGCGATTTTTTTCCAAATGTTTCGACGCCAGTTATCGAGTTTTTCCGAAATTCTGGTAGAGGGATCATCACCAATTTCAGGTCTGAAATATATGCCCTAATCCCCCAAGCCAACAAATTTGCGAGCCTTTGGAGGTAAAGAGGGGTGCTGTGGTGCACAGTGCGGCAAAAGCCTCTTCTGGCAGGTCAAAATTCTATGTCATATGCAGCTTTTCATGACGCGTATTTGCCGGAGAACATAATGAAGCACGTCAAAACACTCCTGATTATTTTTTGGAAGCATATATTTCGTCGTCAAAGAAGTCTGAGGGAGGGAAAGTGGCGCCATTTTCAAACTTAATTAGGGCTATTTTTCAGGGAGTTATATGATCATCCCATTTCCAGAGTGGAATTATGCTAAGCAAAGCAGGCTGTGGTTTCCATACATAAAGGTTCATATGCTTAATGTACCCACAAGAGAAGACTGCAAACAAAGTTGCATCGATCGAGCCCTCTCCTTTTTGAAAAGCACGTCATGCATCGATTCTAGATTTAAAAAGGTTGAGTTACAAAATCCGCAACACTCTTCACCAGTCTCATCCATTGCTTTTAAAGTTCTATGGACCTTTATCTACTTTTAATAAAGACAGCAGAGCAGCGCTTCGCGTCTCCTAAGCAATTTTGGCCTAACATTGAATACAACTCGGCGAAGCAGCCTACCGGGTTTTTATCGTGGATGATACGTCGAGTCTAATATGCTCATATAGAGAATCGTTTGAAAGGGTTCACTTTCGTTGCATTGCAAGTCAATGAGAGCAAAGCAGAGGAAAAGGCGAGTTAAAGGAGTTGGACGATGACAAAATCGCCTGATTTTTGTCAATCTAAATCGCTATGAAGCGAATTTCGTTTGCTGCCTGAGAAGTGATCCCCTCCGGAGAATATCAAACGCATCACCTGTGGAAGTATATTGAAAGGTAGAGACGGACGACATCATATGCTAATTTACGAAAATCATCCCATTCTGCCCAAAGAATCGAGTATTCAAAAACTTAATCGATTTCTCTCTGCAGTCTCCAACTATTAATTCACTCTGTGTCAAGGAAGACCACCACGGGTTTCATTTATGAGACTATGGTTGTCCATTCGCAAAAGATATCAATTATCTAGTCTGTGAAATGATGATGATAATTACGAATTCCGTCGGTATTATTCGATCCCCTCGTGGCTCATGTTTACGCATTTCGCTTCTTTTAGGTTGAGTCACCTATCTTGCTATAATACGCGGGTAGACTTGGCAAAAAGCAGAAAATAAATGACGTCGTCGATTTCAAAATTTCACGAAAGATGACAAAAAGTCAATTGGAAGATGGACGTATTTTTTGTATATGCGAAACTTACTTTAATTCTTCAGATCATACCGTCCTGAATATCAGCGAAACATCTTTTCGTCTGGGAAAAAAACAAACTTATGAAACAAAAAGCATGCACTTGCTACTTAACACTGTATAAATAATGCTTAGAGTGATTGTTACCTATTTTCATGGCGTCCTTAAAATTGATGGCCCATTGTTGATCATATGAGGTTGTTGCCAATTTACCTGGAGAAATTTCTGAGAAAATACGTGACTTCTGTGATCACTAGAATAAAATTCAAATTAAAGGACCAGGTCGACCTAAAACTCGCTTTTGGGGAACCATGCACGCGCTCAAAAAGTAGGAGGGCCAATAAACATTAACAGATACAAGAGTTAACCTATTTCGCTCTTGTAGGACTACAATGCCAAGGAAATAGAGATACCGCTCAAGTTTCCGGGGCGGCCATTGCTACTCCAAATTGAGCTAAAAAGATGAAGAAACCATGGAAGTCGCCTTCGGATTCCAATGAGAAAATTGTTGTAGTTTAAATTTTAACAATCGTAGGTAAAATTTTCCGAATACGTTTTATTTAAATGTTATTGAAAACGTAAAATCCTGCCATAACGCCCAGTGCATAAAATATCTTACCAGCGAAAACAAATGCGCCCTCGCTTCGCCGTTAATCGCCGCCATATTTTTAGGTCAAGGGGGGTGGTGCTTTCATTTTGCACTGATATGCTTAAACGGTTAACGATGTTCAATAAGATGTGCTTCCATTTGTATTTCGGTTATTTTCAAGTAAATTCGACGCGATTATAGGCAACGATTTCGAAAATCTGTATTATGTCCTCGCAGACCTTCCCCACTCTTCCCCACTGTGGGGTGGAACGATAAGCGGCTCATTGATGGCCATTTTTTAACTGTTTAAATAGCATCTCTGTGAAGTTCAAAAACGTCAAATGCAATATCATTGAGAGTGAGACAGACGGAATTTGGACGTGTAACTTTTGACTTGGTCACAGCATGTCATGAAATGAGGGAAAGGAATGACTGTGTTGGCGTGCTTTTTAAGGAATGAAGTGCTTGGGGTGCCTTTTACATTTAGGGAGGTGGAAGGGTTTTCTTGCCCCGGTGTGTGATGTGCATTTATTTGCCAGAAAAGAAATAACCTTCCAACCCCCACCCTCATTCACCAACTCATGAGTCGGCGATTGTTATTTTTATGTAATTTTTTAAGGAATGAAGTCTGTGGGGTGGACTTTTGATTGGTTTTTGGTTGGTTTTTATTTCTGCACCACAGAATTTCGATCTGGTATCGACATTTAGTCGCAAACAATCTCGTTAGGCAGAAGATAGGGAACGGTGACGTCGGATGATACAGCTGCAGTGTTGTTCTCCTGGGCGATTGTGATTGGTTAGTACGGAATCTAATTTCCATGATCCGTGCAATTTAAATCTTTTGGAAGAAGGGTTGCAGCAATGTAGTTGGTTGAATTTAGAGGGATGGAGGTAGACATCGTCCGTGGTTGGAGGAATAATTTGCATTGTATAGATTCACGTGGAAAGCCCTCTCCAATTAAGAGGTTGTGTGTCGACTATGAAGGTGTCGGAGGGGAGGTGGGCCACGTCAATTCTCTTCTTAGCTCTCTGGTTTTGTGTGGCACGCCATGATTTTCGGAGCTCGCTCTTACACGTGGGACCTTCACCATTCATTCATTCGTGGGTCAAACATTCATTGAGAGTTGAATCGTCATTGCTGGGTGTTTTTATGCTCTGTTGCTGGGATTTTTATTTCTCGCAATTAATGACGTAAATAGTGTTGCTTTTACTTCGGAAAGGTTCTCCCTCCCTAAAAACAATTTGGGAATCCATGAGAGTGCAAAAGCGCCACTGCTCGACGTCTGCGTTACCTGCACGGCAGAGGACAAAACGGCTTAATGGCGGAGAGGAAAAATGCATTTTCCTCAGGTTTGACTGCTTCCTATTTCTAATGAGAATGATTTATTGGCAAAGAACAATATTACATAAATGCGAAAAATTAGCACTATAAGTGATGTCACTCACGTTTACTGAAAGTCGGCGAAAAAAATGTTTTCCCCGGAGGGATGGAAGCCGACATACACCCAAATTTCATTCACATTTAAGTTATCTTTACATAAATGCTACCATTATTACTATAGCATATAAATTCCGGCGCCACTATCTAAGACCCAAGTCATACTTATGAAAGAAATTGATTGTACTCTAAATACACGGCTGACAGCATATGTGACCCCCAATCTTCTCACCCCACTGTCATATGCTTTTTCTGGGTAGAGATTGCTATTGGTTTCACAAAGCCCTCCAGCAAAGCTCCTTCTTCACACAAGGAACCACTAAAAAAAAGTCTGAGGAGATTTAATCAACTAATACTTATTTCATTCACTTTATTTCGCACCATGAAGTACATATGTAGTTTTGTTGAATTTCTCGGCTGTGGCTCCGATGGAAACATCAATAAAAAACCGTCCGCCGAAATGAATGCCATTAAATAAATATGAAATATAGAAAAAAAGCTGTGAGTTTAATCAGCTCTAATTTTTAAGTTGATGAACATGGACTACAGGCACATCCAAAAGTATACCAAAGCGGATATATGTGACACTCGTAGGGAATGAAATTCACAAGAGAAGATTACTATCAAGTAACACGGCAGTGGCAAAGAAGCGAAAAAAACATATTCAATGTCATTGTTAAATTACAGAGGTATTGCGAATCCTAGTACTATTTAATCCTTCAAATAATTTTTTTAAAGGAAGACATTATAAAAGCTCCAAAACGGGCTATTATTTGTTGACGTTAGCACTTTCAAGTTTAATTGCGTGATAAAATTTTTATGACTGCAGGCGTCGCTTCGTGGAAGATCCTAATAATGGAATCCATATAAGGAATGCTTCGTACTTTTCCACAATTATTCAAAATGGATTCCAAATGGATTTGGATTTCATTTGCACAATACTTTAAACTTTGGCGTGTCTTAAATGTACATCAGGGGCTGATAAAACGTTTACAGCGCTATGGTATTTCATGTGGCGTCATTAAGAAGATGGAACGTGCGAAGATGTAGCAGGGAAAAGAAGGGGATGAGACGGGGAATAGCGGAGAGGGAGGGCAATGCAGATTACCAATCAGGGGATTGAACGACTAATTGACTGAATGAATGAATGAGTCCAGCACATTCCGTTCGCCGCACGTTTTCTCCGTCAGCTGTCAGTGGAGACAATGTCCTCTCCTAGGTAAACAATACCAACTCAACAAACGCCAAATGCAATATCCCCAGCGAGCTACGCACAGAGACGCGGCCGTTCCACGATTTCGAGATCCCCTTTCTTCCTCGCTTCCCAAACGAGTCCCATCCTCCCGACGCAGCCGCTGCTCGAAAGGACGAACGAGAACCCTCACCTCGATCCACCCAACGCAGGCGCGATTCACGCGCTATCTCACGGTCGAAAGGGGGGGGGACCCAAGAATTACGCGGCCACATTAAACATTTCCCAGCTACCGTCCAGAATCTCTTTCATTAAAGGCTGCTACCGTCGTCGTCAAGGCAATCCCTCCATCCCCACCTTTATCGCGTAAAAGCGCCCTCTGCGGATTCTCCTCAGACTCCCATCGTCTCTCGTTCATCTCAGCGATTTCAACTCCATACATACACTCGCCCCCCTCCTCCGCCGCCAGCGCTATCGGCGGCGCCGGAAGCTTGCCAAATTCATTTCATCCTCCATTCCGCGCCCATCCCTCCCTCTCCCCTCCCTCCCTCCCTCACCCCCTGCATCTGCACACTCGCATCCCTTTCGTCAATTTTTTATTCCGTTGAGAGCGCGAGGTCGGAGGTTTTTTTCCGCAATTTAAAAAATTTAGTGGGAACCATCACACGGGTCCTGGAGGAAGAAAAAAGGGCTCGCTCTCCCTCCTTCCCTCATCCCTCTCTCTCTCTCACCCTTGTACACACTCCTTCCTTCCCACTCTTACCCTTCCTCCTCCCCCCCTCCCCCCTTTTTCCTCCCCAACACTCCCGCAGACGCATCCCGGGGCCAAGTTCCACCGAAGAGAAAACACCCTTTTCCGTGAGCGAGGTTTATCATTTTTTTCCTCTCAGCAGCTGAAAGAAGGGTGAAGTAAATATTTAAACGCCGATGGAGCAAAAATGTTGTTTAATACGACTAAAATTCTCAGAAATGGATTAAATGTGCACGGATAAGTATTTAATTTGGCTCATTTTTTCACGCCTCACAGGGAAACGTCATTACATCGGAGAGTTTTCATGAGATTCTGTAAAAATTACTTAAGTCGGTAATTGATTAGTTTTTAAAATAGCTGAGAAAACATAGGAAGCACCTCCTGTAAAATTTCGGACAAGATCTATGCGTAAGAATCGGCTCATTTTTTTCAGTGAAGTCCCCTCTGGTTCTCCGCTTAAAACGACCTCAAACCGATTGGGAGAGGGATTTCTAGGGAGTGGGTGAAAGGTGGGAGTGGGTGGGAGAGGAGGAGGGGAAGGTGCGAACCTCCTTCCACGCGGTGCGAATGGCCACCTTCATTTGTCACCAACCGCGGCAATCATTCATTTGGACCATCTGGCAACGATCGGAGGCACATCACGGAAAGTATTGGCAATTCATATTAATTAAACACCAATCTTCATCCAAACGGGAATGCAACGCAAGAACCTGTGCCTAAATGCATTACATAAGTCTACGAGGGAATAGTATACAAACCCGGGAAGCTAATCAAAATAAGACTCCTCAAACCATGTCTAAATGCGCTAATTTAGCACCATGCACCAGCGCTTCGGGAAACTCAATATTTTAGCGCTCAAAATCATGAAACGCTTATCATGTCGACTCACAATTGAAATTTTCGGTGATTTTTGGGTTTCGACAATTAAGGATGCGTCCATCAACTCATTCGTCCGCCAAAACGAATCCTCCAGTCGAACCCGCCGACCCAAATCACAGAACGCGGCAAAACGAATACGACGGCCATTTCAATCCAACTCCATCCTATGAGATAGAGTCTCGTGAATTCAGAATTCTCATGAGTCCCGGACGCATTCGAGACATTCGCTTGCAAAAGACAGTTCGTCATGTGAAAGCAGTGACTTCCATGGCAATATTTGGGGGTTGATAATGCGAGTAATCGACTGAGCCTCGAACATTCAAGGAAAACGCACAGAATGGCTTCCGTTTAGTATACAAGTGGCATTTCGATTTGGCGACAGAATCGCATCGAATTTATGAATTACAGGACTCATTGTTGCGCACGTCAGTGTAATTTGTGCACGCAAATGTTTAAAAGGACGAAGAACGCAAAGGTAAGCCGAGCAACTGTTCTAGCATTGAATCATTAAAATTATTACCATAACAATGTAAATACTTCATGCGCTCTATTGATGTTCATTTCACGTCATTCATGCAAATCTATTCAATCCACGAATGTCTAGAACATACATCTCGATGTACATACGCAAACATCGCCAAATGTATCGGCGATTTTCGAAATGACTAATCGTTAAATTCCGTCATTAATTCCTTTGAGGAAAACCGGAAGTACTGCGTAAGCAGAGGGATGCCCAATCGGCAACGATACATTTCGATGTATCGCTACTCTCGCTACTTCCATAGACATCAACTTCCGTTAGCGAACTATCGATCGTCACCGATAAGGAGACTTACAGCCTCCTTAGTCACCGCAATCATTATAAACGCAAGTCCGAATCACTGACTGCCTACTTGAGCGATAAGGCAGACGAATATCATATAAACACACCTTTCCCAACACCGCCCCCCTCTGTCCTCCCAATCCACCTCCAAGCAGACGTCTCCCCCCCCCCCCGCCACCTTGCAATAAAAGTCCCTGGAAACCGTCGGCACGGCCGAATATATAACCACGCGGAAGGGTGGAATTAAACGCGATTAAAGCAATTCGATGGCCTCGCTCATCTAATGAATGCAGGGAGCCTGGCTCGTCCCTAAGAGGCGATGCAATTCGTGAAATTGAGGCACTCACGGGTTCGAGCGCGTTTGATTGGCTCACCACGCCAATGCGACATGCACTTCAAATTTAATGGACGAAGACACTAGGCTCAATTGATTTCAGAGTCCCCATTACTATCGCGTGTCCGCCGACAGGTCTACAGCGGTTTCACAACTGATTCTAAAATGAAGGACGTCGAAGTTTCGGCTAGAATATCAAAAAGCCTTCACTCCAGTTGGAGAATAAACGTTATTCTAGCCTTAGGCAGGCGCCCTTAACTGTGATGCAATACGCCATTTTGACTCTTTCAGCTTCACCACCGAATTTCAACCACGGTCATAAATACAAAGAGAAGTTTCACGAATTTGGCAAATGTTATTAATAAATTCCTTCGCCGATCAAGTTAACCAACATTATTATCACTCATCGTTCCTTATTTTATAAACAACGAATGGTTTTTAGCGCATGTCAACGGCGCAGATCCCAAATAAGGGCGACACTATCGCTTTCGCTTTGTTTTCACGCCAATAGAGAGCGCGGGAGGTCAGTCAAACGATGCTCTTCCCCCAGCTTTCGTTCGCTCACCTCAATGTTGGCTCACATCTCTATGAATCATTTCCCTACATCGACGGCACCCTAAACTTTGGCCGTTGAATTCCTGTAGAGCGTCACAGGTGATGGCGTCCTCAGCAGGAGAGCCGGGCCTCCACTGTAAATCCCACAGCTGACTCGGAATCGGGCGATCGTATATTAAATTTAAAAAAAACATCGATCCCATTCTATCCCTTCGCTCCTTTATCTGCAGAGACCAGCATTTTTGAAACGCTTTAGCAAGCTAAACAAAAGTAAGGTTTCCTTTTAACCTGGGGACGATGAATTTCACGAGGCAGAGGGGTCATGTGGCCGAGTTTCCACTTGTATTATGCGAGGGAGCTCTTTCCCTGGAGTCACGTGACTCTCTCTCTCTCTCTCTCCCCCTCTCTCTCTCTCTCTCTATCTCTATCTCTCTCGGACGATGAGCGAGTCCGGTACGCCCGAACCGGCGAAAGGGATTCGCGCGTTGATTAAAAAAAAAAACGACGCAAAAGCGCAAATCCAAAAGTCAGATCCTCTTTGCTTGCGCGAGATTAGAGAAATAGCGCCTGTATGGCTAAGAATGCAACTTTTTTTCTGGATTAGAGAAAAAGGAACAAACAGACCAAAACGGTGACATTTGCCACTATTTCATATGAAGATACCCTTCGCAAAAGACATAAGAGTGGGGCTGGATGCCGCCTCGGTACAAAAAAAATTGAAGTGATCTATAAGCTTTTTAAAATAAATAACCATGTAAAAGCCTTCCAACCGAAGCCAATGCATCAAATTTTTTTCAAGCTTTCCCTTCGAAATGTCTTTCGTTCACCGGTTGGACTCCTATCGAATTCAAGCCTCGATTAGCAGTTCTAATTACATCTGCTGGGAAAAGAAATCAACAGTGATTCCCCAAGCAAAGAGGGAGTGAATTATATTTTAAAGTTTACGGCGTCCTCCATCAAAATGCGCCAAAAAATTTCAAATGTCATATGTTATGACACTCAAAGCCGCTGCATCAATTACCTGAACGATCATCGGAATCAATATTCTCCTTCGAAGTTCCTGTCATCCAGATGGGCAGCATTATACCATCGAAAAAGGAGTATCATGTGAAGACTTCGAAGAAATAAAAGAAAGTCTATAAGTGGAAAGATGTTTCGCTCTGGGTGGTCGCGCCCGCATATTTTCATATATCCAGAGCAACGCCCAATTTTTACAGCCGTGCAGCGATGCGATCCACATAAACTAATTTTTCTAGATTTTAACTAATTTTTCTCATTGCCTTAGCACACGTTCCCCCACAAATACCAACATTTTTCCAATTACCCCATTTGGTAACGCAATTTATCGTTTTAAGTCATCATTACAAAACCAATTCTCATCCATAACACGCCTCAGTCACACGAACTGTTAAACTAGCTTAAGTTTCTGACATTCGATATTCAAATTTACCATGTACTTCTTCCGCGGGCGAATCTCAGTATCATCGTAGCCTTTTACGGCATACAGGTAGAAGAAGAACGGCCGATGAGATATTAGGATGTATAGCTCTCGGGATTCCAACCGGGTGATGGTGGTTTGGGCACCGCAACAAACCGCCATCACCCGGTTGGAATCCCGAGAGCTATGCATCCTAAGGATTCGCCGAGTGAGCCTTAAATCTTACAAGTTATTAGGATTCAATTGTACCTCCAAAAATAAATGTATGAACTAAAGTTAATTTAAAAAAATTACTTCACCTACTTCACACCAATAATGGCACGCAACATGCAACAACGTAGAATGGACAGTCGTAGACCATAATCACTCTTCAGCACGGTTTCTAACAGTTCGTTGGGATTATATTTATTTCAAGATCACTTTAATGAAAAAAAGAAGAACCGACAAGATAAAGAATAAAACCCACATTGTGATTGTACAGGAGGAAGAGATCTTTATTTCGTTATTCAGAATCGCATCATCACTCCTCCCGTCCTCAAAATCTGTCCCGTGGCATACCTACATTAAAGCAGGAATAACCAAGAGAACGGTTGAAATACCGCTCACGGCGCCATTCTTTTTAATACTCTTTAAGTTTGAATGGTCGTGTGACTGTAACAAAAGTTCCAGGCGCTGCGAAGAGGATAACTTTGGAAACGCGGCCACTGAACTTTTCAATGTCTTGCGAAACAGGG
This sequence comes from Ceriagrion tenellum, assembly GCA_963169105.1. Taxonomy (NCBI): domain Eukaryota; kingdom Metazoa; phylum Arthropoda; class Insecta; order Odonata; family Coenagrionidae; genus Ceriagrion; species Ceriagrion tenellum. The sequence goes on from OY720644.1 coordinate 116,750,831, forward strand.
GAAGAAGGTTGTTCAGAGTGGAGCAATTAAAGTGCTGCCAACACAAGCGCTTCGAGAATTCAGACACGTCACAACTCCGTGCCGTCCTGTTTTGACTCGCATCATAATGAGACCTCAATGTAAAGTCCCCAGTATATGCGGGACGATTTGTGATTCTAACCATTTGTCTGATAGCCTTACGTTCCAGCTGAATTCACGAAGTGGTTTGGCACCCCCCGCCACACCATATCTATTGACCCCCTTCCTGCCCCTCCTCGCAGCGCGGCTGTGACAATGAACCGAGAAACTATTGAACGAGCATTGGGTCTAAAATTGCTCGCACACGGGTAAAGGCTAAAAGGTCCATACCTTGATATCCTTGCCGAAGTTTTCAGGATTCTGTTCTTCTTCCACGGGAAAAGATCCAGGATCCAGAAAGCGTAGTTCTCTGAGAATGGCAACTGTCCATCTCCGACCAAGAGGGCGAGACATTTTTCCCTTTCGATGAGCCTGTGAAAAAAGAGCAATTATGAAACACATAACGTGAAAGAACCATCAGACGACTGAGGGTGGCGCTGGCCACTCGGGGACAATTGACATATCCGCCCCTTCGGCCGCCCCTTCCGACCCGAGGCCTGGGCATCTCTACGCATCGCTACGATTGCGTGCGACGATCGCGCCTAAGTAACAGAGCCGAGGGAACCTGATAAAAAGAATAAAGAGCCATTTAGACCAATTATGTTAAACTGCGAAGAAAATGTCGATGAAGTTGAACGAGCGCGGCCAAAATGCCTCCATTCGTAAGTTTATAGCAATCACGTTAAGTTGGAGCGAGCACAAGGTTGAGCAGAGAGCGTAAGTGATTGGAGGAGATCACTAAGTTTCTTGCAATGCCTTCCGGTTCACGCTGTCGGATTGGGCGACTCCCAGACTGTGCAGCGGCTGCATCTCCCACGACTTCAACGGCGTCGGACGCAGTCAACCGCAGGTCGTCTGCCTCTATCTGCGACCAACAGTGCAACATGGGCAAGGAACAGCAAGCGCCGTGAGCCACGGATTGACAGCAACTATGAAGCCCTGGACTCTATTCTGGGACTTTCAGACATTCATGACATAGCCTGCAAAATCTTTCAAACTGCCTTTTAATTCTCGCTCGCTGTCGCCAACGAGCAACAATCTTTTCTCACCATCGTGCGCCCTCTCTCGGAAGGGACATTACACAATCCCATTTCGAACGTTCGTCGCGCGAGATCGCCCATTCGAGTTTCACTGCAAGGACCGAAACTCGATCAGTTTCACTGCAAGGACCGAAACTTGATCAGTTTCGATGTATGTATATACAAGGCTCTCAGACGACGCATCGCAGTTAATGTTATTGCAGGCGTCAGATTTATTGTTGCTAGGAAATTTTTAATATGGGTTCGCACAGGGGCCATGCCAGGTGAATAACTCAAAAGTTATTATCAAACGAACCATTTTGTCTTTAATATCAAATTTCGTTGTGATAATTCCCGAGAAGTGGAGACAATGCTTCTATGACTGCGATTTGCCTTCGGTTGCCCTTTTCACGAAGGCTGGTACAAATGATAAACGATCACAACCAAGATAATACTTTCAAATGTGTCGATTGAAAAGCTTCAAGAAGTGTGCTGTTTAATAATTTTAAAGCACTATTACCAATCGGTGGCTTTTTAAACTATGTAGCTCTTGAGGGTAAGAAGCGATGAATTACGGGTTGGCAAGCTCGACTATAAGTAAGTAAATGACAGTGAATTAATTCCTGACACTATAAGATTATGAGCTGCAATTATTAATTGCAGCGATAAAAACCTTCAAAACCATGTATAATACGAATTTTCAGCGTATTCAATGTTTTATCTGCGTTTCAATCGAGAGCTTGGCCCAGGTTGGATTCTCAGAAGGAGATGAAAAATTCAGTTACATGAAAAGTAACGAACCAAGCGGTTAGTCTGTGGCAATTCTTAGGCTTAGGCACAGTGTGTGCTATTCGGGAAAATAAAACGAATCGGTTTTCTACATCACGGAATTGAAATTATGAATGACTCCACTGAGTAATACGAAAATCGGGTCATTCGAAGGAAATGTTCAAATAGTAGCCGTCAGTTTTGTAACTTCCGGATTGAAATAATACTTATTTATTTTCACAAAATTATGTTCATCTTGCCTCCAAAAGATTACAACTTCAAGTCGTAATGAATAATGCGTACTTGCACCGTATTTGGCTGGTCTGTTAACAGACCCTGACTATAGTACCCACAGATTTGAAGGCCAAAAGTCGGCAAGGTTTGCGAGACGTACTTTTCCATTTGAGTTGGAATGTATTTCTGCCAAGCGTATAAAAGGAAGTGTAATACAGCTATTCAACTTCCCTCAAACTCTATCAAAATCTTCACGGTAGACTACCCGGATAAACATCCTGAATTTCTATTTTAAACAGTTGAGAAGTTACGATTGAAACTGTGGTCGTGAACTCGGTGACTTTAGCTGAATTTTACACGTGTTCTAAAAGACTGATGTAAAACTATTATAGACTTCATGAGTTCAATTCCAAGTATAATTCACCCAGTTTTTTTCAAGCTCAATTGAGAATATACGCTTTACGGAAAAACTGCATAATACAGCATCGAAAGGGGTATTCTGAGAGTAGAGACTCACGTCACGTGCACACACGTTCACTGTTTCTGTCGCACAGACGAAACGGCATCTTGAACCGGCATCGGCTGATTTGCGGGAAGAAGGATCTCATCAGTGTGTCGGCTGTGATACTCGGCTATTTTCAAATCTTTTAGGATGCATATTTAACTACGAACATATTTCTTATCCTTTTCAACATTTAGAAGGATATTTCTGCCATAAAAATGCAATCGTGAAATCAATAAACGCAAGTATTAAGAGCTCATCCGTGGTAATGTTCAGAAGGGCTGTAGCAAGTGTCCCGGCGGATTGGACGCAGGCGGATTGGTTGGACGCTGAACTTAGAACACAAAGAGAACAGAGATAATATGTACAATTTTAGACACTTCCAAATAATAATACAGTGGTTTATAAAATACATCTCCTCTGGTAAAAAAAACCTACACCGAAGCTTCTCCTCGTCTGTCCCACACAGATAGACGCCCAATCGCACTCACTACAAGCCTAGTCCGTGACGGCGATGGTCATGCATTGAAAAGTGGGTCGTGCGAGTGTAATACACAGGGAGATTCAAAGTCTTGAGTTGATTACGGAAAATCAGAACTTTTTATTTTTCAACATAGATGCATGAAACAAAGACGAAAATGTTACCAAATACATCAAGTTTTATTTGATATCGCTACAAATGTTCAATGTGATCTTCATTTGAAGCACGGCACACATCTGCACGATACTTGATGTATTTAGTAACATTTTCATCTTTGTTTCATGCATCTATGTTGAAAAATAAAAAAGTTCTGATTTTCTGTAATGAAAACAGGACTTTTGAATCACCGTGGGTATCTGTCTCTCTTTGAGCAGATGCATTGTTATCATGCAAGACCACAAAGTCACGACTGAGCTAGTATAATTTGCAACTCCCGAGACTGATCTTTTCCTCTCGTTGCAGGACTTGTCGTATGGACCGGGGGAAGGGCGCAACTGGCGCTCAGTCCTCCTATCTCTGCTGGTCATCGGCCTCGTGGTGGCCGGAGTGGGCGTCGCCATTCACACCCTCGGCTACGTCGACGAACTGCTCTACTGGAGCGGTCGGCGGATGAGACTGCAGGTGAGAGCCACCTACTCGACCTAGTGAGTGAGTGAGCGAGTAGCTTGTCATCCATCTCTCCCTTTCTCTCTCTCTCTCTCTCACTCCCTCTCCCTCTCTCTCCTCCATTCATTGGTAGTTCTATCCTTAGATTGGTTGACTGAATCCCTCCACCCTTCCCTATCTAATCCTTGTTACCTTACCTCCTGGTATCTCTTCATTATGTACTTTCCTCTTTATTCGGTCCATGAACTTATTCATGGGTCTATTATCTCTGGGGACTTTCCCTTCTATTTTGCATTCAATTAAGTTTTTTTTTACAAATCCATCCTGTCTCAAGAGGTGTCCAATCCACCTCGTTCTTCTATTCTGCAAGGTGCTCCACATTATCCTTTCCTCTTCTACTCTTCCTTACACTTCGTCATTTCGCATTTTTTTTCCATCCATTTAATCTTCGGCATCCTCCTCCAGCACCAGGTTTCAAAGGCTTTTAGTCTATTCTGGTCAGCTTTTACAATGGTCCATGCTTCGACCTATAGAGTGCTACGCTTCACACGAATGTTTTTACATGCTATTTCCTGGTGTAAAGCCCTATCTTCTTTGAGCACAGCAGTTGTCTTTTTCCCATGAACACCTTCTTAGCTTGGGCACTTTTCCGCTTGATGTCCGTTGTACTTCTTCGGTCCCACGTAACAGCACTTCCGAGATAGGTGAAGGAATCCACTTGCTCTAATTTCTCTCTTCTCAGGGTGACTTCTACATTCAACTTCTCTCTTCCACATCCTAGGATGCGAGTCTTCGTCATACTTATTATCATGTTTTACTCTTGGAGAACTTGGTCCATTACGTTTAGTGACCTTTGGAGATTATCGCAATTTCCTGCTATGGCTGCGATATCATCTATGAAGCGAAGCATGTTTATTTCTTCTCCGTTTACCATTGTTCCGCTCAGACCAGTTTCTTGCGCTTCTCGTATGGCCTCCTCCAAGTACATGTTAAACAGTGCTGGTGAGAGATTGCATCCTTGTCTTACTCCTGGGTTCATTTTAACTTCTATCTGACTTCCGTCTTTCATTCACATTGTGAAAACTTGCTTCCTCTCTCCTCCATCGATCCGAAATATGGAGAACCCCCCCTCTCTCTCTCTCTCTCCCTTTGGCGGGGAACGAACAAAGAAGAGAAGAGAGAACGCGTCCTTACCATCTCTCTCTCTCCAATCTCGATATCCACACTGCGGTGTGCGAGTTGCCGCCGTGAAAGAGAGACAGACAGACACGAGTCACTCTCTCTCCCTCTCTCTCTCTCGCCCCGTACGAGACTCTTCTCATTTTCAAGAGCAAAATAAATAAGTAATTTTAGATGTAAGTATTTATTTTTTGTGCTGAATACGGTGACTTGAAAAAGAAACAAACAGACTTCGTACGACTAGAGTTTCAAGATAGCACATGGACGCTTAAAACGCTGAAATTACACTAGGAAAACAAACTACCAATCAAAATAATTCAAGGCCTATGAAAGCAAAATTACCACAGACTAATCATGGAATCTTTGAAACCACTCAATGTTTACATCTGCAAAAAAGTTTGTATTTTGCTATGGACACTCGCGAAAAATCTTTTGAAGAATAATAACTATAGATGGACTGTATCATTGAGTGTATTATGGATCGTATACTTAAAAGCCTAATGATACCGACGAACCGACTGATCAAGATTACTCTGAAACAACTCAACGAATCGCAATGACATTTGGCGCAAATCTTAGTATTAGACCGTAATATTGTGTCATAAAATCTTTTTAAAATTATGCCGACTCAATCATGCCTTTTCTATACAAAACCATGTCCACTGAATCACTTATTGATTATCGAATGTCTCGAATCACATAATCAGCTACAGGGAAATGTACATGGAACTTTGAATTAGGTATTAAATGCTCAAAGAAATAGATTTTTTAGTTATATATACTATGAATGGAATCAAATCCTACTATTATAAATGGAATTCTACGGATTTTACATTAAAGCCAAACACCAATGACCATACGAACAGATCAAGACATCTCAAAAAACTCCCATCTCTCATTGCGTTGAAATTTAACAAATAGCTCCATACCAACGAAATGAAATCAAATCGCTTTGCATATTCCACACAAATTTTAATTGGTAAAACCCGACCGGTTTCAACACTTCCATGTCATTCTCAAGGGGGATAATATTATACCTTTACCCCCTCCTCCCCTCTGATTACGTCTCTTCTCTATACCTTTAAGTCATACCATACGCTAAACTTAATCAAGGGATTTTATGCTGAGTATTACTATCCCCCTTGAGAATGACACGGAAGTGTTGAAACCGGTCGGGTTTTACCAATTATAATTTGCGTGGAATATGCAAAGCGATTTTATTTCATTTCGTTATGATAAAATTCCACAAAGTACGCCAGGAAACCACTGAATATATAGCTCCATACTAGACATCGGGTGTTTACAAAGAAATCTAAAAAGATAACTTTAACTTGACTTTTTTCTTTTTAAATATACCGTTAATAATGAAACGCATATGAAGAAATGGGATGATAATGGCAGAATATTTCATTTTACAACTTTAAAATATGAAAATTTACATTAAAAACAATGAAAAATCAACAAAATCACGAAACATTTTGAATTTCGTTACGAGGGAGTTTGGTTAAAACATTATAGTCTGTAAGCTGAGGCAATTCCAATCAAACAAAATATTTTGTTTTTTCCGAATTTCTCAAAATTTGTGCCATTTTGATCATTATTGCGTTACGAAGATTTTTGTTTACGTGTTCCTTTGTTTTCAAGAATGAATAGCAATTCGACTAGACTGTTGCAAAGCCAAAATTTTAGAGAAAGTTGGTTTTGAATTATTTCTTGATTCAAAACCTCTTTGCATCGCACTTTTTGACGACTTTTATCCAGAATTTCAGTTCATCTAAATATAGCAGTTAAGACAGACTTGCGTAAGATCTGCAGCTCTTCCATTTGTAATACAATTTTTCTAATTATTCGATTAAAAGTACGTGGCCAAGTACTTTCTATTAATTAGTAAGCGGTGAAACGGAGGATCAAGATGGGGTTAGACAACGTTCATTTAGACTTTCACACGTTCATCTTATATAAGTCCCATTCCACTGCCTTTTGGCAGAATGTCGGCTTTTCATTCACTAATACACCGCCTGGTCTCCGCTCCCATGTTTAACACCAATTTTAAGAAATAGTTATCATTAATTAAATCAATTATCATTCGAAATGGTTATAAAATAGCTGTATTTTGATAAGATTCTTCAAAGAAAGTTGAAACAGCGCAAATTTAATTCGATTACGACAATGCCTTGAAAATTAGATAGGACAGCTAAATCGTGGTGCGAATGATCATTTGTTGGCCCATTCTATTATATAGAGCATCAAGTGTTTTCCCGAAGAATAAGTGAAATATATCTTTTTACAACCGCTTAACAACTGGGAATATATTCTGAAACTCAAAATATAAATATGACAACAATTCGATCAGGGCGGAGTGTACAAATTATAACGTGATGCGCCTAATTGTACCGCTTTGTACAAATTGGGCAAAGTGGACGGCCAATCAATACTACTCGGGTAAAGGAAAACATAAAGTGCTGGCACAAAGGCGACTCCAAGTCAAACTTTGCTAAACACCTCATAGATAATTACCACTACAGTGAATTTAATGCTACCGTTCTACATAATCAATGTAAAGGGAAAAAACTTGACTTCACGGAGCAGTGTGACATTTCTTCAGCGTGTAAAAACAAATATACATTATGTGTACCCATTGTAAATGATTATTTGTATCCTAAGCATTCATCGCCGATGTAATCTATGTTACTTGACTCATCCACCGCGGGACAGCCTGTTCCAGACAAATCTTCACCCCCTCCTCTCCTCTGATTACGCCACTTCTCTACACCTTTAAGTCATTCCATACGCTAAACTTAATCAAGGGATTTTATGCTGAGTCCTTTAAGAAAAGCTAGGCGAAAGCGGTTGCCATGCGAGCCGCCATTCGAGCGTGTGGTGGGGGATGCTAGGACACCCGCCAGCCGTTAGTAATAGATAAAGGATAAGGATAGAGGATAGTGATAGGAGACGGGAAAGGACGAACACGGATAGATGTGCTATGACTCATCAGTCCAACGACCTGCTCCTGTCGCAGTCAGCAATGGGAACGGAGCAAATAAATTCAAATGCTTTCTTTCAGAAATTCTGGCACCAAATGTCTCTTTAAATCTGTCGTATTTAACCGTTCAGCAGGTGTACCTACTGTGGGGATGAAATCACATCCTCTATGTCAAAATAAAATTCACGAAATCTTAATCTTTCTAGTTTTGCAAGCCTTTGCCTTAAACAACCGATTCTAAAACATTTGTGATCAGTAAATATAATGGAGAGCTGTTTTTCCGTACTTAAATGTTTTCTCCACAGCGCAAATCAAAGCAATTATGGCACTCGGGTCAAATATGTCTCCCACAACAGAATTCCTCAAAACGGCTCCTCCATGGGGTAGATAAAGGAAACAGAAGGAAAGAGAACGTCCCACAATCAGCAGTAGAGGAGACATCTGACAATCTCGAAGGTCCGCGCTCAAATCCCGGCAATGGAGAAAATTAAACTTTGAAATCCTTTGGTGGGATGCTTGTTTGGCAGACTAGCGAAGCCAGGAAGCCGGAACTCTCTCCGTCCGACCCCAATTATGCCAAGGAAATCAAATCCCCAACCATCCTTCCTTAAACGTGACTTTTTAAGTCGCCGCCACCTCCTCCAAACGACACACTCAGTGCGGAGCCGAATCACGGTGACTTCATAATGTCGTTCCATGTCCATCCTCACTCACCACACCTCCTCGTGATTACATTTCTTCCAAAACCATCTCCTAAAGCAATCCTTGAGCGACGGCTCCTCCGAATACCCAATGAATTCTCGACGTTTCAACCGAAGCAAAGATAGCTTCGGCTACGACGATTCTCGAGACAATAACGTCGAGAGAAGGCGTCGATGAGGTGAAATTTTGTCAAAGGAATGGCGCCGAGGAAAATGTTGAGGAGGCAAAAGAATAACAAACGAGGGGGATAAGGGTTGGCCCGGCGCCAAATCCGAGCCACACTCACACACCTGAGGGCGGACACAAGAACTTCTTAAAATTGGAGATGGTGCGGGGGGGGGGAGGGATGAAGTGAGGGGGGTGGGGGTGAGGGATGAAGTGGGGGACTGGCGAACGACTGGAAGAAGAAGTCTTTCTGGTTTCAAGAGAAAAGAAGTTGAGCCGGAAATTTTCAATTCAACTTTTGTCCACGAAAGAAGGAGAAAAAAATGGCAGCATCGTTCTCGCTTTCCCTTGATTCGATCCCTTACCCACAGAGGCGCTCTCTATCCCTCCCTCCCTCCTGCCCTTCTCTCCACTCTCCCTTCAACTCTTTTAAAAGTCTCCGTCGTGGGCGATTAGTATCCATATCATGAGACCAAAGAGCCGGAATGAGAGAGAGAGAGAGAGAGCCATTTCACTCGCCCTCCGAGCATCCATCCATCCATCCATCCATCCATTCATCCCTCCTCACCCCCCTCCCCCCTTGGCCACATTCCAAGTCCAACGTTCGCCAGCACGGTGACCAGGAAACCTGAGAAACGAGGACTCGTGCGACACCACGTCTGCGTGCCACCCAGCGACTCGCGTACTGGCGTGCGGCAGGGGGTGTTGGGACACCGGCCGCCTGAAGTGCACAGGAGAAAGTTATGGAGAAGTGAAATTTTAGTCGGGAGTGTTGACTGTTGAGTGTTTGGAGATCACTTTTCATTAATGATCACTCATTGTGCGTGGAAATATCGAATTATTGTATCTTCCTGTTCGGCAATGTATCCGTCTCATTTTATCCTCTCCGTCAGACATAGAGATATAGATGCAGCATCAAAATGATATTCTCCGCGTGTCACACTTAAATACACCTGTTCAGAATTTCTCAAGCAAAATTAGCGAAGCGTGCAGCCACCGAGTCTCTCGCGGCTTCCAACCTAAACCCCTCAAAAAAATACGAAACACACCCACCCGTAGCAGTTTATCAACGAAGCATCAGCTTTCCTTGGTATTATGTTTATTTCTCAGATTCAGGATCAGGGATCCGGCGAGGTCTAAAATGCTCGATAGAGGTACCAACCCTGATTCTCTCAACAATTCAGTAACACTACCATGCTTATCGTAACAATTTTTAACATATCTAGCTGCCCTCCGCTGTATTCGATCAATATCTGAAACTAGTTCTACTTTGTAAGGGTCCCCAATACTATCGGTGCACTACACGTCAGGTCTCTCGAAAGAATAACAACATGGCTCCTTTTCTGTCTCATCACAATTTCCTCATATTCTAAAAATAATTCCCAACATTCGATTTCGTTCTAACCGCAAATTTCTCGTCGGTACGGTTACGAATAATGCTCACGTAAAATATCCGCTCGGATTTCATCGTCTTTCACTCGTGTTCTACTCGTTCCTCTTTGAGAATCTGAAGTGGATTCCTGGGCTAAAGTGGCTAAAAGGTCGATGGGCTCGCTAAGGGGTTTCAAACGGATTCAAATACATGAATTTTTAGACTGCTACAGATGAGAGGAATTAGTCCGCTGTCATGACGTTTCAATGACGTCATGTCAATTCGAGAAACCTTGATCAATGAAAATACCTTGGCTTTGCAATATTAAAAGACTGTGGTGGAAATTTTTATTGAAAGGATGAAATTGATCACCATGCGTCCTCGTGTTCGCTTTTTTCGTCCAAGTTTCGCGGCATGCTTGGCTGGAGGGGGGGACGATGTTTTTAGTATATATCGGCGTTCGATCCTACTCCACTCATGTATTTAAATTTCGTGGATTGTTATAGAGGAAAAAAACCCAAGAATCAGGAAGCGCCAAATCGCTAAAATGTCGATGTTTCCGAGATCTCCATGTCGATGAATCTCGTGCTTTTGATTCTGACCTCCTTGATACCTCGTCAGTTCTTAGGCTCAAAAATCACGTGATCTCCATAAGAAAGTAGCATTTTACATCCAGCTAACTGGGAAGAGCCAATGACCTGGGGGTAGAGCACCAAAATCTGCTTGTGAGAATTCATTTTTGAAGACTTTAAAGCCTACATGCGAAATGACTTTAGGTCCGATGCAAGAATACATTGTAGCGATCGATTTCAAAAAAATACGTGTTCGATGGAAAGTAATTCTGCGTTCCTAAGTGTTGAATCTTCCAGAAAATTCCTTTTCCTAAATACAGAAAAAAACGACCACTCCTTTCTCAATATGAATAAAGTTTTGTGTCATATACGCAGTCCATCGGTACATTTGATACAGGCGATCTGAATTTTTCTTTAAAATATTCTCTTTACGCTAAGGGATTTCAAAATTCTACGATAATTAACAGAAATATCCTTCTGAATGCAGGTAAGGGTAGCCGTAAATGATCAGCGTTAAATATGCACCCAAAAAGATTTGAAAAAAAATCAACATCAAAGTAAACACACTGACGAGGCTTTTCCCGTGTATCACCCACGTCAAGGTACCGTCTTGTCTACGCGACAGAAACAGCGAAGGCGTCTGTGTGTGTGTGGCGAAAGAAAACACTCTCCAAATACTCATTTCGAGACAGACTTTCCAGTTTATCGGATATTCGCCGCGGAGTGTGAAAAAAAAACCGAGTGATAACAGTGCCCAGGAGGAATGAAATTCCTCCTGGGCACTGTTACTTTCACATCAGTCTTCATTATACGTATGAAGTTGAAGCGAAGTCACCGAGTCTGTGACCACTGTTTCAACAGTAACCAAAGTATACGAAATAAAAGAAGAGAAGTGGCAACAGTGTAAGGGAAAGTTGTAATTTGATTCATGATGTAATTTAGTATTCCAGTAAATCGATGTTCCTTGAAAATGGTGTATTACAGCAAACATCCGCCACGTGTCGTGGCTGCCTGTTTCGTCAGGGAAACCAAGACCTTTTTTTACTAATGTAACATGTGCGGCCGGAAAGTTTAGATTGGCAATAAATAGCTTACAATTATAGCTTTGGCAGCCCTGCTCTCATTATGATTAGATTCAGTATTATTGTTGTTCGAGCGACGGAGGAAATCAAAGGGGTAGGCAAATTATTATTAACAATAAAATTGGTAACCCGGGCGTCCGTTCAAAGGCAAATAAACAATATGGGATTGAAGAAGAGGAGTTATCAGAAGTGTAGAGAGGAGAGTGAGCCATCAGGAGTCAAAGGAGTCGTGGGCCAAGCGCCATTGCAGCCGCCGACACGTAACCGGAAGTACTCAAGGAATAACCCGGAGGGCAGAGGTGGAGAGACGCGAAGCTGACTCAGGGACACGAACCCAAGACGGCCGAATTCGCCGGTCAAGGACACGAAAACTACGCCTTCTTCACCTTCAAGTGAGCCAGTATCATCTTCATTTGTATAATAAGTAAATATTGCTGATGTTACAAGGATGAACGAAGAGTTGCAAACGCAGGGATAGCCATCTTTGGTTTTGGATTGCCCCATTAAAAATCAGGGATCTCATCGTCCGAGCAAAAGACCCTATCGGCCTGAAGACCCCAGGCGTCTACCGAATTGCGCCTTGGGAATGCGGCAAGGTGTGCATCGGAGAGACGAATAGAACAATAAAAACAAGTATTAAGGAGCAGCAACGATACCGACGTCTCGTACAAATTGAAAAATCCGTCATTGCTGAACACAGCATAGCCATGGACCACTCCCATCTATTTCCATGAGATTAATGTGCTCGCCCGCTCCCGAGGTTATTGGGATAGGATTATCAAGGAGGCCATTGAAATCCGACTAGAAAGAAGGAATTTCAACCGAGACCATGATTTTTCCCTAAGCGGTACATGGAAGCCGTTATGAAAACGTTTGGGGGAAAACAAATTTTAACGGATTAAAGTTGTTGACCATTCGAGTCTCTCTACTACGCCCAAAAATAGCGACCGCTGAAGTCTAAGGTTAATATCATCATTCGCCTTGAGAATGGAGTAGCATATTTTACTTTGTGTAGGAATTTGAATTTGCGTATAGTGTGTGATCTGTGCAGCTGAGGTGAGTGTGTCCGGAGTAAGAGGTCCGAGGAGAGGCTAGAATCAATTAAAAAGGGACATCAGAACTTCACACCTTGATAATTAATGTTTTCCAAAATAACAGAAATTCAAAGTAAAATACTATCAGATGAAGCATTAATCAAAATCAGGGCATTAAAAATAAAAATTTAGCATTGCTATCCGGAAATATCCACTGACGATTTTAAAAGTGTTGGGTGAGGTTGAAGAAACATATTCTGCTTCCTGTACACACCAGAAATATATATCGACATAGATGTGTTGGTTGACCTCCGCAGAATGCGAAAAGGCACTCATCGGGACTCGAAGGCACGAACACATTGTGCGGACGCTTTATTCGGAGTGACTTGAAATTGCAATTTCTTGGAGGCAAGCTGAATATGATTCTTTGAAAGGAAAAACTAAGAGTTATTTTAGCCATAAAGCTATTAAAATGACGGGTAATAGTAAGAAATTCTAATGTAAGTATTTTCATGAAATGGCAGAGATTCGATGGAAACAAGTAGTAAAGTTATGAAGCCTAGGCACTCTGGTAATGAATTGCGTTCTTCTCACCAAGCAGCAGAATTGAACATCTTACAATTTGAGGCTGTGCGTGTCATGTCATCACCAGAAAAAAACTGCGGAGTGGAAATAAAAATAAATTCACTTTAACACAAAGTATAAAATTAATCTTTAATAACAATCATCACGGTGGGAACTAAACCTTTTGTGCTCCTAGACATGAATCTAGGATATTATCGGATCGAAGGCTATTTGTAAGCCACAGTGCGTCGTGTCTACGGTTTCCACGGCGAGCAGGTACCTACTGGTTCCATTTCTATTTTCGGGATTCAGACGCGTCGTCGCTTTCCGACAACTTCCCTCATCCAATCCTAGAGAGGCCTCTTTAGGTCGGAGCGGTTCATTTGGCCGGGTTTATACGGAGGAATCGGCCGTACCAGATTGGATGCCCATTTTGGCGCCAAATGCCGAAACCGAAACAGCGGATTCCCGGTATCATGAAGGAGGAATTTCACAAGGCATACTGTTCCTTCGACGAGCCAGACCGGGATAGCGATCGCATGCAGAGTAAAGGAATACTAAAAGGCGACAGAAAAGAAACAGTTCCACCTCTCAGCAGTCGCTGAGCGTACTTGGTCTGGACCACTTGGCCACTCAATTTGCTTCGAAGAAACCGATCTCCTAAGCGGGGATAATCGACGCTTCCCACGATTAATCAGGAAAGCTATCGAAAAAAACAAAATGGCCGTACAACATGAACAGAGAAGATGGCCCACAACCTAGCGACAACCTGGAATAGAGTTCTGTCTCATATCGGAAGGAGCGAAGTGAAAATGGCGCCAGAACGGGCAGACAGCCAGAGACGACCGATTCCACTGAATCAACCCGGCCAATACGAACGCTCTAATCTTCGAGCTAAAGACCCCTCCAGGATGGAAGGAGAAACGTCGTCAGAAGACCAACTCGACGCGGCTCCGTGCCGAAAGAAGAAGAATGGACCAGAGTACCACAGTACATCCATTTCTATGAGGCAAGTACACATTGAGAATCACAACGCCGTTAAATCTACAATTTTAAATTTGCTATCTGAATAAATTCGTCCATGTTTACTTCTACAGGAGTATTCTGTGGTATAAAAAGAGGTATTTTGTGTTTATCAGGCCACATCCAAAATTTAAAAAAACTATCATTTTACTGTAATTGAAATTAGTCAATTATTATATTACATTTAATTTCATTGATTTCGCCGTGCCAATTGATAAAAGGACATTTTTATCGATTGGCATTATTTAGCTGCGACAAAGGAGTTAAGTTTAACGTTTTTGGCACTTTGTCTCACGAGAGACCCAATCAAGATGAGGTACATCGACCAGAAGTGGTGAGATGCATTCGTACATTCAATTGATGTGAGTTAAGATTCAAGCATAAACTCAGTAATGAAGAAGTTTCAAGAGACTCAACATCAAAAGTACAAGAGCAAATTTTGAGATTCGTTGACATGAGGTCATCGCTCCGAAGGCATTGTTGTGATTTGCCGCTTTCTAATTCTGGGTTTTTGTTCTAAAGCAGCCCCTTTTTGATGGAAACGATACGCGAGTGGTGCTGGATGGCGCACCTTGACATTAAAAACACTCCCCTCAGGCTGCGATACCTCGAAACTAGGATGCAAAAAGCGTACATGAGGACACATTAAAATTATTTTCTTTCTTAAACAAAAATTGCCGACAATTTTTCTTAGTAGCACAGCCAAGATATTTAGCTAAAAATATCAGAAAATGAGCAAAATCAAGGGTGTAAATGTGGAGAGAAAAATGAGTCTGAAGTTTGCAAAAAAAAATTATAGCTCACAAATGCAAACTCATGAAAATATGACGCCATAGTATCACATGCGGTTAAATTCTCCTTCAAATGAACATTTGACTTCAGAAAAAAGTAATTTACGGAGAAATCGAAGACAAGCCAAACTCAACTTTGCGAAAAGCTCAGTTTTTTTATATTCCCGTAACGATACAACGGATGCATATTTAGCAAGAACAATTGAGAATTGTCAACAATGTGGTTAAGCGGAATTCACACCGCGAATTTGGTCGAACTTGGAGAGATGACGGGAATTTTTGTTTTTTATTTGTCGTTCTGAAATGGAATTACCCACAGGTGGTGCCGATGAAATTTCCACAGATTTTGAGGATACCGGGAATAGTCATTTGCAATGCCTTCACGGAGTCGACCACCAAAAGCCGAAAGGGTTAAATTTAAGGCTAATTTATGCCATTTGTAATTTAGCCATAAATCATACGCCTTGACCGAGAGTTGAACCCGGATCTCTCGATTTCCCGCCTCGCCTCTCGAGCTCCCGATGCGTCCTCCCCCTTCTCTTCTATGGAACTTTTTCCAAATATTTTGGCGGTTTTTGTGGGGTGTTGATTGAGCAGCTCCCTAGAGAATGTTCGTTTCTCCGTGTGTGGCCAGACGATAACTCAGAATTAAATCGAAATGTTGGTCAAGGTAACTCAATGCAAAATTTTGGACCAAATTCCTCGAAAAAAGAAATTATTTTGCAGTAGAATATGTTGCATGTATCCAGGTAAAAATGAATGCCTCTTGGTCGCTTTTCAGGAATTGCTCGGCGGGGAATTGACACCACGAAGGCTTCCACTGACGTGGGTGCTTCCGCCGTTGGCCACGAGCAAGGTGGCGGCGCCATCGGGAGACGCCAGCTCATCCGACGCCCGCCTCGTGTTCCACGACGATTTCGGCGGTCTTTCAACGTTTGACGCCCGCTCGGGCGTCGTCGCACACCTCGTCTCCAACCACACACTCGTGAGTGCAGATTTCCCTTCTCGTTCCGTCAGAAAATACCCCATAAAAACTTCCAAAAAATCCCTGTCAGTTCCCTAGCTGCACGAATGGCCGCCGAGCCTCTTCTAGCAAAGGTGAAGGCGTTTGCTGATGAGGAGGTTTGCTTGTGGTCAGACCCTCGATCTGGCGAGCCGAATATACGAGGGTCCATTTCCGGTCGGAGTAAATTATCTATATCTCACGGAAATAGCGGAATTCACACTGCAAATTTGGTCGGACTTGGAGAGATCACGGGAATTTTTGTTTTTTTTTTGGTCGTTCTGAAATGGAATTACCCAGTAGTGGTGCCGATGAAAACTTCACAGATTTTGAAGACACCGGGAATAGTCATTTGCATTGCCTTCACGGAGTTAACCCCCAGCGCACGTAAAGGCAAAATTCGCAAAGGCGAAAAAAGGCAGCGAGAGAGAGGGAAACTGTTCGTTTCGAATCGCGTCATCACTTCATTGGCCGTGAGTAGGCATTGGGAAGTATGGGGAAAGTGCACCGGGAAGACAAGGCCATCGAGTAATTTATAACGTCCACTTCATAAACAGTCTCGAATATTTCATAAAATTCAAAAGTCTCTTATTTTCTGGGTGCATCACTGAGGGTTTGAAGTCGTTGGTTCCCATCTCCCGACAAGTGCTAGGAAAATTGTTAGGAGAAGAAATAGGCCAGGATGGTACCATTTATTCCTTTTTTACGCAACATTCCGCGTTTTCACCAAGTGAAACCTTCGTAAAAGCATATCGGACGTTAATTTGTTCCGCTAGAGGCCACCGAACGTAACTAACACGTGGGCCTGGTGGATGGGGTGAATTAGATCTCGGGAAACGCAGAAAAATCACACCTGCACAGTTACGCTAAATCCAACACAAAGAAAGAGCATTCACATCCTCTTCCTCTTCAAATGACAGGCACCAGATCTGTGCATCAGAAAATGATCCTTGTCGAGTTATTAACGCGAATATTTCGTTTAAACTGAGCATCTACATGGACGACCGAACCATCAGCTGCTGTGACTGAATAAAATGGACTCGTCGCTTTTTGTTTTAAGCTACGTTTCATTCGTATGTGTCGAATCGTAAGAGAATACAGGAGGAGGGAGCACACGGATGCAAATGGAAGCTCAATAGAGTGGGATAATGACAGGCAGGGTGAAATCGTCAACGCTGGTTGTGGCCTATCGAGCGACGAGAGAATAGAGCCTTTTTTTGGCGACGTTGAGCTAGAGATGGAATGGGCGTGATGCGCAAGTATTCGCGTTTGGGCATTGCTGACATCTTTTTTCGATCGATATTCCAACTAAGCCCTCTAATGTAAGTCATAGCTGTGGATAAAATAAATTCAAAAGGTGGTTCAACAAAAATACATTTGAAATTA
Source organism: Ceriagrion tenellum (assembly GCA_963169105.1). Lineage (NCBI taxonomy): Eukaryota > Metazoa > Arthropoda > Insecta > Odonata > Coenagrionidae > Ceriagrion > Ceriagrion tenellum. Next base: position 116,768,414 of record OY720644.1, read on the forward strand.
CTCAATATTAACCGTGAACTAATACTCTATGAAAGATCTGAAGTTTTCCCGGCGTAGCTGCTGGATAAATGTTTCTCGGATGTTCCATCGGGTAAGCATGTCCTTAGGTCCCGACGTCGTTCTCCGAAACGTAGGGACTTATGTACCTGCTTACCCAGTGAAACACCAGAGAAAAATTTATCCAATACCCTATGGACTCTGCAGAAATAAAAAAAACTTGCAATCATCCACAGAAATAAATTTCACTGCAACCCAGGATTCGATGTTACCATAATCACCAGTTGATGATGTGAAAACATCGAAACCTAGGTCGCAGTGAAATTTATTTCTGTGGATGATTGCAAGTTTTTTTATTTCTGCATCATGCATAAATTCCACTCAATATCGCGAGAATCTGGATTTTATAGTCTATGGACTAGTGAACTAATGAAGCTTCCAATGACTGTTTTCGCAGAGGCAACTTGACGTGCAGGGATATTACCCGTCGGCGGATCTACGCTACGTTCTCTTCCGGCACAATGTGAAAACGGTGAGTATTCAACTCGAGACGTACACTTTCTGGTTTGAATACCAATCAATATTTTAAGATCCTGCAATGAAGCCCTGGTTCAGGCATCTCAAAATATGACGTGGAGCGAAAATTTATTAAAATGGAAATTATGAAATGAGAGCAATGAATTCCTCTAAAAACTATAGCCATGCAATCAACACTCATGAGTGCAACTTAACTTTCATGATTCAACGTCGCCCTTTAGCGCTTCGTCAATTTTTAAAATGAGATGCTTGACGTGTTTTTTATGATACACAATTAATGCACGTTTTTCAGTGACAAATAAAGAAGTAGCGGTGAATTTTAAGTTATTTAACATCTCGGCCATTGAATATCTAATCAACCATTTATAGATTCCAATATTAAGTATAATTATTTTTATACCTCAAATAAAAGTACCTTTTTTTACTGCGATGACAGAGTATAAAATTGCTTTGGTGACACTAAACTTTTTCCTGTTTTTCAGGTTTTCAGGAATACCTTTACAGCTCACTACACCGTTTATGACGTACAAAACGAGTAAGTAAATGATTCTCATTGTAATAATAGAATTAGTCCTGTACTTCAAACACTGCTCTCATACAAGTACATTTGTCTGAAAGCAATCCCTGAATACTTGCATCGCTGCAGAAGCCCACGACACAAAATTTTGTGATGAAACTGAGGAAAACTTTGAGCGCAATGGATTGAGTGACGAGTACAAACTGCCTTTTCAATGAAGTTTTACGTTGCTCATGAAAAATATTTTCCTATTACTCAGCCGTTTGGAATTTTCAAATTCTCAGCTTCCTGAATGATTGCCAGTAGCAATGATTAAAAACCCTAAGAAATAGAGGACAGCTGAATTTAAGTGACTAATGCGAATACAAAAAGGACTCATACCCACAGAAATATTCAGCCCTCGGCCGACAGCCCTTAAAACAAGAGAGCGAGGACCAAATCGGGCGCTTAAGTCCGCGGAAAATATAGACGAAGTTTTGGAAATAGCGCCGATGCGTTTTGTATGTACGGCACTCGCCTCAGATTAGGACAGCAGATCGGTGTCTCTCGATTTCATTGCGGCTAAAGGCATCGAAATAGTGAGAGACTAAACATAATAAGGGAATACCGCCCGCAGGATGAGAACTAACACACAATCGCCATTATTTATTTTAAAAATATCTTCCCATCCAAAACAAAGGTCACTCTCTTCACTAAACTGGCTAAGAGCAATCATGGTTTCTCTCTTTTTCGACTCAAAAAAAACATGAGTGAATGTTATTTCGGAACTCAAGGAAAATCTTCGGCACATTCCGCACATTAATAATTATATGTGAAAATTTGTAGATTCCGAACGCAGAATCAACTGTTATTAAGGGTGAGATGAAGATTGAAATAATTTGATTCTGAAAGTGCACGGCACCACATGCATGCATGCACCTGCACCACAACTTTACATGGCACGGAAGAGTCAATTTCACTCTCCAATAAATTATTCGTGAATTTTATTTTCCGTAGCCAGGAAGTGAGACATCACTGAGGAATCTTACCTTAGACATTAATTCCATATGCATCGCATTTAAACACTAATTGTTGCCACAGTAACAAACAGATGCGCACGGCTACGCGCCACGTCCATCAATTGCTTTAATCGATGGGATTATGGCGCCGACACGCATCTCCGCAACCAGAAACTCCTAAATTCATTGCCATGGTTGCTTCACATGAAAATAATAGCGATTCCTTCTCTGACGAGCAGCAGCGTCTATTGAGCGCTTCCTGGAATGATAAGGTTGTTCCGATGGCACAAAGACTCGGAAAACCATGATCGGTTGATAAAAAAAGTGTGCCAGTGTTTCTTTCTCTCTTTAGACGATGGATATTGAGTGTTTCCACAGAGTTAGTGCCTTCTCAGCCCGCCCTTCGGAGCGAGATGATGAAGATCGAAATTGGAGCATCGGAGCCTTTCAAAGCGAAGGGCCGTTCAACGGAAACAAAAGAAAGCCGGACGCCGCAGCAGGACGAGAGAATGCTCGCACTCGCCCACCCATTGATGGGTTGGACCCTCCGCCACCCCCTCTATCTGCCCATCCCCCGCCGAGGACAGGTGTTTCGGCTCTCGCCGCAGGATTACAACTTCCGCCCTGGTTTCAAGCTCTCGCTTATGTCCCGAGGCAAGGAAGAGGTGGGAAGGAAAGGACGGGAAAGGAAGGTTAGCGAAACCGACTGCCCCTTCGAGGACGACACCAATGAGGCGGATTGAGGTCAAAAGGACCTCAACAGCCCCCGCCTCCCCGAAGTGCTCGAATTAGTTTGGTTACCCAAACAACTGAGACGAGTGACCGTCGGGTGTGAGCGAGGCGGCGTGTAGTGATTGATCGAACAAGAGACAGAGGGGGAGGGGAGGAGGGGGCCTTAAACGCAGAATCAAACTACGGAGGAGGGGGGGGGGAAATTGGACCCTCCCCTACCTCCCCTCCCCCCCGCTCCCATTTTACCACAATTCTCCCGCGAAACTACATTTCAGTTTGCATTCGCTGTCAACCCGCAAAAACCAGGACACGTTGCTGCCATCTACGATCGTAATTAAGTAACCCTCTGATCGTAGGGGATGACATCAAAACAAATCCTGAGCCATTATATAACTGCTCCGACCTCGGAAACCACCCAGGATTCTTCCAAAAAATAATTTTTTCAACCCAGAACAGACCTCTGTAAAAAACATAAAGACTAAAATTAATTGCCAAATAAGTAGTAATGACTCAAATTTAAACATTCAAGTCTCAGCATGAGCAGAGCCGGCGATTCAGCTTCATTTAGCTTGGTAACTGCCACTGACTAGAGAACAAATGGCATTTTCGATATCTTTCCGAAGTAATAGCAATTATAAATTCTTGGAAATGATTTGAATCGATTTCGGAAAACCACAAAATTAACTACGTTGAGAACAATTTCAAAATTCCAACAACCAATTTGTGTCCAAAACTTTCGGGATTCTAAAAACAAGCCAAAACTTTCGGGACTTAAAAAATAAACCACGAGTTAAGTCGATGGCGCGCATCGCAACAGGAGTGGCTAACGTGGTGCTCTTAATATGGTTTGACTGAGTGAACAAGCACAGCAATTGATATCGTATTGCGATGTCCACAAACTATGCGCAAAAAAATATTACTCCAGACGTCAAGATTTTCCGGTGCTTTTTATCTTTGCCTCCTTTAGTGGTCGCCGATGCAACGTGCGGGTCTAAATTCACATTTTAAGCTATGTACCGAGTGATTATACATATCGATAGATGGACGACGTGATAGTTTTAATTGGAGATTATCCGTCCTCCCTAACCACCCAATCCCTCAACAAGGTCACATCCGTGTTAAAAAGCTATGAAAAAAATTGTACATAATATGGTACAGAGCTCGAAAATGTCAAAACGTGGAATATATAAACCTAAACAGATTACGACATCAATCTGAGATCGGTAAATATGTATCGAAGCGAGCTCAAAACGTTTGGAATAGGTACTCGGGTGCCGTGCATCCCTGAGAGGATAACGATTTCCAAAAAAGGAGAGGAAAATAAAGAAATGAAAGTAATATCGTGGAATGGTTGTAGATAAGGTGAAAGTAGCCGAAGGTAAATAAATGAATAAGTAAAATAAGTCACCAATCGCTCAAAAAAATAAAGAAAGGGAATAAATGAGGACCAGGAGGAGTAATATGAGCAACAGATGAAAGAGTATTCGAATAGTATTCGAGTTCCGAGGTTTTCAATAGTTCAAGGAATCGAATGAACGGCGTTGGCGGCGTCACACCCGAGATAGATATGCGCCATCGAAGCACCGATTCGCATTCGTCGTCTTCGGAGACACCGACGGGCGAAAACGTTCTCTCCCGATCCACTTTTTGAAAGCTTCGAAGGATACGTTGCTTTGAATAACTCGGCGTACGTTCATTAATGACTGAGCTATTTTACTGCTTAAAGAAAAGGTCGCTATTCTGTTTTGTACAATATTCAAAATTAATTCAAATGGCTAATAAAACGTATTTAAAAGCAACCATACGTTTTTTCTCGAATAAAACATTTTATTCCATACGTTGATTCCAATGGGGTGCCGCAATTTGTTAAGAGATCGGAGATTTTCAGAGAGAGAATCGAAGGCGAACGGGCGAAATTCTTGAAAATTGGTAAACTCTAAATCTCTACTGCGCATCGAGAATCGCGTGAAAACTGTGGAAAATGAAATTTGAAATCGCCCGCATCAGTATAACGAGAGTGACGTAGAGATTCCAATTCCAGGATGAAAAAAAGAATTATTCGAATTTTGGCCCGCTTTACGTGGAGAACAGCCTGGGTACAAATGTAGGAAAACTATGAAATTCTAACAGTAAAATTGGAAGTTATTCATGTCTACTTTTTAAGTAATATTTGAAGGTATATACACTACTTCTAAAGAATATTACATGGAAAAAATAGTCGCTGAACTAGAATCGCGAGAAAATCAGAATCAGAAAGCACAGATGTTTCGTCCTCCGATTCTTCCCTTATTTCATTTAGAGAGTCACTCTTACCATCGCTCAAAGAAAAGTGTTTGAATTCAATGGACCAATCATTTAATTTTATTTTTCGGCGGAAGGCTAAGCGTTGACATGATTGTATTGGATGTTATCTTGTAATCAGGTCTTCATGGAATGAGAATCTTGATATTTTTGCGGCGAGTATTTCCCGGTATTTACGCACGTTCACGTCTCTCGCTTCCCGTGTCGCCTCCGTAAGTAAGATGGATTGGAATTCGCAATAGTCCGCAATGCTCGAGAATGAGAACCTTGTTTCGTGTGGGAGGCATGTTGTACCAACCATAGAGACGCAGCTTTTACATGACTTTGCATCCAACCATAGAGACGCAGCTTTTATGTGACTTTGCGTCAGGCAGCTGAGGCAGGGTAATTAATGGCCGCTGGTTTAAGGTCTCCAGAATGACCGAAAACAGAAAAATCAAATCATCATCGGTCCCCAAGAAAATAAACATTGTTATCAAAACATTGCACACTCGACCATATTTCTTAATCACGTAATGATATTCGGCTTATTGCCGTCAATGTCATTTAAACGTAGGAAACATTCTGCAACTTAAGTAAGAGAGAAGAACCGGTCCCCTCTTGAGGTTTCCATGGGATCCACCAAAATTGTCCTCACTGTATCTTCATCATTGGAAGTTCCTTAGCCCCGGTTTGGATTACTGACAAATAGGTCCATTTGAGATTTGAATAAATTTTGGATAATCATTTATCTGGAGCTGACTTCCATCATTAAACTTCACCTATGAGAGTGAGTTCAACTCCAAGAATGCGCCTATCAGCCATCGGGTCCGCACACGAACGCCATAAGGGTAGCTTACAACTATTGACACGCTTTTTCGCATCCCCTGATTTGCTTCTGATGATTCAGGAAGCAGTGTGTACTAGTATGTAGTCCAGAGAAATCAACTTCTCACATTTCTTCACTAAAACAACAATTCTCCCTAGATAGGTAGAATATTTTTCCAACTGTTCTCTATTGTATGTAGCTCGGATTGAGGTAATGCCCGTATTTCTCTGCCGTATCTACATCATCTGCAATAGCATCGCCGCGCAAAGAACGGCTAAAAGCAGCAGCCTACGTATTTGAAGATTTGGATATAACTTAGGTTAAGAATTTAATAAAATTAAAGGCCGAAGTTAAGGTGTGAAACGACGTAAGTTTATTTATAAAAATACTATTCTTTAGTTAATGACGATGTATACAACTTCAAAATATCTTTTCCCCTGACTTTGCCTGATTGCTGTCGCTTTGAATCGAGCAGAACGAACCTATTATGAGAGCAACTCATTAAACAAATATAGGGGAACAATCACACGACTGTCCGAAACTTTTTTTAAAAAAAGTTGAAATTTTGCATTATTCTAGTGTGTACGCCAGAAGAAGCTATATGCTAATATAAAAAAGACCTCAGGGCATCGAGGACCCCAGAGACCCTATAAAGGACCCTGAAACCAGATTTTTTAATCGCATTTTTAAATTACTTTATACCAAGTTTTCGGTTTGATAACTTCACCACCGAATGGCTAAAGATCAGAAAAATATTATTATTTCAATCGATTCTTTTGTAGATACGTTTCATATTCGCTCAAAATTGTTTTTTGACGAGAAGACTCAAATTTTCTGGATATATCACCGAGGTCTTTTATGGCTAATCTACACGGAGCATAAAAATGGAGTGATACCAGTCTATTCGTTGCTCTTCTCATCGAAAACCATGAGACTGACTGAAAAAAAGAAATTATACATGATTCTAGCGTTTCCGTGAAGGCTCCCGCGGAGTCTTTGTGATGAATACATTGGTTCTTCCGGGCATTCTGCCGCGCTTAGCCATTTCTGTGGAGAGTATTCATCCATCTGGGACGCTGGCGAAATATTGCCCACAGAAATGGATAAACACGGAATTACACTCGGAAAGCCATTCTATAAGTGATTCTAGCGTGAATGCTACCCTGAGATTTTTAAAAATGCCTCAAGGCTTCAAGGTCCCTTGGACCCAAAAATGGGCGCCTTTGAAGCATTGCCATCAGTACAGAGATTTCCTTTCCCGCTTTTGAGAATAATTTACAATCAAGATATAGGATTTGAATTCTTATTAAAGATAGGCCGGAACATTAGGCTCAATTCTTGATATCGATTTTATGGTACTTTTCATATTTGCTCAAAATTTACGTTTTTAATTACAAAAATCAATTTTATCCGATTTCAACGTTAGAATATTTCCGTAGCAACCTGAGTAATGGCTATAAATGGGAATTTCATCCCCGGCATTTAATTGGTTACATTAGTTAAAAAGATGACATTTAGCTAATTTCAGAGATATTTCGGCCATGTTATGTTGTACCCTCTGTGTCCTGAACAGTTTTTACATGACATCTACAATAAGCACGACAGGTTGATTCATAAGTTTGGGACCATCGGTGTGCGGGGTGTATGGTGTACTACGTAGAATTTTGTACACTGATTAAGTACCATGGTTCTACACCTATAAAAAAAGTTATTTCAGTCAAGAGATCAATATGTATGGTTTGGGTTCCAAAGGATTCCAAGTCCCAAAATACTGCTTTCCAGTTATCTTCCGAACGAATACACTAATTAATGAGAGCCCTTTAGCTTGAAATTTCGCACGCAAATGCACAATTGTTATCAATACCAATATACAAATATGGAATTGGGCCTGTCTGTCAGAACAATTCGACCCCAAACGAGTCAAAGTAATCCAATAGAAAGAACTGCAAGCATCATTTTTACCGCGTCCAGGCATATTTTTTACAAAATTTAATAGGAATAAAAATCGCACAAATTAAACTGATAATTAATAATTTTGCTGTTTTAAAACAGAAGAAATTCGTCGAAAGAGCTTTTATAATCGGGAAGTTAGACAGTTCTCTTCTATTCAGATAGAACTGCCACAATATTACATAATCTTATCCCTCCCGCAGAATCGAATCAATGGGCATTCCGACAATTACGCATACTTCTGTTTAATTGGTTGGATTATCGGTCATATTACACAATATTTTTGCGCCATTAATATGAAATGTATTTATTTCTTAACTCCTAAAGCTGCCGAAATAAAAAAATTATACAATTTCATTATGGCCTCTGGCACTATGAAAAATGATTTTAAAAACTCGCCCAATCAATCGAAGATGAGGAAAAATGTCAAAAGTGTGAATTGAGTAGGCGTTTGCAAGCAAAACGAGTTCTCTTCTCGAGAGGAATGAATGAATGAAAGCAAAGAAGAAGACGGAGAAGAAGAAGAAGAGGAGGAGAAGAGGGAGGAGCGGTCGTTGGATGAGGCGATGGAATCGAAGAGGAAGGAGTTTGAAGAGAGAGGGAGGGTGGGGGTGTGGTTGGGTGGGGCAGGGAGGGGGATAAGGGAGGAAGCGGATGATGACAGAGGAGATGTGAGAGGGAGAGAGAGAGAGAGAGAGAGAGAGAGAGAGAGAGAGAGAGAGAGAGGTATGATGGGTCAGCACTTTTGGTGGGTCGACACTGTCGCTGCCTGGCAACGGTCGTCGCGGCGATTGCGATCGGATCCGACGGGGGTGCAGGTGACGCGGCGTCCTCGACACACCACAGGGGGGAGATTGGGGGGGGGTTAAGGGGGGGAGGGAGGATGGAGGGAGGGAGGGGGAGCGTGGGAATTGGGTCTCGCCGAGTCTTGTGACGGACGGGGAAGATTGAAGCGGATTGATGGGAGTGGATTCAATCGCAGAGGGAGAACGACGGGAGGTCGTGAGTCGAGGTGAGGGGGAGCGGTGGCGATGGGGAGCGGTGGCGAAAGGCGCGGCATCCGCGCGTGATGAGGGAAAGCGAGGGCAATGCCCGTGACATTGGTCGTGTTGAAAAATAACCGCCTGACCCCCTCATTCATCATTCCTTCACTAAAAATGGTTTATAAGTGTTTAATTTACTTGCTCTTTATTTTACAATAGCAACGTGGTGGACTTTTTTCCATATCGATGCTTTGATGCGCACTGATTTCTTTGCACCAAATCTAGGATCTTCAATTGAGGAACTCGGGTGAAAGCGTTCGCCAGTACATTTAACGTGTATTCGGAAAGATGGCGCCATTGACATTGAAAAGGTGTTATTGAGAAATGTAAACTCTGATCGTTAGGTATGAAACGGGCAGAAGGGTCGAAAGGACACGGGAGAAAAACCCGCTCTGATATACATTTTTGAAAGACATCGCTTTTGCGTGGAAATTCAGTGTTCTGCATTATTTTAGCACTTATCTTCATCACTCTCTGAACTACGGAATGTTCAATTTTTCAATGTGATCCAAGTTATACGAAGTATGTAATAACAGTAACCGAAAGAACGAAGTGGTTCTTTCGATATACATTCGTAATTTGATAAAATAAATTTGAAATATTCATTATCACATCCAATTATTGACATTCCAGAAAAATTACTTTTACATTCAGAATCACCATTACAAAATAATGCAATACACGCTAAAAAATAAGAAAAAAAATTAGTCATACTTCGTTAGGTAGCGTTATCATTTCCTCGCACAATCATTCGCCGATACTCAAAAGGTGTAAAACTTGCCCCGATACAATGAGTTTCAGTCATAATGTTTCCTCATGTTCGCCAGTGCGCAATCCGATCGATCGATGAACACGTGGATGAAGCGTGGTGTTTCATTTTCCTCCGATATTCCATATTATCGTCTCACATTTCGACCCATTGGTGAATGCATACTTGAGCGCCTACGAAATCTTGAGACGAATAAAAGTGGATGATTACACAGCCAGGGGCGTGTTTCCAACGGCTCTCTCTATATCTCACACATCCAAATTTACGCAGAAGAGAGCGAAGAGAGAGTGGAGACGCAACTCGGACACGAGGACGAAGGTCCGTCCGAAAGGACGAAAAGCCATTCATGGATAATAATTGCTTCCTCTCTTCACGTCTTTTGGGGAGAAAGTGACAAACAAAGATCGGACTAGGACTAAAAATACGTGGGGCGTGAAACATAATTTTCAAAATTATTACCAGTAACAATGAGCGCCCGCCGAATGGCTAAGCCGGCATGGTTGAAAGACTATGTCTGGCGGAGCGGTGCGGGTGCTCTGGGTGAGGGGCGGAGGTCGAGAGAAGAGGAGAAAATGGATGTTCCCTTGGGCGCAAATGGGGCGCCCTTATCGATACTGGGGACAGAGTCCCTAGTCGGGAGGCCAGCGTCCAACGAGCTCGTGCCGCTCAAACAACTCCCCCAAAGCACTGAAGAAAAAGAGGAGATATTCCCGCGCGCCCCCTGCACGGAGGCGTGCGGCCGGCAGCTCAAACTCAGCTGCCTCACTGGCGAATCAGTGCGTTGGGATCCGTGCACTCAGTCGGTCCTTAGGGCTTAAAGATGTCATTCAGTCTTCATTCTTAAAAGCTAAATCCTCCAATAATATAAATATGTTGCTTCCAGCGATGAGACAGTCATGAATAATAAACCATTTAGTAAGGAAATACTGAACATCAAGTTAGCGCGCGAAAAAAAACCTTTTGCTTCATATATAGGATTTCATTTTCGGTGGCCCTGGTAACGATGAAAATGTCTTCCATCGAAACGTCGGCAAAGAAGAAGATGGAGCACCTTTTAACCGGACGGAAACCCCCTCACCCCTCTCCTCCGAAGAAGAAGAATTGACCTTTTTGCTTCACTTTGCCAGCCTCGTTGGCGTGGAGGGGGACAGGGGGAGGGGTGGGTTGCGTCCCTTTCCCCCCCCTCTGCCCCCCTTCACCCCTTGTCTCCCCCCACCCCTCCATAGGATTGGAGATTGAGGGCAACAATCACGGCAGGGCGGATTCCTCACCTCCCACGCCTCGGCTGAATGTGATCGTCAATTGTTACCATTCTCCAACACAAGTCTCGTAGTACTTTCGCATTACCTAAATATGTTAACTGTTTCACTGACCCAGATCATTATAAACTTCAGCAATCTGACAAATTATGGCAGTCACTCTTCCACTCTTCGACGCAAATCAGAGCGGTGTAGGGTAATGAATTAATATCATGATGAAACACCAGTGACGACGAACAAATCACAGAGGACGTCTGGATAAATGTAACACTTTCTATTGTGACTTTCCACTATATCACGTAGTTAATTAGTAACTTAAAACGATTCCACAAATTAATGATGACACAGAATCCGGGTTTCAACACTTCCTAGCGTCATCTTCACGTAATTTCTGCCCGTTTTTCAATCCCTTAAACACAAGACTGTAGGGAAGAGGGAATCGTGGCGGAGGGAGGGAGGGAAGGGGGCGGAGGGGGTGGGTGGGGTGGGGTGCGATTGGAGGGGGCGGGGGGGGGGGTTAGGAGGGGGATGGGATGATGATGATGATGAGAGCGGGAGACGAGGATTGGAGAGGAGGAGACATCGAACAAATATCCATTACAACCTTCATATCAGGGTAATAGAATTTCTTTAAAATTTCTAACAGCTCCAGTGAGTCAAGCTCACGTCTGGGCGATTCCACGCTAAATCAACCATCGACTGGACCATCTCCGATGTCGATGATTTTTGGCACATAGGAACAATGCAATGAGAAATTATGATTTGCCGAATATTAGCCATCTGCAAATATAAATGTCAATGCTATGGCCATGAATATATATTATAGATTAAAATGTTTGGAATCGTTGCCGTTGGTAATGTGTTGCCTCAATATCCACATTTAGTTCACTTCAGAGTCCTTGGCGCCACTTAGAAAAAAGGTCTTCTCAGTCGAATCGTAAATAGCCGTTGTTAATTGTTGTTAACGTGAGACTGCGTGGTGAATATTCAATAACGATTGAAGAGATATGAACTACCTGATTCTGTGAATAATAGCTGACTATTTTTGAGACCTAATAGTTACTTTGTAAATGCTAGAGAGGAAATATCTCCTACAGGAAGTGTGTAAGAGGCATATGATACTTCCATCGTGAGTCTTTTCTCTTCTTTGTGGATCTTTCACTGTTAATTTACAGCTACATTTTTTTGGTTTATTACCTGTTGAGAGCCTTAGGAATCAGAATATATGATCTATATAAATTGATGTGGATGTTATCGAGTAACCTACTGTTCATGTGTGGCCTCGGGAGAAGGTCCAACAATCTCTCCTTTATTTGTTATTAAAATGATAGTTATCGGCGCAATTTCTCATCCATAGATGATATTGTCGAATCTTGGTTTTGGGCACTTGTGTAGTTAAATTTCGAGAGGAATTAAATATATCTGTAGACCGGACAATATTAAAAAGAGTGTAAACACGTTCCGCATGTAGTAATACATTTTTTATCCACTGCATTGTGATCACCGGTAATTGTAAGTAAAACCGGTAAGACGTGATTATTTACGATCTGTAGACTGTATTTACATTTGAAATGACGTCTTTAGGCAAGTTTTTGGCGACGAGTCGAGGATCCATACTGTACATATATTCATGGCTATGACACTTCAAATATCACATATTAGCGCAAATTGGCGCGCCGCAGCTCCGAAATGTATCTCCAATAAATGACGATTTAGCGGTCAGATTTTAAATATAATGACATTTTCGTTATTAGAAGACATTATTCTGTCTTTGCTATCCACGTTTGGCTTCCTAGACCTATACTCTGAGCTCTTAGATGACTTTAATTTTTCTTATTTTTTTATTTTGATCCATGCTTAGGGCCTAATGTCTCCTAAATCATTAATTAGATATGATCAAACTTAATTTTTTCGAACAGCAAGGACACAGGACTGTAATTTGAGAGCATAAACTTTAATTTGTGGCACGCAACCACGGCACAATTGAGCAGCAAAAACGGAAAGATGAAAATGTTGCTACTTTATGTGCTTATAAAAAGCGATGTCTGACAACTCATTTTGGTTGAAAAATATATTTTACAATATCTTAAACCCTTATCTTTCAATAACAAACATAAAATTGGTGGGTTATTTCGTCGAACACACAAAAGATAGGACGAACATAATGACCTGCTACACGCGCGCCCGCTTTGAAAATGACGCGTTGGGGAGTTATGCGAGTGGCCTGCGCATGCGCCGTGCGATGAACATCCAAATGAAGCAGTGGTTCGTAAGTGATTCCTTCTAACCTCGCTTCCACCTGTATGAAGGTTTACCATATGTTGTAAACGGAGGTGGGAGGAGAAATATATCATCTGCCGTTAGTCTGCGAAGACAAAACGTCTTCAATTTATAGATCTGTTAGTTTATGTTTGCAATCCATTTTTCATGTGCAACCAAACTTATTCTTTCCGCTTAGATAGGTAGAAGGGTTGATAAAGCTCCATTCACGCAACTATTGCTCACCTCCGGATTTTCAAAGTCACTCCCACTCACTTCGTCCCTGCTAGGAGGTGCAAGGAGGTTAATGGGGATATTTGTTGCCTGTATTGTCGACTTCGTGACGTCCCGGGTATTACCTTGACAAAACATTGACATTTATATTTTAAGAAGGCTAATATTTGGCAAATCGTCATTTCTCATTGTGTTCTTGTTATGTGTCAAAAATCGTGAATATCGGAGATGGTCCAGCCACAAGTGCGTGTTGCCATTTGGTTGAGTATGCGTGGAATCGCCCGTCAGTTATTTGAAAATCGTAAACTATTAAAATTTAGACACTATGGTGGTCGTTGATTGAAAGACTCTCGGTAGAATTGCTTCAGAGATTACAATTATTTTTGCCGTCTGGTTAATTTTCTTTGACTAATATTAGAATTACGGGTGGTTTGTCCAACATGTACAACTTGGCAGTCACACATCTTCATAAGTAAGAACCACTTCTCTCATTCGTGTTCTAAGGGTCTTTTCATCCAATAAAGAGGAATTGGTAGTATCAGAGGCGTAACTCGGTGGAATCTGTTAACATCGTAATGATTACACCTGACTTTGTTTCTCCACATATTTTCATTTGCTACGACCCGGGTTTCGATGTTTATCGGACGTTTATCGGACCTGAAGATGACGTCGAACGTCGAAACCCGGGTCGTTTCAAATAACAATATGTGGAGAAACAACGTCAGGTGTAATCATTAGAAACAAAGAGGATTTTTGAGTCACACGGAGGCCAGAGCGAAACACAGCATTTATTTTGAGGAACAATTTCCGCATTGTTGAGGAGGAGGTAGGTTATGCAAACTTGAAGATAGAAAGAGGCAAGCGTGTGAGTGATAGGCGGCGTGAGGAAGGAACAGAACGCCGAACGAGGGAAAGAAACCGAGGAATGGAGAGTGGGCGCTGAACGTAAAGCAAGGCGTACTTCGTACGCACACCGAAAGGTACCCCAGTCAGCATTAAGTCGGCAATATAACAGTACTATCAAAATAACTACGGCGGTTAGAGAAACTTCCGTAAAATCGATTCGTTCTCCAAATAGAGGGACGATCGCAGAGTGCCAATCGTGCGATGTCGTGCGATGCGATGCGCCCGTTCGTTCCAGGCGACGAGAACACATTCACACACCCTAACGACAATCCAAGCGCTCCTTGTGTTAGAAACAAAATCAAATCCCTCTCTGTCTCTTTGTGCAGCCATCATTTGCCGGTCCGCTTGAATCGGTCCAAGGTGCGCGCTGCTCGCCTCCAATATGCGGGCTGGATGGGACAAACGGAAGCACTCATCTTCGTCTCCGCAAATGACATCTACCTGAGGCAATCTCCGCTGAGCGACCGAGAGACACGGCTCACGCACTCCGGCCGCCCCGGCATCCTATACAACGGCGTCCCCGACTGGCTGTACCAAGGTGAGTCAAGCGACGACCAAGTCAGACGCACGTGAATCGAATGTCTCCACGTAATCTAATCTACAAAATCCACTAAGCTCTTGGAATTGGAACGTCTCCAATGAGAGCGTATCCATTTATGCTTATGATCTTCCGATTTTAAATCATGCCATCCGAATATCTCTCCTTGATATCACGGCACCTTCCAATCCACACAATGATGCCTCTCACCAAAGCCTATCTCTTAAGCAATCTATAAACGCTAAACTTTTTACGGCTGCGTCTCATAATCTAATATCAGCAGCTAACACCCACAGTCATAACTATGATCGAGAACCTCAATGTAGTCGGCTATTTTTCAAAACATAACCTTCTAAATCATTTTCCTCAAATATAAATATCAGCTGAGCAATTAATATCTGGCAGGTCATGACTGAGAAAGTAATAAGAGCCCAGACTGAATGTATTATAATGAGAATTAAATTGGAAGAAATTTAAAATAATTTGATCCACGATCAATGGGAAAACAACTTCCACTCATAACATATATAGTGATAATTTGTAGTTATCTCATTCATAGCAAGAGGAATAATTAATTTGATGCCTTTTAATTGAGAATGTCTAAAGAAAATAGTTTCTCCGTAATATAGAAGAGATAAAAAAAATCGTTGATCGCGAATATATTTTAATTAAGAGATAGGAAAGGGTAAAAAGAAGCCATTTATAGAAAAATGAAAATCTCGAGAGACTGTGATGGAATGCGTGCTCAGTATTGTCGTATCTTTCCGAGAATTTCAGCCTTGCTCTCAATGTTGCAGCGTCGGCTGTCATTTACATGGCCTTCCCCCGGGAGAAAATCTTTCTTCACACGCGAGATTCCGCGACAGTATATCTTGCCCCCCCTTGCTTCTTCCATCCATGCTTATGCATGCTATTCCATCCCCTTCCTCTCCCGCGCAATTCAATCAATGTGATCTGATCCCTTCTCGCTCTCTCTCACATGCACGCATCAATCGCTCATTTGTTTCTTATCCCCGTCGTCGTCAGAGGACCTGTTCGCGGACGGTGGCGAGGTGCGGACGGATGGCGTGGCGGGCGGCGGCGGCTGGGCAGGGGGGTGCGGCGGATGGGCGCGTGAGGCGCTGTGGCCTTCGAGGGACGGAAAGCGGCTCCTTTACGCCTCCTTCGACGACTCGTCCGTCGGGCAGCTCGCCTTCCCGTGGTTCTCATCGCCAGCGCCCTCCGCACCCACGGACACACCCGAAGCCGCGACTGCCGCGTCCACACTCCCGAGGCACTTCCCCGACGAGAGGACCGTCCGATACCCAACGGTGAGCCCAAAACATCTGCGACCCCCCACCACCACACTCGACACGATGGGCGACCACATGTACCAACTATGTATGTACCAACATTTCCCGGCACCCATGAGCGTTGGCCCCTAGGCCAACTCGTACCAAAACACAATCACTTTCAAGACAATCGCCATCGTAGTGGAACACCCCATTTCCCCACTTTACGCGAGTCCTTAGCCCATCCATGTCCCATGTAGCTGGAGGCTGGAGCGTCTGAACCGCTCGACTAAATTCCGATCGCTTGACTATTGTTGGAAGTCACGTGGCATAAACAATAGAGAAGGCTTTTGAGATTTTGGTGGTTTTTCAAACCACTCGTAGAAATCTTACGCCTACTCACGGGGTTTTAGAGGGAGCACTGTTGTTGGTGTTGAATTTCGCAATTAGAGATACGATAAATAAAATATCGCTTGAGACCTGAGAGGTTCAAACTTCAAATAATACTTCATCTTATTTTTCAGATATCCGTAGCAATTGGTCGCCTATAAGGAATTGAGGAAGATATGCACATAAATTTCCTATGAATGAGCCGAATCTAATGACGGATATTCCTCATTCCCCTTTTTCATCCATTTAAAATATTAGGGCGCGAAAATTTATTTTTTTCTTAGTTACCTCTGCAGTATAGTACATAAATTGACCCGTCAAACTTTACTGAGGATCACTCGTGTGACGAATAGACAAAATTTCCACAGGAAGGCAGACAAAAAATATCGTGACACAAAAAAGAAAAACACTTACAGGAAGCTCCTTAATATTTCGGCGCGCCGCGCGCTTTGTTCACAAGGATAAAATAACTCTTCTACGTCTTGGCTTAGTGGTTTGAGCAACCGACACAAAATCGAGAGGTCCGGGTTCGATTCCCAGTCCAGTTGAATTTTTTCCATTTGGAATCTTTACACCTTCACACCACCACTGTGTTCGTATATTTTGTGTGTTCCTATCCACTTTCTTTCTACCTTTCTGTTTGAACATTTACAAATTATTTTGCCGCTGAGCGGTCTGAGTGAATGAACGAATGATTTTATGGCCTGAACGGCTCATTTTCTACTCGGGATCTGCGTTCCCCGAAGCGCCTGTTCTATATCTTTCACCACTGTCTGTGTGGTTGAGTCATTTTTTCACTTCGCCCAATGTGTGTGTGTCATTCTCTCTCTGCCGGTGGATGAACATCTATTGGCCGCTCTCGTGGGTCATGCCTTGGGGAGTGTTTGTTCAGATAAACCCCCCGCCGATTCCAGTGGTTTCTTAGTAGACTGGATAGCTTAGTGGTCAGAGGAACCGACGCAAAATGCAAAGGTCCGTGGTTCCATTCCCGGTCCAGTTGAATTTTTTCCACTTGGAATCGGCCATCTTTACACCTTCACACCACCGTTCTGTCGTTTCATTTTGTGTGTTCCAATCCACTTTCTTTCTACCTTTCTGTTTGAAATTTTATATGTATCTGTTTCTATTCTCGCCTCCCTTCCTCCTCCCCCCTCCAACTAAAAGATCTTGAGTCCTCTTGTATTTACTTTTTCCAAGCTTTCTCTCCGCCAGTACTCAATAAGTCTCACTAACCTCCTCCATCACCTCTACTCAGAACAAACTCTTCCTTTTAAATTTTCTCTACTGTTCTCTGCCCTCATTTATTAAAGATACGCACCACTTTCTACATTATTTTAACACTATCAAACTTCCACGTAATACACCACTTTTGATGGCCACTATAGATGTCACTTCCTTGTACACTTCCATTCCCCACTCAGAAGGTCTCCGTTCCATCCGTCATTTTCTCAGCCAACGCCCCACTCCGCATATACCCAGTACCGACTTCCTCTTACAACTTTCTGAATTTATTCTTACCCACAATGCCTTCTCCTTCAACGATCTTCACTACCTCCAAACAAAGGGCTGTGCCATGGGAAGTCGTTTTAGCCCTTCTTATGCCAATCTTTTTCTAGGTCTTCTGGAAGAGAATTACCTCTCCCAAGCCCCTTTTAAACCCCTTCTGTGGCTCCGTTACATAGATGACATTTTTCTACTTTGGACATATGACATCGACTCCCTAAACTCCTTCATTTCCTCTCTCAATGACTCCTCTTCTGTATCATTTACCTCTACTATATCTTCCACACATATGACCTTT